>CM028757.1:16607084-17059983 GCA_016801395.1 Leptodermis oblonga
GCCTATGCCGGCTTCACTCTCGGCATGCTCGTAGCCTGATAGATCTCGCTGCGTAGAGTTGTTCCTTGGCCTTCCCCTATGTGGCCTTTGTATCGGATCAGCGAGGTGAACAATCTCTGGATGCAAAGTGTTATGCATGACACCCGCAACTCTATAAATGTCCGCAGTCGGACGCTGCAAGGCCTCAATATACATCTCATGCAATCACCCTTGTGTTGTTTACCGTTCCTCATCGCTAGGCATGTTTTCCTCGTCCAAAGATAGGGTCCTCCAGAAGAGGTCCACATCTAAATGATCAATAGGTCTGTAATTCCTGACCATTTCAACCATCTGATGCGCACACGACAAGCCATAGTTGGTTCGCAGTTCACAACCACACAACTCACTATTTACCCCATAGACTGAACCTCTCTTCTTGTATTCATTTACCAACAACAGTATGGCATCTTGCGAAACTCTGCCATTGATCCTACTATACAAAAAATAATTAGCTTCACGCAATGTTTTGCTCCGAGATGCTTCCATTTTACTACGAATCTCACCCAAATATAACTTTATCATCTCATTTATGCCCAGAAAAATTGGAGGAAATGATCCTCTGTCAGTTTTAATGGCACGCTTCAACATTGCGTGCGCACTCTCAGCTCTGCAGAGATAAAAAAGGGACAAAATTAATGCTTTAAATCAGAGAATAATGTATAATGGAGTCATATCTATAACTATATGCGACGAAAGTTAATAGAGTCTCACATGTTATTTGTGCGCCCACCATAATGTGGGGTTCCAACAATGTATAGTGCATGTAATTAACCATAGAAATCCACCCGCCTCTATATTTCGTCTCAATGATTTCCACAGCTTTCGTGAACTTTTCATACGTTAGAGAACTCATTACTCTTCTCCACCGACCTTCAAACTCATCTAATATCTCTTTGTCAGTACATACAGTCAGTGCTTTCTTCTTTACATCCATGGCAATATGCCTTCTGCACAATAGTTATTTAGAATCGGGGAAAACATGGTGCATAGCTTTCAGTAGAGCTGACTCTTTGTCCGTCATAACAACATGGGAATTGTCAATGGATCAAAAAGTTGCCTCAACCTAGTCATAGCCCAGACATAAGTTGCATGTGTCTCATCCCTCAAGAAAGCAAAAGTAACATGGATGTATTGATCCGTCGGAACATAAGTGACTATCTGAAGCAGAGGCATGTCATACCGGTTGGTCTTGTATGTCTTATCCATATACAATATGTAAGGAAATGTATGAAGCAAACTAGGAATATTCGCACGGGCAAAGAACACGTTTTCAAGAGCATTGCGCTCGTCTTCTGCTGTGTACCAATAGTGGTACTGTAATCCTGCATCAGTTTCAAGAAGTATTATATTGGACTTAAATCTCCCCTCTCGTCTCTTCTAACCTTTGACGTTTCGTTGTACACCTGCTTGATGCGTGTGACATTAGTTTCATTGTCACATGCAGTTTTGCCAACATCTGCTTTGGAGCCAAATTTATCTTCATCATTCTGAAATTTTCTCCTTCTCTTCGTCATTCAACTTGGAGTGCTTTTGATGCCAGTTTCTAATAAGGGGTAATTCATGATTGTGCTGACCTTTAATGACACTCAACTTCCAGCTAGCCCCACTAATTTCTTTCCCTAATAACTGAAAGGGACAACCAGTCAGCTTGCTACTAGTGTTATTCCGGGATATTTTCCCTTTGCCTAAGGGTGGTTTGCTTCTAACTTCCCTCGATCTATCACAACATATGGCAACTCTCCCTCTTCTCCCTTTTAGAGGCTCCTTCCACTTTTTAGAAGAAGTTATTTTAGTATCAAAATGATGCTCCGCCGCTCTGGTTTCAACCCAACCAATCAAATCAGCTCTAGTCATGAACTCTTCCTCAGTCTGAAATACATCGGTGAAATCTAGGAAGATTCGATCATCCGAAACACGCAGAGCATGTGAAGAAAACAAATATGAAATTAGAAATTACCGAAATCGGGGGCGAGAAAAGAGTAGGGGGAGAATCGCCCCTCGTGGGCGATTCTATGGCATATAATCGCCCACGAGGGGCGATTAATTTCAAGAGAATCGCCCACGGGGGGCGATTTTATCAGATAAAATTGCCTCTTGCAGGCTTTATATGATAAAATTGCTATAGGCCATCGATTTTTTATAGGAAAATCGCCAGTAGGAGGCAGTTTTCTTATATAAAATCGCCCAAGACTGGCAATTTTATATAAGAAAATCGCCTCCTACTAGCGATTTTATAAAAAATTGGTGGTCTGTGGCGATTTTATCAGATAAAATTGCCTGCAAGAGGCTATTGGGCGATTTTATATAAGAAAATCGCCTCCTACTGCCGATTTTCCTATAAAAAATCGGTGGCCTGTGGCAATTTTATTAGATAAAATCGCCTGCAATAGGCGATTTATCTGATAAAATCACCTGCAAGAGGCGATTTTATCTGATAAAATCGCCCCCCGTAGGCGATTCTCTCCCAGTGAACGAAAAACGTAAAAAAGGTGCTACCTTTTATCCATAAACATTGAAATGTGATACGTACCGTGTAATATGGATCTTCATTTGCATTTCCGTCCATGGAACGCAAGCAAAATGCAAGTTTTTTTATGGAATTAATGTAGTGTGTGTAGTGTTTAATGAGAAGATTGAGAGGAAATGGGAGGATAGCTTCAAAGGAGATGTAGTGCATGTAGTGTTGTATGGATGAAGAAGGTGGGTAAATTAGGGTAAAAAAAGTGGGTAAACTTTTTTAATTTTAAGTTAGAATCAAGGGTATAAATGTCTTTTCACCACTTAAAATTTTAAAAAGTGTCATGTGTTTAGTAAAATGATACATGCAATTAACATGCCCCTAAAAATAAAAATAAAAAATAGTCTCTCATTTTTTCATCAAAAATTACAGTTTAGGGTGAATTACATTTACCTCCTCCGAGGTTTGCCTAAGTAACAAATGGATCCCTCACGTTTTAGAAAATAACATCTCAATTCCTTAACCACCCAAACTTGGAGTCCAGCACTGTTCATCGTTTCTTCCTTCGTCTTCTTCCTTTTTCTTTTTTTTTTTCCTCTCTTTTATTTGTCAGCAAACTACGTGTTAAATATGAACCTACTCATTATGTTGTGAATGAACCTACTCACAATCTGAGAGGCATAAGCAGAAACCATCTGATACAGTGAGAAGAAGACAGAGTGACAGTTGAAGAAAATGACGTTTTCCGGCAAAACATATTAATGAAATGCACCAACCAAACAAACTATATAGTTCATCATATCCTTTTCCTCTTCTGCTGCATTTCAGATTTGAGATTTGACCCATTTTGTGCTACTAACTGCTGATGTTGGAGTGTGAGCAGCCATCCAAAAAACTCTAAATCAAATGCCAATTTGATTAACTACGTAGTTTGCTGACAAAAAAAAAGAGAGAAAAAAAAAGAAAAGGAAGAAGACGATGAATAGTGCTGGACTCCAAGTTTGGGTGGTTAAGGGACTGGGATGTTATTTTTTGAAACTTGAGGGATCTATTTGTTATTTAGGCAAATCTCAGGGGAGGTAAATGTAATTCACCCTACAATTTATATTCATATTTTTGTAAATGTTACCTGGATGCCAAATGCCATAGAAACTTCTATGGCATTTAGGTTCCGTTTGTTTTAGGGAGGGCTTGTTGTAAATTTCTCAATAGGAATGGCAATGAGAATGATTGCTGGTCAATAGCAATGGGAATGATTGAGGGGTCAACGGTGCTTGGTTGAAATTGTGTAATGGGTATCATTGTGATTGATAATGTTTGATTTAACTTAACATTAGCAATGATAATTAGTTAAAATTTCACTACTACAAAATAGAGCTTTAACGGCTACAGATTAACGGCGGAAAATAGAAAACCGCCGTTATAAAAGAAATACGGACTTTCTACGGCAGTTTTAAAATAAACCCTTTCTACGGCGGTTTAAAACAAACCGCCGTAGAAGGTCCCTTTCTACGGCGGTTTGTCCCAACCGCCGTAGAAAGCCCACTTTCTACGGCGGTTTAACAATTAACCGCCGTAGAAGGTTCTTTCTACGGCGGTTTGATTATAACCGCCGTTGTATTGACGTATTTAACCCTAAATAACAACGTGTATCTTCATATCGCGGCCGAAAGTGTTCTTCTCCAAATTTCTACTACGGTTTTGCACGTTTGATGTAAAGAATCGTCATTTGAAGCTAAAATTTAACACCTTAAGGTTAGAAACTTCTAAAATTTCTCAGTAATTGCTTATTCTTGTACTTTAGATATGTGTATATAGAATTTATTTTTATTTATGGTAGAGTACTGAAAATTAAAGTTGCAATCCATGTATATGGTGAACTTTAGTATTGTGGAACCCTATTTAGTTATACTATGTAGTTTCTTGGTGATGTGATTTGATTTATAGTGTTTGATTTTTAATGGATGATATTCATATAATTAGCACTACTTAGAGTGTGTATTATTTTTTTATGCATTGCATGTGTTTGATGAAATGCATAAATGAAAAACTTATGGGTTCTTCTTCATTAATTATGTTTATTGCGCATGTGTTGGTTATGCATTATTTTTTTCATTGAGGAATTATATTAGTTTTAATTATATGAGTAACATTAGTATGACATGTGCTAAGACAAGCATGCAACTTGATACTTTCTACATTGTTTATTGAATTATTATTTGGGGTTTTTAATTATTTGAAGGAGTTAGTTACACATGGAGCGAAATATCTTGTTGTATGGTGATCGGACCTCCGATTTTTATGCGAAAGAAGTTGAGAATTTCATTGAATTGGCTTATAAGAATACAAAGTACGTCCATTGTCCGTGTAAAGCTTGTAAAAATGGTGCGCGGTTTGATAACTCAGATACAATAAGATTCCATTTATATCGGAACGGATTTGATCCTTCTTATAAATTGTGGATTTGGCATGGTGAAAGTATTGATAGTTTACCTGAGCAAAGAAAATCTCATGCAAAAGGAGATGATGGGATTACTAGAGATCGATTAGATGACATTATTGAGGATGTGGCCGAGGATTTTGCTGATAAACCGAAAGTTCTTGCTTCCATTTTGGGTGACAATGAGAAGCCTCTATACAACGGTTGCACTAAATATACACGCTTGTATAGTGTTTTGAAGTTGTTTAATTTGAAAGCGGCAAATGGGTGGTCAGATACTAGTTTTATAGCCTTATTGAGGGTATTGAAAGATATGCTCCCAGAAGATAATGAACTTCCAAATCGAATTTATGAGGCGAAAAAAATATTGTGTCCAATGGGTATGGAGTATAAGAAGATCCACGCTTGCCCAAACGATTGCGTCCTCTACATGAATGAGTATAAGGATTTATTGCTTTGTCCTAAGTGTAAAACTTCACGATACAAAAACAAGCAGCTGTGTGATGAGGTTGAAGACAGTTCTGATGAGCAAAAGAAGGGGTCGCCGGCTAAGGTTCTGTGGTATCTTCCTATAATACCGAGATTTAAACGGTTGTTCGCTAATGCAAAAGATGCAAAACTTATGACATGGCATTCAGATCGGTGTATTCCCAGTGATGATGACAAGGTGATAATGCATACATCAGACTTAGATCAGTGGAAAAAAATTGATTCAATGTATCATTCATTTGGGGGAGAAGCCAGAAATTTGAGGCTTGGTTTGTGTACTGATGGAATGAACCCGTTTGGCAGTCTGAGTAGCACACATAGCTCATGGCCGGTGATGTTGGTTATTTACAATTTGCCGCCTTACTTGTGTATGAAGCGCAAGTACATACTTATGTCTCTAATGATTTCAGGCCCATGGCAACCAGGAAATGACATCGATGTGTATCTTGCTCCTCTTATTGAAGACTTGAAAAAGTTATGAGAGGAAGGCGCACTTGTGTTTGATGCATACCGTGAAGAAATGTTCACATTACGTGCCATGTTGTTCTGTACCATTAATGATTTTCCTGCATATGAAAACTTGTCTGGGTACTCTGTTAAAGGGCATAAAACATGCCCAATATGTGAGCAGAGTACAGATTTTTGTCAGCTTGCACATGGGAGGAAGACAGTATACCTTGGACATCGCAGATTTCTTCTCGAGACTCATCCGTATCGCCTTATGAAAAGAGCATTCAATGGATTTCAAGAGTTCAGAAAAGCTCCAGAACCCTTGAGCGGGCCAGAGGTGAAAGCTCGTGTGACGGACATTACTGTGGAGTTTGGAAAACCTTCGGAGTCCAGCAATAATGTTAGACCCGGTTGGTCTTAATCCTTATTTTGATTGATGAGTTAACAAATATGAGAATTAATTTAATGGTTCTTCTAGGTGATAAAATGTAGGGAAATGTTTACGGAAGAACCGACGCAAAAAACGGCAATGAAAAATGAGCTAAAACGAAGAAACGGCAAGCAAATGAAGAAAGAAGAAAAATACGACCGAGCACGTCCCAAGGTGGGACCCACGGTGTTTTCAAGTCAGAAAATGAAGAGAAGAGTTCACGGGTGAACTAACGCAAAAAACGGCGAAGAAATCGGAGCTATAACGAAGAAACGGCAAGCAAATGAAAAATGTGTCAAATCAGTGGCCGACAAGGGACCCGCGGCAAGGAGCCGCGCGCCGCGCAGCAGCCCAGGATTCCTGCGCGCCAAGCAGCCCAGAGACCGTCGCGCGCCACACAAGGGACCCCCTGCGATCGGGACCCGCGACAAGGAGCCGCGTGCCGCGAATCACGCAGGGACCCTCTGCGACTCGGTCCCGGGACCAGGAGCGTCAATCGCGGACGCTCTCGGGTTGGCTCTTCCTTGTCCGTTTTTCATCCAATTCAAGAGCTCTCTTCTCCTATAAATACCCCCACTTCAAGAGCACTTAAGGAACAACTCTCCCCAACATCTCCTACACTTTAACAACACTTTCAAGCTTCATTTCAATCATTCATATGTTAAATTAGCTTGTCAAGGTAGGATTGTCAAGAGGCACTTGTGCCCTGTTTTTGTATCGAATTGTAAACTCCATTTCTGGAGTGTTTCATCATTGTAAGCACATATAGAAAAGTCCTAACTCAAGGGTTTGAGTGTAGGCAATTTGTATTTAAGAAAAGTCCAACTCTTGAGGAAAGAGTTAGGCAAGAAGAAAGGGGGAGCAAGTAGAAAGGAGAGACCCAACTCAAGGGGTTGAGTTAGGGCAATTGTAAAGTCCTAGTTTAGAGTTAAATTAGGCAAAGGGGAGAAAGTCTTGATCAAGAGGTTGATTGAGCAAAAGTCCTTGTAGCTAGTCAATGAAGTCTTGAGTAAGACCCTAAGTCCTTGAGGAAGGAGCGGGGGCAAAAGATTCATTGTTAGCCATTAGGCACGTGTAAGGATTGGAACACTCCTTTAAGTGTTTTGGTAGGGATTGGAACACTCCCTTAAGTGTTTCATATATAGGGAAACAAGTTGTAGAACTTGTCGAGTGGACTAGGATTCAAGGGGAATCCGAACCACTATAAATTTGGTGTGTTCTTGCTTTGTTTGTTTACTTTGCTTTTATGATTTGCAAAACACTAATCACACACCTCACTTAATTTGTAAACTTTGTTTTTACACTTGCTTTGAAAATGGTTTTTCAAAGTTGTTCTTCATTGTAGAAAATATTTTTAAAAGGGCAAAGAACCTAATTCACCCCCTCCCCCTCTTAGGTTGCTTATTGATAATTGGGATTTCAAATAATGATACATGTTGTTGGAAGAAAAAATCCATCTTTTTTGAACTTTCATACTGGGAGAACTTAGATGTCAGACATTGTCGCGACGTTATGCATATTGAGAAAAATATTTGTGAAAGCCTGTTAGGTACGCTCTTGAACATCCCTGGTAAAACTAAGGATGGTTATAACGCGAGACTTGATATGGTTGATATGAACATAAGATCAAATTTAGCACCGGTAGCTCGAGGACAATGCACATATCTACCCCCTGCCTGTCACACTTTGTCCAGAAAAGAGAAAAAACAACTGTGTTCAAGTTTGCGTAGCATCAAAGTTCCATCCGAATATTCTTCAAATGTAAGTAGACTTGTTTCCTTGAAAGATTTAAAACTGGTTGGTTTGAAGTCTCATGATTGCCATGCCTTAATGCAACATTTGTTGCCTGTAGCTATTCACTCAATATTGCCCAAGCATGTTAAGTCCAGTATAACAAGACTTTGTTTCTTCTTCAATGCTATATGTAGCAAGGTTATCGCGCGCGAAAGACTTGATCAGTTACAAGATGAAATAATTGTTATCCTTTGTCAATTAGAAATGTATTTTCCACCCGCCTTCTTTGATATTATGGTACATTTGGTGATTCATTTGGTTAGAGAGATAAAAATCTGCGGGCCTGTTCATTTGCGATGGATGTACCCATTCGAGCGATATATGAAAGTATTTAAGGGGTATGTTAAGAATCGTTATCGTCCTAATGCTAGTATTGTTGAAGGTTATATAGCTGAGGAGGTAATTGAGTTCTGCACTGAGTACTTGGCCGATACAGCATTAATTGGAATATCTAAGAATCGGCACGATGGGAGGATTACAGGTATGGGCACGATGGGAGGATTACAGGTATGGGCACAAGGGGAGGAAAAATGTTTACGCCTTCTAATGTTGAATTGATGAAGGCGCATCTCTACATACTGCGCAATTCTGAAGAAGTTGAGCCCTGTGAGAGACCATATGCGTTCAATAAGAACTTCTTATCCTGCTTGGACGGATCAAAATGTGCTCAATGAACATATTCCGACATTTGTCTATTGGTTTGGTAATGCTGTCATGGGCAAAGATGTTTCGGAGATATTGAAATGGTTGGCGTTTAAGCCCAGCCATGCGGTACGAGCATTTTCATGCTATGACATAAATGGATATTCATTTGCTACTAAGAGACAAGATGAGAAGAGTACGGCACAAAACAGTGGTGTTACATTAATCTCGGAGGCTTTACATGTTTCTAGCAGGAAGGATAAAAATCCAATGTATGCAAGCATGGCATATTACGGGGTGATCGAAGATATTTGGGAGCTTGACTATGTTTGTTTCAAAGTAGCTGTATTTCGATGCAAATGGGTTGATAACAATAATGGGGTTCGAACTGATGATCCATTGGGTTTTACCTTGGTGGACCTTAATCGAGAGGGTTTCAAGGGGGAATCATTTATACTTGCATCGCAGGCGAAACAAGTTTTTTATATCACCGATCCTTGTGACGAACATTGGTCTGTTGTTCTTCATGGTAAACAACATCACGGAGTGGAAGGGATTGATACAGAAGAAGGGCTTTATGATGCAGGCCCTTTCTCTTGTGGGTTACCTGAATCGAGAGCAGATGAAGAAGATAGGGAACCTGATAAATACATACTTTGTGATGACCACAGCGAAGGATTATGGTTCGAGGATCAAGTGTCCCATAAGAGAAAGAGAATAAGTTAAGAATCATTTTCAGGTATATTGTTTGTTTTTATTAAATTTTTTTTCTGTGTGTGTTTGTGTGTATTCGTATATGTTTATTTGATTTTAATGAAACGAGGTGGACATAATTTTATAACAACATTTATTTTTATCCTTCGTACTGTCTGATTGAAACAGGTCACAACTTGGATGAAGCCGCGCAAGCAAGGGATAAAATTTTCAGGGAACTTCATATAGCGAAATGTTTATAAATGAATTTGTTATTGTTGGAAATTGTGTGAAGCTTTTGTGTTGATGTTAGGATGCCAAAGTGTTTTGGTTAAATTTACAGGGGAGATTTTGTCGGAATTGATTTGAAACTGAATTCCGTATTATTTGAAGTAGTTGGAATCTTAATGAAGTATTTAAGTATGTGCATATCCTTGACAGGGAGTATGTTACATTTATAGGGGAGACTTTGTCGAATTTTCTGGCAAATTGATTTCCTTGTTTTTCATTTATGAATAAATGTCTCATGTATTTTTTATTTTTTTTTCAAGGAGTAGTACTTTTGGTAAAATTTACAGGGGAAGCTATACAATGATTTTTGTTTTGATTTTATATTTAACTCTTCATAAATTACTTTTCTGTGTCTCGGAAAAAAGATATTCATTTAGCGAGGTTGGTTATTGACCGCTAAATGAATTAATTATTCGTTTATCGATTAATAAATCTTTATTATTTTATAGAGATTCTTCAATATATTTTATATTGAAACGCGCTCCGTACCGGCGGCAACCTATTTCTATATTTTGCCTCTTAACTAGCATGCATGTGTACGAGATATACAGCAGCGGTACAAAATTTTTAAGACTATACATGGATACGACATTGAGTACTTGTATCCAATTGCAAAGAGTATTAATTCTTTCAAGCTATTTTTATTTTACCTTAACATAATTGTAATTATTGCTTGCCGTTAATTATTAAAATAGAGATAATTATTTAAGAACAAATAAACTGAATTTTGCGCGTTTACCTAAAATTATTGTGTAATAGTACCTGAAATGGTTCGGTGGAATGTTGCATGGGAAAATTTGAAATTTATTTAGTAAAGCATTTTTCATACAATGCTTGCTAACATAATTAATAAATATAATGTAAATTGGGTATGTAATATTATATTTACAAAGTTTTGGGGTTAATTTATGAACATGAAAAAACTAGAAATGTTTAGGGTCTATGCTTCATAAAATGAAATAAAAATAGGAATTTACGCGCGCGCGGGAATTGGCTGCATTTGTTTCCACTTTTCTACTGCGGCTCAAAAACAACCGCCGTAGAAAACACTTTCTACGGCAGTTCAATGAAGAACCGCCGTAGAAAATACTTTCTACGGCAGTTCAAATTGAAACCGCCGTAGAAAGATGACTTTCTACGGCGGTTCTTCATTGAACCGCCGTAGAAAGTCATCTTTCTACGGCGGTTGTTTTTGAACCGCCGTAAAAAAGTGGAAACAAGTGCAGCCAATTCCCGCGCGCGTATAAATTCAATTATTTTTGTCTAATATCTATAATTTCCCCACAGTTCCCCTGCTTCTCCCCTGCATTCCCCTGTAATATTGGATATGCAATTTCATAATGATCAACCGGTGCAAGTAAATAAAATACATTATATTTTGCAACACACTCAATTTAATGTATTTCACTATACATAATTGATTACTTTTATCGTCCATAAGTCCAAATATATATATATATATATAAGGTCATGAAATCCAGTAAGTATTTCTTTTTTTTTTTAATTGGGCCCTTAAGCATTAATTTTTCTTATACTACGTACGTAATGCATTTATCGATTTGATTCTTTTATTCCGTTCGCTCAAGTCGAGAATGCAGAAAATTTAGGACTGATAATGAAGCTTATTACTTTATCACAGCTTACATGTAATTTTACGAAATTTACTAATTTTGATCTCATACCTAAAATTATTGTGTAATAGTACATGAAATTTTCCGGTGGAATATTGGTGCACGGGAAAATTTGAAATGTACTTATTAAATGTTTCATAAAAGGCGAGCTTCTGTAATTAATAAATATAATGTAAATTGGGTATGTAATATTATATTTACAAAGTTTTGGGGTTAATTTATGAAAATGGAAAAAAAAAATTAATAGGGAGTAGGGTTTAGGGTTTAGGGTTCAGAAAATGATATAAAAATAAAAAATTTATGCGCGCGCTAGAATTGGCTCCAATTGAAACTACTTTTCTACGGCGGTTCAACCGAAAACCGCCGTAGAATCTATTTTCAACGGCGGTTCATTGTTAAACTACCTTAGAAAGGGTGCTTTCTACAGCGGTTTATTTTTGAACCGCCATAGAAAGTATTTTCTACTACGGTTCTTCCTTGAACCGCCGTAGAATAAACCGACGGTCTAAATTCAAATTTGTTGGCCTAGGGTGTTAGGGTTTAGGGTTTAGGGTTTATGGTTTAGGTTTTAGGGTTTACGGTTTTGGTATAATATATCTAATTTCCCCATAGTTCCCCTGCTTCTCCCAACATTCCCCTGTAATATTGTATATGCAATTTAATAATGATCAACCGGTGCAAGTAAATAAAATACATTATATTTTGCAGCATACTAAATTTAATGTATTTCACTATACATATTTGATTAATATTATCGTAATTGCAAATATATATATATATGTATGTAAGCTAATGAAATCCAGTAAGTATTTAATTTTTTTTTCGGCCACTTAGCCATTAATTTTTCTTATACTACGTACCTAGCTAATGCATTTATCAATTTGATTATTTTATCCCGTTCGCCCAAGTCGAAAACGTAGAAAATTTAGGGAAGATAATGAAGCTTATTACTTTATCGACGCTTACATGTAAATTTACAAAATTTATTAATTTTTATCTTTCACCTATAATTATTGTGTAATAGCACACGAAATTTAAATGCAAATGGTTCAATGGAAAATTTGAAATTTAATTATGAAATGATTCATAAAAGTCGAGCTTCTGTACATAATTAATAAATATAATATAAATTGGGTATGTAATATTATATTTACAAAATTGTGGGGTTAGTTTATGAAAATGGAAAAAAAAATTTAATATCAAAATATGCCCGCGCAGGAATTGGCTCCAATTTTTTCTCCTCTTCTACGCCGGTTCACGAAAAACCGGAATAGAAGAGAACATTCAACGGCAGTTCAACCGCGAACCGCCGTTGAACCAACTTTCTACAGGTTCATGGTTGAACCGCCATTGAAAGTAACCTTTCTACGGCGGTTCACGGTTGAACCGCCGTAGAAAGTTGGTTCAACTGCGGTTCGCGGTTGAACCGCCGTTGAACCAACCAGCCGGTCTAAGTTCAAAATATTTGAACTTAGACATATGGCCTTTCCCTCATTCTTTTCCCCTTCTTCTCCCCTGCTTCTCCCCTGTTTCCCTCTCCCTTCTCCAGCGGCGGTTTGGTTTCTTCGAGCCCTTATCCCGTCGCCGGCGCAACCCGGCGAGCTCCGCCCATTTCCGCACTTCCTGACGGCTGCAGTACGTGCTGATCGTACGCCGTGGACCAACCAGCCGATCGTTGTGTGTGGCTTCACTACCCCGGCCAACATTTCTTCCATTTCCCCCCTCCAATATTTTCGGCCTTGGATGTAGGAGTGCACACAAAATGTTTATCCACCTTCTATGCTTGCATTTTAAAACTTTTGCAATGTTACCTTCCATTTTGTAATTGCTTCCGATTGCACTAGGGTTTTTGTGCACAATATAATTTTCATTTCGGGTTTGATGCTAGTGATGAATGATTGGAATGCTTTGGGATTTATTGATTGTTGGTTGCATTAGTTTGGTTGTTGAATTTCATGTTTTGTCCTACATAAGTTGAGAACCTAGGTTTTTGTTTGGGATTTCAATTAAGTACCCTTTAATTTCGGGTTTCCTTCACTAATATGAGAAACACAAATGTTGATTTCGGTTTTGCTTGATTAATTTGAGAACATTGGTGTTTGATTTTGGTTCTTAGTCGATTTAGTGTTCCTCCTTTAGTGATAATGAGGAAAATGCTTTGTTGTTGAGTGCACTATGTGGAATTTAAGCTTTATAGGGTTCTTTCTTTGGGGATCCCTTGTTTCAATGTCTTGAATGCCCCTTATATATTGAAAGTAAAGCTATCTTTGCATCAATGTAAAGCATTTTTTTGCATAAACACAAAGTACCTTTTGAGTGTTGCTTCTCTTGCTTTAGGGAAAGAGAGTATTTTTTAGGAGTGAAGTACTCCTCCTTTAAGCTTTTACCTTCCTCACTAAATTTTGGTTTTTTCCTTTAGTAAAAATTAATGATTGTTCTCATTAGTTGTTGGTTGTGAAATGTGAAGTACTTTATCAATGGTACCCTTTATAAATCCACTTTTTTGGGCCTCCTTTGGTTTAATTTGGATAATGGGACTTGTGTATTGCAAATATCACTATCTCCTCTTCGCTTTCCCTTATCTTTGTTTGAAATGCGTGAAATATTCTTTGTGAGTCGTTCTCCTTGATGAGGGGGATTTTTTTTCATAAATGTAGAGTTTGAAATATCACTTCTCCTTAAATCTTTTACCTTTTGCGATTTAGTGTTTCTTCTTTAGTGGAAAGTAGGGTAATGGTTTGTGGTTGAGTTGAAGGTGTGTTCCTCCCTTGGTTTAATGTCATGAATGCAACTAATATATTGAAAGTGAGGCTATCTTTGCATCAATGTAAAGCTTCTTTATTGCAAAAGCACAAAGTATTTCTCTTGTTTTAGGGATGGAGAGTATTTTTTTTGGGATTGATGTACTACTCCTTTAAGCTTTTACCTTCCTCACTAAATTTTGGTTTTTTCCTTTAGTAAAAATTAATGATTGTTCTCATTAGTTGTGGTTTTGAAATATGAAGTACTTTATCAATGGTACCCTTTATAAGTCAACTTTTTTGGGGCTCCTTTGGTTTAATTTGGATAATTGGACTTGTGTATTGCAAATATCACTATCTCCTCTTCGCTTTCCCCTATCTTTGTTTGAAATGCATGAAATATGCTTTGTGAGTCGTTCTCCTTGATGAGGGGGATTTTTTTTCATAAATGTAGCGTTTGAAATATCACTTCTCCTTAAATCTTTTACCTTTTGCGATTTAGTGTTTCTTCTTTAGTGGAAAGGAGGGTAATGCTTTGTGGTTGAGTTGAAGGTGTGTTCCTCCCTTGGTTTAATGTCATGAATGCCACTAATATATTGAAAGTGAGGCTATCTTTGCATCAATGTAAAGCTTCTTTATTGCAAAAGCACAAAGTATTTCTCTTGTTTTAGGGAAGGAGAGTATTTTTAGTAGTGAAGTTGCGAAATGTACATTGCCTTTTAAATTTAAACATTACAAGCATTCTTGTTTTTTGTCTCCTTTGCTTTAAAGTGTTCAATGGCGTGTGGGTTTTGAAAGTAAAGCTTTTCTTTAAATGCAAATATGTTATCTTGTATTCTCTTTGTATGTACATGAAGTTTAAGGTAAGCTAATGGCCCGAAAAAGAAAACGCAATGAGGACCATAGTGATGAGGGAAAGAGCAATGGAGATGGGTCTTATACTAGAGCTAAAAGAGGTATAGGGCCTAAAAATTGCAACAATCTTTTGGAAATGCGTATGAAGGGGAAAACTCTTGAGAGTTCGTTTGATTCAAAAAATGAGCCTAAAAATTATCATACAAAGTGGATTATATTCGTAGCATTCACGGCCCGGAGCAAAGTGGACATTATGGAATATGCATCATGGCCCAAAGTTCCCGACGAGATCAAGAAGAGAGTGTGGATGGAAATACAGGTACTCTACAAAATTATAATGCATTGTTTGTTTACCCATTCATACAAATGAACCCAAATTTACCTAAATTTTTACTTCTATTTTTTACTGTAGGCATTATTTGTTTTTGAATCAACTGAAGAACTCGAAACCAAGTGGATTTCTTATGCCGGTAAACGTTGGAAAGATTGGAAATCCTTTTTAGGTAGATATGTAAATGGTGACTTGAAGGGTGATGACCCATGCCTTGAATATAAATATCTCCCTAGGGAGACTGGATTAAGTTCAAGGCTAGCCGCGAAACAGAAGAATGGCAGGTGGGCTTTTGAAATTCATTTCCTTCTTGTTTTTGGATATTTGAAATTGCTCAGTTTATGGATAATCATTTTTCATTGTATTTTTCTCTAGGCAATTCGTGAAAAAGCGCAAAAGAATGCCACTTTAAATTCTTTTTACCATAATTTATCTCGCGGTGGCTACCGACTGCTAAAGAAGCATTTGCATGAAGAGGCTTTGATTGCAACTGTGAAGAAGCCTTTAGAGGACGGTCAGTCCGAAGAAGAAGGGGAAGAATCTTATGCAGGGCCAGGCCGGCATCTACTTTGGAGACAGACTCACACAAACAAAAAAGGAGAATACTTCACGCCAGATGCTGGTCGTGTTGGGATTGAAATTGTGAGTTTGCACCATACATTTTCTTATGTTTCAGTTCTTTAAGCTACGCATATATTTAAAACTATATATAATTGATCTATTTACATTTCATATTTTTGGCAAAACGTTTAGGAAAATCTATGTTTCCGCGAGTCCCAAGGGGAGAAAATTGCAGAGGGTAGGAATGACATTCTTGTCAAGGCAACGGGAAAGACCGATCATCCCGGTCGTGTTCGCAGCCATTCTACCAGGGCACGTATCACAGAGGTTTTCCCGAAAACAAGGCCGTCGCTTAAAGATGAACTAGATTTAACTAAAAGAAAGCTTCAGAAAATCACTGCCCAGCTCGATGAATGTCAAACACATCTTAAGATGATGGTTGGGTTTATATGTGGTAAGATGGGGACTGACTATGATACAGTAAGAGCCACTATCCTCAATAGTGCCAAAGCTCAGAGCTTGAACCCAGAAACCTCCGGAATGACCCCAGAGATGTTTGAGGTCCATGGTAGCAATGTTTCCCCTGTGAGTCCGACGCTACACCCTAAAGAACCTCGTAGGCAAAAATTTTCTCCTCTTATCCCTACAAGTTTTCCTGAGCTACATATGATACTTGTTTCATCTATGGACCCGATCAAAGCCTCTGAGGTTCAGAATAGCCCTATTGTAACAAACTTGGAAGATGTGAGTTCTTTACGCGTATACAAGGTACTTAAAGTACATTTATGTCTTTCATATTTGTTTGTATAATTTCTTTCATATTGTCACTTCTAAAGACGCTTGATATTGCTTTTCATGATTACACTTGGTTTTTGAAGTTAGCAAAAATAGTTGAGTAATGTTCATTCGCTTGCCTATTATCTCAGGACGGGTGTGAATGTTATCTGTTCATCTCTGAGGATACATGTAAGAGACGTAAGCTTGTGGCCAAGGGAAATGTTTATAAGCAAAGAAAGCACCACGGCCGCGAGGTAAGGAAAGGTTGCGCGAGGGTTACAATTAAAATTTCATATGATGACTTTGCCCCGCTACCATTTCCTGAGAAAGAGGCTTTAACTGTGGGAATGTCCCGATCCTTTTTCGTGGAATGGCCTATACATTTGATTGAAATTATTCCGGATCCAGTAACACAGGTATATTCTTACATTTATTTTTGAATTACTTAATACCGTTTTGTATATTTAATGTTATTTCAAATGTTGTTAGGTGGATAAATGTTTGAAAAAGAAAAAAGGCCGTTTGAATTCTATGGATAATATAAAATCTCCTTCGCCGGTTCCAAATGAAATGTCATCCTCTTCGACATCTGATCCACTGCACGAGTTACAGCTCTGAATGGAGAAAGATTCGAACTTCAATGGCTTCTTGTTTCAAATGACAAGAGATATCATAGGTGTGGATCATCCTATTTCGATGGATCGAATGGATGTCGGTGAATTATTGTCAAGAGAAAGCATGGTCACAAACTGTTTGATGCAATTGTTCACCAAGTGAGTTTCCACTTAATTTTATAACCTATTTCAGATTATTGTTATATATAGTATGCATTCCATGTGCCTAGACTAACCAATGATGCATGATAATGTAAATTCTCTAGAGCTTTACATGATTTGGTTGAAAGGAATGACCGGAAGGGAATAGTGTTTCTCTCACCTGATCATGTCACGGCACTAGGAAACACATATGAAGATAGGGTACACTACATTGCACGAAACTTGAAGGATCGGAATAAATAAATTTATCTGGTGCCGTATCTTCAAGGGTAAACACTGTAAGCGTTTCTCTAATTTTTAAAAAACACTGATTTAAAGATCTGAGGTCATTAAATTTTTGGTTTGCAGTGAACATTGGATGCTTATAGCCATTAGACCGATTGAAAAGGTTGTCTATTGGTTTGATTCTTTACAAAACCCACAAAAAGATGAGGCAGTAATACTTATAGGCGAGTGAGTTATATATATTAACTAATGTTAGAATGCATATATAATTTCTAATGCCAATCATATATACATATGTTGCTAATTATTTTCATTCCGCTTTCATTTTTATAGGGTGATGTTTAATTATCAAGCTTTCTTAAGATTGCCCAAAAATGTGCATATGCAACCTGAATGGATAGTAGTTAAGGTAAAATTGGTTCTTATTGAATTTTTTATTCAACGATGTGTTGTATAAAATTGTATGATCTTCTAACTCGTACACTAATATTCATTAGCATAAAAAGAAAACGTCTAACTGGGAGTGTGGCTACTATGTCATGCACTACATGTACCAAATCGCAATAAAATCAGACACATTGGCACTCGAAAAGGTATTTGATTTCTCATAACTTACTTGAATTAGTATTTCATTTTGCTACTCAATTACTTTTGAATTTATACTCTGTTGCAGTACTTCAAGCTCGACCGCACTCCATTAAGCAATGTGGATATAGATGCTATGAGAAAAATATGCGCTAGTTATATTGTGGAGCATTAGTCGTAGTTGATGGATACTAATGAAACTTGTTCATATTATAGTTGTACAAATATTTTTGGCTATGCCCCTGTAATATAATAGCGATTTCAATTTGTATCTTGGTCATATTTGTATTAAATTTAAACATGTAGCAACATGTTTTGCTTTAAACCAGATTAATTTTCACTTTTTATCGCTGTTTGGGTCTGAAAAAATGGCCACTTTCTACGGCGCTTTAGAACTAAACAGCCGTAGAAAGTGACCACTTTCTACGGCGGTTCTAACTTGAACCGGCGTAGAAAGTGACCTAGAAAGTGGCCACTTTCTACGGCGGTTCAAACCCTACCGTCGTAGAAAGTTGCAACTTTCTACGGCGGTTTAATTTTAAACCGCCGTAGAAAGTGGTTACTTTCTACAGCGGTTTCAAACCGCCGTAGAAAGTCTGCTAACTTTCTACGGCTGCCAGATAGATGGTGGTTCAAAAAGGCCAAGAACCGCCGTTAAAAGCCCTTAAAAATCGCCATTAAAAGCCCTTTTTGTAGTAGTGTTTCAATTTTACCCTTACTACTATATGAAGAAAATAACTACATATAAAAAAGTAATGTAGAGAGAGAAAGTGATATAATAAAGGTAGAGAGAGAAATTAAAAGGAGATGTATAGAGAGAGAAAAGCAAACGTAGTGAGAGAAAGTGACGTAATAAAGTTAGAGAGAAAATAAAATGAGAGAGATAGAGGAAGAAAGTGAGATAATAAAGGTAGAGAGAGAAGTATATGAAAAAAATAGAGAGAGAAAATTAAAAGATAAGTATATAGAGACAAAGTAAAATAAGAGATGTAGAGAGAGAAAGAGAAAATTGAAGGATAAAATTAAAAAGAGAAAGTATAAAAGTAATATGTAGAGAGAGAAAATTAAATGATAAAGTTAGAGAGAGAACGTAAAAGGAGATGTGTAGAGAGAGAAAGTGACATAATAAAGTTAGAGAGAGAAAGTGGGATAATATATGTAGGATAAAGTTAGAGACAAAAAGTGAAATATAAGGAGGGAGAGAAAAATTAGAGAGAGAAAGTAAAACATATAGAATGAGAAAATGAATGATAGAGGTAGAAAGTGAAGTAAAAATAATTGAGTAGAGAGAGAAAACAAGAGAATCAAGGTGGAGAGAGAAAGTGGAAAAACTTGTAGAGACAGAAAATAAGAAGATAAATGTAAAGAGAGAAAGTAGGGTGATAGATGCAGAGAGAGAAAGGGTAAAAGAAGTAAGGGCATTTTTGGTAAAAAAAAATATATATATTGTTGACTATATCCTCAATGGGATTCATGAATACCATGGGGGTATATATTAGAATTAAATGAGTGATTGAGGAATTTTGATTCTCATTACCCCAACCAAGCATCATCAATGGGATTCATTACTTACTGAATCCCATTGCCCCCTTCTACTACCCCTAACCAAGCGCCCCCTATTTTATTTATTTTTTTTAGAAAAAAAATTTACATTTAAAAAAAAAACTAAAACTAAACACTCTTATTTTTTTTACTGCGCTTGATTGTGTTCAATACATAATGACTGAACTAATTTTGGTTGGCTAATCCGTACAGAGGGATGGAGAAAATTGCTGAATATAGAAAAATTGTACAATATTTGCCCTATAAAACTCATTGGGATTATTTAGCTCAGAATGGGATGATACCCAAACCGTCTTTTATTCAAACATTAAGCAGTTGTGTATTAGCATATATATGATATATATTTATATATGGTCGCATTTTTAGGAGGGGAATAACAGCTAGAAACGGCTGCTAATACCCCTTAGGCTGAGGAACAAAAGGAGGAATCCGCCTGATGAAGGGCTTGCGTTTGATTAGCTAGTTGGTGACGCAATAGCTTACCCAAGCGATGATAAGTAGCTGGTCTGAAAGGATGATTAGCCACACTGGAGTTGAGACACGGCCCAGATTTTTAAAAAATTTATAAAAAAAAAAAAACAATTGTGTCGAACTTTTCGCTTTTGGAATGGAGTATTTATGGAATCTCCATGAATAAATTTTGAGTCTCGTGTATCTACCATTTCACCACCAAGGCATGAATCGTATTCCATAAATATGATATCTATCTAGTGAGATGTATAGAGTATATGACAAAGGTGGAGTATTTTTAGATTGGTCATATCATATTTCAAAACCAACATCATCATTATTGATGAAACACAATTTGCCCTTCAGAAAATAGTTACCTTGCAATTGGTCTCGGAAATCGAATGATGCTACTTAATGGAACATGTACTGGATGAGACCCAGCCCATTATATTTGGGTCTAATCCACCTCGCAATCAAGGACCTAGACTCATGCTAGGAATCCGAAAAAGGAAACCCTATTCGCCTAGGGCTACGTCCTCGGCCCAAGGGTAAGACCCCGTAATTTTCCATCCTAGTTTAACCTTTATAATTTATATTCTTATAACAATTATCTTTCCCAACACAATTAGGTACAATTATAAAATTGTATAATTTTACTTGAGTATTTTGATTAAGAAATCTTATGGTTTAGATTATAATGTTTTAATTTTTAATTTAAAATTATGATATTTTTCTTACACTATTTTTTTTATATAACCATCTAAATTCCATTTATAAATATTTTTACTACTATAACTATTATTTATTATAAATTCTTGTTCTTCATGTAGAATATATACAGGTGAAGGCCTATTATGGTAATTAATTCTTTGAGTTGGCCTATCTGCAAATTTGCTTTTTTGAGCAATTCTTCATAATTTTTTTATTTCATCTTTTATAATTATTTTGTAATCAGAATTATTTTCTATTTCTTTTGAAAATTCTTCTTCTAAAGTATTAAGTTTTAAATCTTTAAATTTTTGATTTATTAAATTTTCTAAATCTGTTGTTGGCTAAGTGTAAGATTTTTTTTAAGGATATATTAAAGTAGATATATTAGTTTAATTTTAGAATTTATGAAATGAAAATTAGAAAATAAGCGAAAAATTAAAAAATAGCCAAAGTGCGGAAATTGTCTGAGTTTGATCGGTTATAACCGATCAAAACTGCCTTGGAAATGTTGAAAAATATCCCACCGCCCTAAGGAACGGTTATAGCCAATGGTTGATTGGTTATTGCCTGACTTTGTCCAAATTGACCAAAGTCAAATCGATTATTGCCTGAGTTTGAGTGGTTAAAACCAATCGTCGCCTGGAGATGGAAAAAAAGAAAAAATCTTCTCCAAGAGTCAAAGGACACTATAACCCTAGGGGTTCCTACCCTATAATTCTATCAGTTAAGGGAGTATAAAAACTCTCCCAAAAGCACCAGAAAATTGCAGAATTCGTGAAGGAATAACAAACAAGTAGGAGAAAGAAGAGAGAAAAAAGAAAGAGAGAAAAGAAAGAAAAATATAGAAAAATTAAAAACTGGAATCTGAGGATTAATGCTTGAAGCTAAACCATTGTAAAGGATCATAGAAGCCTCAAGAACATAACGGTAAGTTAAATAGCTCATGATAACATTAGAATTTGGATTTTGATTCATATAAACATAAAGTTGGAAGTTTTGAGTTTTATAAGAATTTTGATCCGAATCTTTGATTCTAGGTATTGTAGAAATGTTATGGATTGATATGAATGTTATATATGTGTTATAGAAATGATTTTGAGCAAAAGAAACCAAAGAAAAACATGTTTTGATGTTGTCTTAATTGAAAACACAAAGCTGAAGTTTTGAAGGACTGAAAACTATGAAGAAAATTGGTTATAACCTATGTTTTGATAGGTTATCACCGCTCTTCATTGCTGAAGGTTGAACAAAATCAGTTATAACCAATGAAAGATAGGTTATAACTGATCTTCAAAGCTGAAAACTCCAGAAGTGCGATTGTTGTCGTTATTTATGTGGGAAAAACTGCTTTTCGAAGCTGAAACAGGGTTTTCATCGGCTATTCCCGATCTTTGTGCTGGTATAACCGATCCTTCCCTGTAACATTAATTTTTGAAGATTCAAACTAAGATCTTTTCAACTTGTTTTATAACTTTAAACACTTTAATTAATAATCAATTAGGATTCATGAAACAACTATGAATATAAGGATTAAATGGGCAAAACCCATAGAATCCTAGAATCTAAAGATTAATCTAGACTCAAAGATAGAGTCTAAGCTATGATTTTATGTGATGTAGATTTGCTCACAAAATACCCGTGATACAAGGTGAGTATTCTCACTAAAGGGGTAAATATTTTAAATAGTAAAGAAATGAATTAGCATGCTCAACTATGTTAATGTTTATGTATAATAGTGCTAGTAAAGTTATGTTTTGGGAAATGCATGTGTTTTAAGTGATGTCTATAGTTATGACCTTTGAATGTGTAAAGTGTAATGTTTATATATAGGGTGAAATACATGGATCATCAATTAACTACTGACTTTTGCAATAAATGACGCTTTTCAAAAAAATGCTTTTTTTTAGACACTGAATTTCAAAACAGGCAAAACATACCATTCCATTGGCCTCCACCACTAAGTGGCTAACGGAAGGATATTTTCAGGGGTAAAACAGTTATTTCTCGCCGCCACTGCTCTTCTCCAAAAACCGCCACTGTTCATCTTCTCCATCGTTCAGATTTGAAACCGCGGGGCTGTTCTTTCGCGGATGATGGGTTTTCTACAGATCCTGGCACCGGAGACTGCCCCTTTCATATACGAGATGACAACCGTTGCTCTTCCTAGCTTCTTTCCTCTTTTCTTTTTCTTTTTCTGCAAATTTTTTTTTCTATTCTGGTTTTCTGTTTAAAAATTAGATCTGCGATTTTCTTTATCCTCTGTGCTAATGATTGTTGTTCTATTTAGTTGCTGTCGTTCGTACTCATTTGCCCGACGAGAACCTTTTCGACACCAACAATTTCAAAGGAACGGACCAAAGGCATTGCTTATTAGTGAAACTAAATGGTTGAAAATCAGAACGACGACTGTGGGATGAAGGCAGGGGATTGTTTCAACAGGGCGAAATCATCTCCCCTGAACAATACAACGAAATCCCTGGTTCTGATGAATTACTTCAGATCCGTTCCGATCAAAGCATTAGCCTGTATGTAGAATTTCGGGAATTTGATCGGAATGCTTTAAACGTGCCATGCTGCTTCGGTCAACAGATGGGCTAATTTTGTAGCCGTGGATTATTATAAGGTAAATTTAGACTCTTTTTTTTTTTTAATATCTTTTACATTAACTGTTGTGGTGGCATGAAAAATGATGCAGAGGAGTGAGGGAGAATGGGCGTTTCAAGCAGTGGACATTTCTAACGGGGAACAACTTTGTGGCAGCCAAGATGTACATTCCTGTGCTTCCAAGAACTCATAATCTCCATTTGTATTTCATAATCTTTACTCATAGTCTCATACCAACGTTTTACTGATGAAGAAAATAACGAAAAAACCGGCCAAAAGGTCAGAACAGGGGAAACCTCTAGCGCTTTTATGCCGGAGAAGCGAAAGAAATTTATTATTATTTTTCTTGGAGAAGATGAACAGTGGTGGGTTTAGGTTTTTGAGTTTTTAAATTACAAAAGTGCCCATTTACTGTTGTTTTATTATAGAGTGAAATGCATGAAACACCACGTAACTATCGCTTTTGCAGAAAATGACACTTTATTTCAAAGTTCCCCTTTCCAGACACAAAATTTTCATTTCGCTCAAAAAGTGACACTCCGTCCATGTTAGACGTTAAGTCACTAACGACCCAAAAAATTCACGGGTAATTTCGTCATTTCAGACGTCCGCACTGTTCATCTTCCCCAAAAATCTTTTTGTTTTTAAAATAAAAAAGATAGTTTCTTGTAACTATAATTTGAGAAATAATTTGAGTGCATGCAAATGCAGGGACTCTCTGACATAAGCAACAACAAGGTCGTCCATTGATTCGTCCCCCTTCTGTATAAACTCCCCATCCCCACAATGCATGGGGCGGAGGCGAAAAATCCCTCAATTTCTTGTACTTACCAATATTATTACAATTATTGCGAGAAATAGGGGAAAGAATCTGGGTAATTAATTGTCTCCTGGAAACGGAATGGGAAGGTTGTTTTCTTTTGCCATTATTGGAGGGGGAAGGCTCAAAAGTAGAGAGTGTGAACCGAAGAAAAGTAACAAAGATGAGAAGGGCACAAATCGAGAGAGAAGTTGATCGGAATTGGTGCATTTAAAAGAAGCAAACCGACCAAACGGCGGATTGATGAGATTCCTTTTTCTTGCGGCAGGCGCCGTTCTCTTCCTGCTGGTCTTCCAGGAAGAAAACGAAGAGGAAGTCATACCCCAATCTTACTGCTTCTCAGTCGTAGTTGTAGAAGTGTTGGGTTTTATGGTGAATCCCATGACTCTGGTTATAGAGTTGAGGAGTTTCCTTCCTTCCTCTTTCTAGATATCATGTCTTTCCTGTAGCTTTATAAGGTGTCTCTCTCAAAGTCAACCAAAAAAAAAATGCTTTTTTTAATGTAAAAAAATAAAATAAAATTTTGGGGAAGATGAACAGTGCCGGTAACTTCCGAAATGACGAAATTACCCCAAAATTTTTTGGGCCGTTAGTGACTTAACGTTTGACATGGACGGAGTGTCACTTTTTGAGCGAAATGAAAGTTTTGTGTCTGGAAAGGGGCACTTTGAAAGAAAGTGTCACTTTCTGCAAAACGCGATAGTTGCGTGATGTTTCATGCATTTCACCTTTTATTATAAATTTTTTTTTTGGAGAAGATGAACAGTGGCAGCAGGAAAGGACTGTTTTATACCTGAAAAATCCTTCCGTTAGCCACTTAACAGTGGAGGCTAACGGAATGGTATGTTTTGCTTGTTTTGAAAGTTTAGTGTCTAAAAAAGAGCATTTTTTTAGAAAAGTGTAATTTTTTGAAAAAGTCAATAGTTAAGTGATGATCCATGCATTTCACCCTTATATATATATATATGTGTGTGTGTGTGTGTGTGTGTACATAAATATTTTCAAATGTTGAGTTATGTATATAAGTGGGATATCTATTAGTTTATTATACAAATAAAATTGTCATGTACTTCTGATTAATGTGTTAGTGTTCAGTGTTAAGTGTTATTTGAATGTCAATGCGGGGACCCAAACCTTGTTCAGTTGTTGAAATTGGGCTTGTCAACGTAGGGCTGGAGCGCCCGACTAAATGACTGGATAGGTAGTGTTAGGTAATATTCTGAGATTTACCACAGTGTTCAGTGTTGGCATAGTTAATAAGAAGCGGCAGTGTTCTAACGCAGGTAAAATATAGTCAGTAATGTTTTTCGAAGGGTCACATAGATCCATTGCTAAGACTTTTTGGTTATACTATTTCTATCCCTTGCGTGTGTCCCCTTATGTTATTAGGAAATACTCTCTCTATTATCTAAATAGTATCCCCTTAAGGATTTTTTCTTGTTCTTTAAAGAGTACTGTCCATTTTCAAAATCCAATGCAAAAAGTTAAAAACTTCCCTATTTTACCCCTAATTTAATTGATCTATTCATTACACTCTCTTTCCAAATGTACACACACTACACAAATTTCCATTAAATTTGTAGTTAAACAAGGGAATATAGTAGGGGTAAAAGAATAATTTTCTCTCCTTTCTTAATTTATATGCAAATCTCTAAGAGGACACTTTTTAGAGAACATATGGAGTATGTGTTATGTGCTGGTAATTGTTTGCTCGGTAACGTTTTTTTTATTAAATCACTCGGTAATGTTTTTAATAAGGAGAAATCACTGAGCTTTGGAGCTCACCCCTAGACATTTTGCATGTTACAGGTAAAGAGAATACCGCCTAGTCTGGTGTCAAATGAGGACCCTTGGCGGAATTGGTACTTATCAATCGGCACGTCATCTGTAGAGATCTTTTTGGTAAACAAGCGTATTGTTTCCTAAAGGTTTCTACGCTCACAACAAGGTCACTCACATAATTGACAAGGACGACACACCTAAGCAGACTGATATAGACAAGATTTTATGATGTGGAGAATTGCAAAAAAAAGTCTTATGAAGAGGCGGGCTCCTTTATGTCTAAATTCTTACCTTGAGATCAGCTGTTTCTATAAACTAACCTAGGCTAGTTACACATGTTGTTCAAACCAAGTAAAGAATATGAAGAGTTGAAACAATCACAATTATGTAGAGCAATTACTCACTTCATAAAGTTTGAAACTTATCACAATCATACAAAATTTAACAAGTATAAAGCTTAAAAAGTCTATATACATTTATTAGTATCAATTCTTTGATTAATAGTGATGTGAACAATTCGATGAAGATCCTCACAGATACAGAATATTGCCAAGGAAAGTCGAACAGTGCTAATCAAAACCTTAATATCTTAAAGACTAGAAAGTCACTCAACCAATTTAAGTGAGAGTAACTACTTAATCTTAACTTAGCAGGATTAACATGAGTTTGAAACAATGGAAAATTAGGTGGAGCAAGTAACATAATTTCTTTAAGTTTCGGAACAAGTATAATTTAACAAAGCATGCAAAATACACAAGTTTAACTAATGAGAATTCTAAAGTAAAGGTAAATTATCTCAAAATATTATTTATCAATAAAATACGAATTTTGAGTTTGAGAATTTCAGTTATCACCTATTTATAGGTGAAGGTGAAATCCCAAATTAGGAAAAGAAAAGAAAGAAGGAGAAGAAATAAAAGTAGAAACCAACGAGAGTTGGAAACCTTACAATTACCAAATTTCAAAAGAAGCATGAAATTGGTACTCCTAACTTTGGCAATCACAAGATGACTTGCGCGAAAATTTTAAGCAAAAATAGGAAAGGAAAAACCTAATTTTGGCGATCTCCAAAGTTGTTGTGACCAAAATTTAAGAAAGAAAATAAAATAGGAAATAACTAAAAAGAAATTCCTAGAATAAGCTAAGCTGTAAAGAGTTTATGGAAACTTAACTTATTCTATTTTACTACGAAAATAAATAGGAAACATGCACAAATCATATAACTTTCCAAACCCGTAAGCAACTTACGCATGAAGTGAAGATTCGGTCATGGGCTTCCCTTAGTGTGGGCGATTTTGTGAAGCTTGAGTGTTGAATAGATTTGGCCCAATTGTTGATGGATGCATGAATTTTATGGATCAAGTGGTTTCGAGAAGTCCACAGATTTCAAGATTCATTTCGCTTCTTCATTGTGGGCTTTAACCTGGATTATCATCATCTCTTATTTCAGTGATAATGACCTTGTTGCCCTCCTTCTTTGAACTTTGCAAAAATGAGAATGCTCCTAGCTCGGGAAATGTTGACTTGGCTTGTTTGAGCTAGGGATGACAACATTATTCCCTCTCGGTTGGAAAGGATTGTCCTCGAATCCATTCTGTAAGAATTAAAATGAAGCAAGTCGGTGATATAAAAACAAAGCAGATTTCGCACTCACCAGTCTCTGAAGTGCAGTAGCTGCAAGCCTTTGTTCAATCCCTCTTGTTCAATCCCTCTGAGTGCTGATGTTAGAAAAGTTGTCACTTCCTTTGGCTTGGATACGCTTTTACAGCAAATGATAGTCACCCTTGATTCTTCAAGAACTTCCCAAGAACCTTCTAAACACTTGTAAGAAACTATCGGGAAGTATCTACAATTTCCTAAACTTATTGATGAAGCGGACTCTGCCGGATGGACCACGACCCGAGCCTACGGCGCTAGAACCTATAAACAAGAACTAAGTGCATGTAGCACTCCGACGATCTAGTTAGTTGCTAAGCAGGATGCAAGTGATTTGTTCTATTCTTTTTCTCATACCTTCCTTGACATGCCTTCTCTTGTATTTATAGATACTGAGGCGGAAGGTGAACTTCCTTCGGATAATCCTGTGAGCTCTCCTTTGGTGCACTCCCAGATACTTCAACATGTACTTGTCGGATCTCTCGTGTTTAACTGTTAGCCTTCTTGACCTGTGTTCTTGTCGGTCACTTCATTCGGCGTCTTTCACTTCTGTCCAATCATGCGAGTTGGGTTGTACTTAGTTGGGCCTGGACCTGGTCTGATGAGAGGCCCAATGCACGAAGGCTTTGTGACCATAGATTTGTATTGGGTTTTGCCTTGTTGGGCTAGTTGGGCCCAAAGAGGGGATACATGACTTATCTATACTCTTCAAGAATGATTACATAATAGTTAAGAAATAAAGTGTCTTTGCTAGTATATGCAACAACCACAAACTCAACACTTTAATTAGATAAAATTTATGCATCAAATATATGACATACAAATGAACATAATAAGATCCAAAAATGTCACAGGTCAAAAATTACACCTCTTAAGCACCACTGCAACTTATAAAAGCATGTCCTACTTGTAAACTTGTAATGCTTTACACAAGGATTCACACTTTTCCAGGCAGACAATATGGTATGTCAAGTTTAACATTCCCTATGCCGAATGAATTCAGAATTGCTAAATTGGAACACAAGAATTCACTATTTAAATAATTCAAAATTCTAGAACCCATTTGAGTATTTTAACACCAAAAACTAAGGAAAACCTTCTTTTCAAAAAGTTTTCTTGTCCTTCTGCGTGTCATTGGCTCAACGATATTCACTAATGGATCTCTCTAGTACTGGTTTGGGTCCTGTAGCATTGATGGGTCTCGACGTAGCACACGAACAGGCTCTGCTTCATTTCTCGAGTCCTCTGCATCATTCTGCGGATCCTCTATGCTTGGACTTGTCGATAGGCTAGGGATGCCCTTATCATTCTCTCTCGGTTGGAAAGGATTCGACCTTGAATCAAGATCCTGGTCAAAACTAAACGGAGATAAGTCAGCAACATTAAAAGATGTACTAACACTATACTCACCTGGTAAGTCAAGCTTGTAAGCGTTATCCCCCATCTTAGCAACAACTTGAAAGGGCCCATCGCCTCGGGGATGTAACTTCTCCCGGGTAGCTGGAAACCTCTCCTTTCTCATGTGAACCCAAACCCACTCACTGGGTTCAAGCTCACTGCTGTACACCTTTGATTTGCAGCCTTGGCGTTACGTGCGATCATCTTTGCTATGTTCATACGAACCTTCTCATGCAACCGTTTAACGGCTTCTGCTTTCTGTGCTCTATCAAGACTCGTCTGATCCTTCAGGGCCAGTGGCAATGGCAGTAAATCCATCACTATCAGCGGGTTGAAACAGTAATCGACTTCGAAGGGCGAAAACCCTGTTGTGGAATGCTTGGAGTGATTGTAGGAAAACTCTACAATTGGCAAGACTTGTTCCCAACTTTTCAAGTTCTTCTTAATCAGCGCCCTCAGTAGATTGCCTACTGTGCAGTTGGTCACCTCAGTGTAACCATCCATTTGTGGATGACTAGTGGTTGAGAATAGCAACTTAGTTCCTAACCGAGACCACAACGTCTTCCAAAAGTAGCTCAGAAACTTTACGTCTCTATCTGACATGATGCTGCGTGGAATGCCGGGTAGCCGAACTATATTTTTGAAGAATAAGTCCGCAACATGCTTTGCATAATCAGATTTCCTGCATAGGATAAAATGTGACATCTTAGAAAATCTGTCTACGACAATGAAGAGTGAGTCATTACCTTTTTGCGTCCTCGGCAACCCTAAAAAAAAATCCATAGAGATGTCAGTCCAAGGAACAGAAGGTATAAGTAACGGTGTATAAAGACCACGGGGCTTAGACGTAGACTTTGCTTTTAGACATTCAATGCAGTGTGAGCAAATAGACTCTACGTCTTTACACATTTTAGGCCAATAAAAATGTTCCTTAAGCATATCAACCATTTTATGAACTCCAAAATGGCCCATTAGCCCCCCACTGTGCGCTTTACGCACCAGTAGCTCCCTAGTTGAACTATGTGGTCTGCATAACTTATTTTCTTCAAACAAAAGTCATCTTGCCTAAAGAATTTCTGAAATGCACCAGATTCACATGCTTCATAACTATTGGAAAAATCTAAATCAGAATCATATAATTCCTTAAGATATGCGAACCCTAATGATGAATGATCAAGTAAAGTAAGGGCTTCATACCTTCTAGACAGAGCGTCAGCTACTATATTCTTCTTTCCCTTTTTATACTAAATGATATAAGGAAAAGTTTCAATGAAACATACCCATAGGGGTGATAACGAGCCGAGCCGAGCCGAGCTGAGCTTTGACGTGTTCATTTATTGTTCATTTATTTATCGAGCTTAAAATCTTGTTCATGTTCGTTTATTTTTTAATCGAGCCGAGCCGAGCCGAGCCGAGCTTTGACGTGTTCATTTATTGTTCATTTATTTATCGAGCTTAAAATCTTTTTTGTGTTTGTTTATTTATTAGCCGAGCCGAGCTTGTTCATGTTCGTTCTCAGCCCTAAGTGTCATGCTCATCTATTTATAAAGAATTTTCCTCCCAAATCTTCTCTCATTTTCGATGTGGGATTGGGTGAAATTCACCTCAAAATTGTGAAATAAAATAAATTTGGCCTTGTGAAGATTCGAACCCTAGTTCCCTTGCTTCTCCTTTTGATATCTTACCACTGCACCAAATTTATTTTCATGTTATATGTATGAATGATAAATTATATATGTATTTTATCCTTCTTAAAAATTATTTTTTCTTATCGAGTTGTTCACGAACGTAATCGAGCTGAGCTCCCTTTTGGTCATTTATTGTTCGTTTATTAATCGAGCCTAAAATTTTGTTCGTGTTCGTTTATTAATAAAAAAATCGATCTCGGACCGAGCTTTTAACGAGTCGATCCCGAGCTTGTTCATGAACGTTCGTGTTCGTTCTTAGCCCTACATACTCATACCCACTTAGCGTAACGTCTGTTCAACTTACCCTGTCCCTTTAGATGTTTAAGGGACTCGTGGTCCGAGTGCACGATGAACTTCTTGGCCATCAAGTAATACTGCCAAGTCTCTAAAGCATGAACCACTGCATAGAGCTCCTTGTCATAAGTCGGGTAATTCTAGGCATCTCCTTTCAACTTCTCACTGAAGTAGGTGATAGGGTTTCCTTCTTGCATCAGCACAGCACCCATACCTATACCTGAAGCATCACACATAAGTTCAAAAACTCGATCAAAATCTGGTAATGCTAAAACAAGAGCATGAGTGAGGCTATGCTTTAAAACAGTAAAGGTATTTTCTTGAGCTTGACTCCACAAGAACGGTACGTGCTTCTCGCACAACTCATTCAGGGGCGCAGCCTTGGTAGAAAAATCCTTCACGAACCTCCAATAAAAACTAGCAAGACCATGAAAAGATCTCACCTGAGAAGGCGATGTTGGTGTAGGCCATTCACGAATAGCCTTAACCTTGGCGTCATCAACTTTTACGCCATCCTTCGAGACAACAAAACCAAAGAAGACAACTTCCTCCACACAGAATGTACATTTTTTCACATTGGCATACAATTTATTATCATGTAACTCAATTAATACTAACTTAATATGCTCTATGTGTGACTTCATGTCTCTATTATATATCAATATATCATCAAAATATGCCACAACAAACTTCCCTATAAACTTTCTAAGCACATGATTCATTAAGTGCATGAAAGTACTAGGTGCATTTGTAAGGCCGAAGGGCATAACTGACCACCCATATAAACCAAATTTAGTTTTAAAGGCAGTTTTCCATTCATCACCTTCCTTCATTCTAGTTTGGTGATAGCCTTGTGTTAAATCAATTTTAGTATAAACAATTGAGCCATATAGATCTTCTGGCATGTCATCAAGCCTAGGAATAGGATACCTATACTTAATGGTGATTTTATTAACAGCTCTACAGTCCATACACATTCTCCATGTACCATCTTTCTTAGGAACAAGTATAACAGGTATAGCACAAGGACTTAAAGATTCCCTTACCTGCCTGTTGGCGAGTAGCTTCTCCACTTGACGCTGCAATTCCTTTGTTTCCTCCGGATTTGCTTTGTAAGCTGGACGATTTGGTATCGACAAGCCAGGTACGAAGTTGATCTAATGCTTGATTCCATGAAGAGGGGGCACTCCTGCAGGCAGCTCCTCTGGAAAGACATCATCATATTCCTGTAATAAAAACTTGACTTTTAGAGGGAGATCCCTAGGAACATCGGCAAGGTTAGTAGAGTCTTCTTTAGCAAGAAGTACAAGTATTAAACCCTTAGACTCTAAAACCTGTTCGACTTCCCCAATTGTAACAAATAAGCTACTTTTACTATCTTCTTTTAAAGTCTTATCGAAGTTTGCCTTACTACCCTTTACAATCTGTTTCCCCTTCCCCTTTTCTTGTTTCTTCTCAGCTTCCCATTCGGCAAGCTTATCTTTCATTTTGAGAGACTCAGCACGAACATCTTGGGGTGGCAGTGGCAGAAATGTATGGATCTTGCCTCGTTGGTAGACCGAGTAGGTGTTGGCAAATGCATCATTTGTCGCCTTCATATCGAAGATCCATGGGCGACCTAGGAGAATGTGACATGCCTCCATAGGAAGCATATCACAAATAACTTCTCCTTCAAACTTCCCAATAGCGTATGGCACTCTGACCTGCTTGCTGACTCAGTACCCTTCTAAGTTGTCAAGCCATTGGAGTCGGTACGGATGCGAATGATTGATGATAGGGAGGTTGAGCTTTTCGACTATGTATGCACTGGCCACATTTATGCAGCTTCCCTCATCAACTATCAGAACAACAACTCTACCATTTACCTTAGCATGAGAATGGAAGATGTTGGTTCGTTGACATGAGTCCTGGACGACGGATGTAGTCAAAGAGCGGGCAACTATGGAAATGTGAGTGTCACCTTCAGGTTGGTGAATGTCCAGCTCTGTATCTGACTTACCCTCGTCAGTTGAATCCGCGAAGGGATTAACAGTGTCTTCTTCATCTTCCTCTGAGATGTAATTGCCATTATGCCCAAGCAGAACTCTTCTGATGTTAGGGCAATTACGCATTATATGTCCACGCCCGGAACACTTATGACATGTGATGTCGTGGATTGGCTTTCTGGGAGTGAACAATGTTTTAGCTGCTGATGAAGATGAGGTGAATGGTGTCGCCTGGATATCTTTGTATTCATAGTTGAACGGCTTCTTGGCGGGTGGAAAGTACACTGGATTCTTCCTCCAGGTGGCTGGGGCGCTTGATGGCGTCCTAACCGATTGGACAGTTTTCATGTATTCCTCATTACCCTGGCTTTGTGCAGCATGTCTATTAGGCTGGTGGCATTCTGCAATTCCATTGCTAATGCTATCCCTCTATTAAGGCTGGTTAGAAAATGAGCCATACTGGCGGCGGCGTCTTCACAGACATTGGCCCTGATCTTGGCCATCTCTAACTTCTTGTAATATTCATCTACAGTCAAAGAGCCTTGTACAAGTGTATGTAATTTCTTATACAATTTCCTAAAATAATACGCAGGAACGAAAGTCTTACGCATTGCTGTAGTTAGATCAAACCATGTTAGAGGTGGAGCACGAGCTCTCATAGGCCGAGTATTGCACCTTTGGTCCAACTCTTGATTCCACCAAACAAGTGCATATTCTGGAGCTCAAAAATTCTCTCAATTTTGATCTCTCAGACTAAGTATTCCTCTGGATTGGTATCGCCTGCAAAGGATGGCACAGTTGTTTTTAATTAGCTTATGCCATCGTAAGGCTTATCGTTGGCGTCGGCATTGTGGTGAGGGATGTTTTCCTCCTCCTCTTCGTGCCTGGCGTCTTGGGCAGCCTTAATATCTGCAACCTCACCTTGGAGGCCTGCGAATTGCGCAGATAGTTTTGCAATTGCAGCCAGAAGTTGCTCGTTCCCGACGGGAGGTGTGCTACTGCTACCAGAGGTCGTTGTAAGTAACTAGAAAAATTCTTGCTAAGAACAAGGAAAAATGAGTAGAGTAACCTTACTCCCTTGTCCACTAAGTAATGCTCTCCTAATAAGCTACACATAAGCCAGTGTTTCACTTGTAGGGTTGGTGGCCCTTGTATGCTATATCGCTCAGCCTTTTACCTCAACCCTATATATAATTAAAAGTTCTCAGATATTAAGCAAAGGTAATAAGCAACAAGTAAATCACACAAGAACAAAACTATTTAGGAATGTAGCAAAAGAAATTTTTGAAAATAGAACTTGGTTCTATTTTGTTTGAAATTTTTTTTCGAAAAGAAGGTTTTGTATTATAACGTGAATAAGATGTGCACACAAAGGAACTTTTGGGGTAAAGCCCTCAAAGTTCAAGAAATTAATGTAATACGCAAGATGACAAGATTCAAGTTATATTTCAGAGTATACGTTCAAGGTAGTACGAAAAGTATTCAGTTTTAGTAGAAACAGGGTAATTCGATTAAAAGAAGCAAGAAATAATTAGCAGAGTTGAAATAAATCAGGAATATAACTATCCGATATGTAATCACCTACCCAATAGGTAATCAAGAAACCAATTCCCACTAATTAAGAGCTTCTAATAGACAATAACCCCAAAATTGCGAAAAAATAGTCACCCCCCTGCAGGAATGCGAAATTCCAAAATTTCATCCCCCTAAAACAAAGTTTTTTTTTTTGGTTAACCACTGATTTTAGAAGCAAGGGGTAAGAATGTAGCACAGAGAATTCACAAATTGCATAAACAAAGTGAGCTGCTGAACTTCAACCGCAAAACTCATTATAGAAATTGCACAAAGGGATTAACAAATTAAATCGCAAGTTAACCTTGTTTTTGTCGCTCAAAGAAGGTCAAAAGGACCCTAGGATTTGTAGCAATCAAACCCTAGTGCCGCTAGGTGGTGACCTTTTGTGTGTTGCAAAACTGAACCACTAGAAGGACTCTAGGATCCGATTGAAAGCAACACTTTGGAGCAGTTTTGAAAAACTGAAAAATTCTCGATTTTTCCTTTTCTTTTCCACACAAAAAAAAAAAAAAATGGTTTGTATGTATAAAAACAGTAGGTTAGTACCAAAATTTAATTTTCTTAAAAAAAATTTCTTAAAAAGGAGCGTTCTAATTCCGAGAATTTCAAGAATAAATCAAGACTAACAAGGATTAGAAAACACCTGATGATTTGGCCGAGTTACTTCAGCCTCCTCTTGTCACGAAACCAGCCTTGGCTCTAATACCAATTGATGTGGACCAGAGTTCACGATGTGGAATATTTGCCAAGGAAAGTCTGGAAATTGCGGGATGCAGCTCTTAACCTTAGAATCCCTACCTTGGATTCAGCAGACTACTAAAATTAACCTAAGCTAATTTTAAACACGTAAATAAAACCAAGTTTAAGAACAAAAGAGTTGAAACAAAAACATGCAATCTAGGCAAAGCAATTACCTAAAAAGCTATAGTTTCTCAACCTATAGTAATTCACAAAGCATGCAAACTACAAAAACTCAAAATAAGAGAATGATTCAAAATGTATAAACTATACTATTCTATTACTTGAATCAAAATTGTGTGTCAAATAATGGAGAATAAGACTCCTATTTATAGTTGCAGGTGGTCAAAATCTACAGTACAAAGAAGTAGAAAGCAATTGAAATTGGAACTCAATCAAGAGATTGATTCCTTACAAACTGAAACCTAAATGAACTAGGTTTAGTTGAAGATAAAATTCAGCTATAATAAACCATTAACCTAGTCGAATTCATGATTTAATTAAGAAGAAGAAATGAATCAAAACTAAGAAGTAGAAATCAATCGAGAGATTGATCTCTTAAAAAGAAACAAATCTAAAGGAACTAGGAATGTTTTAAAAGATAGAATTTTTAATAAACTATTAAGTAACCCACGCGATGCCGACTTGTAATAGAATTGGATAGCAATTAGCTCCTTCATCATCTAGAAATCGGAAATCGTGAGCATCTAAGTGATTTGGATTAAATAAATGTAATCTATAGTTGGATCACATAATCTAATGGCCCATGTATGCACTAAATCTGTGACATGGTGCATGGGTTTGGGCTAGTTGGCCTACAATTCATGGGCTCCCAGTTGTGGCCTTCATGATTTAATATCCCTTGGCCCATTTACTCTACCTTGGCAAGATTGACTTTATTCTTTCTTTGAAAACCCTTTCTCTGAAACTTGCGGTAAAATGACGAGTTTACCCTTCTGATCTCTTTAGGGTTTGTGTGTCGGATACCATTTGGGCTTGCCGGGAACATTCTTGGACTAGGTTCTTAAGGCCGGCCTTGAGTTTCCATGTCTTCTGCTTGTCATCGGCCCAACGATATCCACTAATGGATCTCTCTGGTATGGGCTCGGGTCCTGTAGCATTGATGGGCCTCAATGTAGCACACGAACAGGCTCTGCTTCATTTCTCGAGTCCTCTGCATCATTCCGCGGATCCTCTATGCTTGAATTTGTCGACTGGCTGCGGATGCCCTCATCAAGTAGTACCTATGCTCTTATTTGCACCTTTTACTTTGGTCTTTATAAATTTAAAACTAAGTAATTAAAGTACAAAATTAGCAAGTTGCATGAAGCATAAGGATAAACTTCACATGTCATACATCCATTTATGTCTCCTTACCAAATAAAGAAAATTCTTGGGACAATTAATGGCGAGAGAACATTCATCGAGTCTTGTGGTGTGGATGGGCACGACGTCTTTTCAAAGGAAGTTTCTACTCTGTTTGTCACCGGTGGCAAGACACCACGTAGGGAATCTTCCCAATTTGTCGCGAAAGCTCTATTTCACTTGTTAACTCTTACTTCTTTATTGTCAACTTAGCTAGTGGTAAGAGTCCTCATTATAATAGTTACCTAGATTTCTAGCATTATTCTTAATATTGCAAAAGGGTTAGAGGGAAATTTTTAGTTTTTTCAAGAGGTTGAAGAGGTTCTAAGCAAGGGAATTATCTAAAGGATTACCTATAGTTTGAGTAAACTATGAGGTAATCCTTTGGGATAATTTGTAAGGTTTAAGGTTCACCTTTAAGAATTTTATTAGGAGATTAGGATCAAGCATTTAGTTTGGAAAGTGGAGTAGACTTTTTTGAGGAGGAAAAGTTAACCACTATAATTGCTTTGTGTCTTGAATTGTTTTGTTTGTTGCTTTACAGTAAAAAACTCACACAACACAAAAAGGATTTTAAGTTTTCTTAGTTTACTTTCAAACCTAATTCACCCCTCCCCTCTTAGATTTTCCTTAGGTGTTTTTCAACTATCCCAAAACTTTGGAACAATATAGGTTTTGAATATGTAAGTGACACTTATTTTGGGAAAAAAAATTTACTTTTTAAGTGATGCTTATTTTGGGAGGGAGGAAGTATATGTTACATCTTTATCAATTGTTCTGTTTCTTCTATTATTGATCCTAAGTATTTAAAGCTTTTTCATTCATTTCATTCATATTCTCTATTCTTAACTTTTATAGTTTGTTATCTACACGATTACTAAAGTGATAGTGTATATATTTAGTTTTAACTTTACTTATTGCAAAATATTTTGATTTTAATGCTTCTCTATATGATTCTAATTTAGCATTTACCTCTTTTTTTGTTTCATCTATTAAAACTATATCATTTGCAAATAACATATATTTAGGGATCGCATTCTACAAATGTTTAGCATTCTCATCAATACTAAAGCAAAGAGATATGAGCTCAAAGCTGATCCTTGATATAGGCCTACTTTATTTGAAAATTCACAAGAAATTATTACTGGTGTCCTTACACATGTTGTTATATATTTATACATATCTTTTATAGTTTCTATATACGCCACCCTTACCATTTCTTTTCTAATACCCGCCACATTGTATCTATTTACTCTATCATATGATTTGTTTAAATCAATAAATTCCATATGCAAGTCTTGTTTTTTCTAACTATATTGTTCACACAATTTTATTATTAAATGTATAGCTTCCATTGACGATCTACCTGGCGTAAAACCAAATTGATTGTCTTCTATATTAGTCTTATTTCTCAATCTTGTTTCTATCAAAATTTTTCCATAATTTCATAGTATGACTCATCAGTCTAATACCTCTATAGTTTGAACAATTTTGTATATTCCGTTTATTCTTATACAACGAAGTTAATACACTTTTTCTCCATTCACTAGGCATCTTTTTAGTTTTCATAATTACACTAAATAAGTTTATAAGTCAGTGTTAGACCTATGGTCTCAACACTAGTTTTGATGATAAATTAACAAATATATGATTTTGTTTAATGATTTGCACTTGAAGAACTTTGTAGAAATTGTAGAAAAAGTGCAGTAAAGCAAGGTGTAAAACTGTGTACGAGTCGCATACCAACTCGCAAGGACGGCAGTCACGAAGTTGAAGAAAAGAAAAAGAAGTAGCCAATGAAAATTTGACCATAGCAAAGACTCATGTACGAGAGAATGTACTAGTTGTATAGAAGATCGTATGCACTAAAAGATGAAGCCAGTAACACAGGTCAAAAGCCGGTAAAACCAAGAGCCATTGGAGCATTTGAAATTGAAAATGACTTAAGAGGTGTGCGAGAAGGTCTTCGAGTCGCATGAAAACTCACACAATAACCAGAAGCCAAAGTCCAAGAGAAAAGAAAGAATAAATGAGAAGGAAGAAAATATGGGGCGCTGCAATTCGCAGTGTGAATCGCAGTTCGTGTCACAGGTATATAGCCTTATACACAGAACTGCAAATTATGTGTCACGTGCGATGATTCCTGCGGTAGGGTGTGCGAATCGTACCTGAGACATTCTTGACAGCTTTTTTAACTAGCCGTTGGGCGCTATTTGGCCACTTTTATGAGTACCCTAAGTTACAAAAAGACGGATAATCATCCCCTCTAAGTCTCTCACACTCAAGAAACATTCTAAAACTTCATTTCATACATTTACATGTCAAAATAGCCAATTAAACTTAGATTTGAGTGATTTAGAAAGAAACTTTTGTGCTCAACTTTTGTATTTTAATTGTAAACTCCATTATGGAGATTCCTACCATTGTAAACACATTGAAGGAAGTCTTAAACACTTGAGAAGTGTTGTAGGTACATTGTAAGTGAGGAAAAGTCTTAAGCTCTTGTTCAAGAGTTAGGCAAGAAGAAAGGGGGAGCAAGAAGAGAAGGAGAGACACAACTCAAGAGGTTGAATATGGGCAAGTGTACAAGTCTTAGTTTCAGGTAAGTTGGGCATTGGGAGTAAAGGGTAAAGGTCCTAATTTAGAGTTAAGTTAGGCATTTTTCAAAGTATTAATTTAGAGTTAGATTAAACAAAAGCCCTAATTGCTAGGCAATGGGAGTCTTGAGTAATACCCAAAATCCTTGAGGAAGGATAGGGCAAAAGATTCATTGCTATTATTAGGCAAGGAAGTCCTAGTCTAGAGTTAGATTAGGCAAGGGGTAAAGTCTTAAGATTAAGAATTTAATCTTAAGCAAGTATAAGTGTTTCCTAGAATTGATTAAGGGCCTGTTCTCTATCTTTGGTTTCAAACTAAGTTTGAAAACAAGTTTTGAAAAATAGTTTTATAATGTAAAAAGTGTATTGAAAATGTAAAAAGTAGATGCTGAATAGTAAAAAATTGTATTGGAAATGATGAAATATGATTAAAATATATTAAATTTACTGTTGAAACCAAAACCGTTTTCAAAACGAAACAAAAAGAATAGGCCCTAAGAAAATTTAAGTTGTAGAACTTGGAGAGTGGAGTAGGATTCAAGGGGAATCCGAACCACTATAAATGTGGTGTGTCTTGCGTTCTTTGTTTATTTTCTTTCATTTTGCAAATCACTCATCACACACCTCACTTAGCAAACTAGTTTTAACTTGTTTTAAAACTTGTCTTGAAAGTAGTTTTTCAAAGTTGCTCTTTTTAAGAAGAAACTTTTAAATTGGCAAATAACCTAATTCACTCCCTCCTCCTCTTAGGTTAATCTTAGGTTGTTAATTGGGATTTCACCATATAACCCCCACTTTTCCAAGGCACTTCCATGCCTCAATTGAAATATCATTGGGACCAACTGCCTTACCATTTTTCGTTTCTCTTAGTGCTTTTGTACTTCTAAGGGTTGAATTTTGTGAAATATGTAAAATACATATGTTTTTCTAAATGGGCCAACTCTCCTAATGTAATTTCATTATTATTAACTTCATTAAAAAATTTATAAAAATAATTTTTCCAACGCTCTTATATAACTTCGTCCTCAACTAAAATTGTTTCATTTTCATCTTTTATACATATAATTTGTGTCAAATATCTTGTTTTCTTTTTCCTCATTTTAGCTATCTTATAACTTCTTTTCACCCTCTTTAGTATCTAATTTTTTGTAGAAATCTTCAAAAACTTTTGTCTTTGCTTCATTTGTTACTTTTTTCACACCTTTCTTAGTATTTTTATTATTTTTCAATATTTTCATCATTTCTACAAGCATATAACATTTTGTAGCTTACTCTTTTATGCTTTTAATTTTTCTTGAATATCTTTATTCCACCACCATAACTCCTTATTCCATTTATCACCTTTCGACTCTTCTAAGACGCTTTATGCAATTCTTTTCATTTGTTCAGTTATATTTTCCCATGTGCTTTCAGAGTCATTTTCTACTTTTCAATTACTAGTTTCTAATATGATTTTTACATAAGTACATTTTACGTCTTGATTTTAAGAGTCCACCACTTAATCCCATGTATGGTGGGTTACTTTTTCCTCTTTTGTTTGTCATTAAGTTTAATAAAAAAAATTAGTAGCCTATTCTGGGTTGTGAGAATTTCTCCTGGTATTATTTTACAATTTTTACACAATTTTCTATCACTTTTTCTAGTTAGAGAGTAATCTATTTGTATTTTATTAGAACCACTTTTAAATGTATTAAGTGTTCTCTCTTTTCAAACAAAGTATTACCTATAACTAAATCATAGGCTAATGCAAAATTTTAAATAGTTTTTCCCTCATTGTTTTGCAACCTAAAACCATACCCCGCCCCCCCCCCCCCCACCCCACCCCCACCCTATAGAGCCTATCATAGTTTTTGTTACCCTTCCCTACATGCCAGTTAAATCCCCTCATATGATAACTTTTTCATTATATGAAATTATTTGAAGTAAAATTTCTAAATTTTCCCAAATTTGAATTTAGTTGATTCATCTAGTCCTATCTATGATGCATATACACTAATTATGTTTATATGTTTTTCCTATCATAAATTTTATAGCTATGATCCTATCCCCTTCCTAACTATTTCCACTACATGTTCTAGCAACAATTAATCTATAATGTGATTCCCACCTCATTCCTATTTTTATCTTTACTCGTATACCAAAGTTTATAATCTTGTGGTATTTAAAACTTTCGCTTTTTCATCTACCTATTTAGCTTTTTGGAGACACATAATATTTATGCGCCCCCTCCTTGTGGTTTCTATTAATTATATCGTTTTACCACTTAAAGTTCCAATCCAATTACCAATTCTATGAGTTTTAGTCTTTTTATAATTTCCCTTATTTTTCCTCCCAATTGTATGTGTGAACTCTTGTTCATTTTAACTACACTCACTTCCACATGGAAGTGGAGCGGTCCTTGTCAGTACGCCACAGTCGGACTCTGTGACGTGCTCCATAAAGCTGGGAGTCTTCTAGAATTTACATGATTTCTTATATGATCCATATCATGAGATTTGATAAATGTTTTTTTTTACGCTAGTTGGCAACCTAACACAACCATCCTCTTTTTCGTTGACTTGTGACAGCCTATTTACATGCAAACGAATTGCCCATAAACATAAGGAGTTTAAGAGATCGTTAAAAATAAAAAAGAACTACATTAATTTAAAATAATTTTTCTTCAATAAATGAGGTCGATTTGCGAGTAAAACGGGTTAACCCATCGAAATAAGTGAGTCATGACCCGGTGAACCATGAAATGATGCAATTCGCCAATATATAATTCATTTAAACTATATTTTAAAATAAAATGACATAAATTTTAATTAATAATTTTTTACGAAAAATAATTGGCTAACTTATGACTAAAATGGGTCAATATATTGGGTCAAAATGAGCATGACTCAGTGATTTAGAAAAACACATATATAATTAGGGGTCTGACTATAGTCCATTCACATAACTATTCAATCATTGAATAATGACCTATGTAATTGCATTAGTAATTCATCATAGACTATTATTCAATAACTGAATGGTTCTATAAAAGGACTATAGTATTTCTCTATAATAAAGCTGAAATATGATAACAATTTATATTATCATGAAAAAATAAAACTATTTTATGTGTAATTTGAAAAAATTGGCTAACTTCTAACGAGGCTTTGTTCTTTTACAGTATATTTCAAGAAAGTCATTATTTTTTTCCTCTAAAATTTTATATAAAAAAACAACATCATTTTTTTCTCAATTCAAAATCCAAATTTTAAAATTCACTCTCAATCTTCACTCACATAAATTCAAAAAATAACATAATTATTACATTTTTCTCCTCTTTACTACACATATCCCCAAATAAAAATTTCCTACAAAAAAAAATTCATTTTCTGAAACAAAAATTTTTTCATTTGGGTTTGGAAAAGAACGGAGCCTAAAAGAACGGGTCAATATATTGGGTCAAAATTTGCTAAAATATAAAAAGAAAGAAAAGGCACGGTTTGACTTGCGGCATGCGAGAAAATGGAAATTATGGAGGGGTGGGTCTTTGGAACAGAGGGCTGGGAGAATTGGGAAGGGGAGGGGACTGGTGGATTATTCAAAAAAGAGTAATGATATACTCAGCAACAAATCATAGCAACTTTTTGATAGCAACTTATGTGGCATGCATTCATTGCCCAATTATTTGATATTAATAAAAATGTAACCAATGAATGCATGCCACATGAGTTGCTATCAAAAAGTTGCTATGATTTGTTGCTATGAAATTATGATTGGGAATTTGTGTTTTGTTTTTTGATAGAGGGAGCGCATGTGAGTGTGAAAGGGTTTTTTAAAAAATTTATGAAACATATATTTTATTTTTACTTAACAAACTTTACAAAAAAATTATCTTACAAATTTATTGGCCAAACACATTTTAATTTTTTTATTTAAAGTAATACGGAGTAATATTTATTTCAACTAATTCATAACAATTTTTCATAACAATTCATGTGGCATGCATTCATTGGCAAAATTTTAATGATGATTGATCAAAGAACGCAAGTCACATGAGTTGATATGAAATATTGTGATAAATTAGTTGAAATGAGTATTTTTTTTAAGTACTTATAATATGCTAAAAATATTTTTGAAATATTTGTCCAAATGGTGCCTAAATGATATTACAACAGATCAAGTTATGGGTCGAACGAGTTAGACAAAAATAGAGAACGAGGAAAAAAAAACCACAAAATTTTACTGCTCAAAGTACGAATGAATGGGTAATGACCCGTTGCATCAAGTTAAATTGGCCCCCAGATTAATCCGACCCACGCATAATGAACACATGACCTGTTAGTCAACAGTTTGGGTTAGGTCATGATCCATTAAGTACGGGTTATTTTTTACCCAACCCAAAACCCGCCCTACCTGCTTGTTTACCACTCCTCCACTTAGACATGACCACGGTTCCGGAATCGCCAGTTCCGTTTCTATAGAAAGTGGAACCGGAACCTTGGGGAACGATTCTTGGAAGGTTCCGGAACCACCGGTTCCGGTTCCGAGACAGTTCTAGAACCACCGGTTCTGATTCTGTCATGGTTCCGATTCTGATTCCGTGACAGTTCTAATTTCGTTTAAACTGAAGCAATTTTAATTCAATAATTAATTTATATTTATATATATTTTAATTTAATTTAATGGTTACTTAGATTAATAATATACATAACGTAAATTATATCGAGAGATTATATATTATTATAATATATATAGTATAAAAAAAATTATATTATATAATTTTTTTATACTATATATATTATAATATATAATTACGTACTTTATATATAAATAAACATGTAATATAATATTAATAATAAGAAAGATATAACAAAAGAGGAAGCAGTTAAAGTGGTTAGCTTTCCTCAAGTTTCAATATAAAACCGCCGGTTCCCGGCTCTAAAACCGCCGGTTCCCTGTTCTATGAAAGGTGGAACCGGAACCAGAACCTCCTCAAGCGGGTCCGGTTCCGGGTCGGTTCCGGTTCAAACCGGAACCGTGGCCATCCCTACCTCCACTAGTATGAAATTTATAATTGAGTTTTAACTTTTAACCCCAACACACCTTGTCAATTGAATAAGTAATAATATTTTTTAGCTCTCAAATTTATTTTAATTTTCAAACAAATACAAAAACCAATTTTTAAAATAGTTACATGTTGATACGTTCGAATTTGCTCCACACTCAAACCGGAACCGTGGCCATCCCTACCTCTACAAGTATGAAGTTTATAATTTGAGTTTTAACTTTTAACTCCAACACCCCCTGTCAATTGAATAAGTAATAATATTTTTTAGCTCTCAAATTTATTTTAATTTTCAAACCAATACAAAAACGAACTTTTAAAATAGTTACATGTTGATACATTCGAATTTGCTCCACACTCTTGCTATATTCTCTTGTGAATTGATTCATGTTGTTAATTACGGTATTATTATTACTTTGTGGAAACTAAAAATTACATTAATGATATTGGAAATCGTCCAACCACGATTGACAATAGAAGATCAAGAAACAGTCAATACAACTGATTACAAAAGATTTGATCTGATTTGTATCAGATCTGAACCACCACAACAATGTATCTAAAATTTACTAAACTGTAAATCTATATCTAGTATAAATCTAAATATAGTAGAAATATATAACTGAACAAATCTCGTACAGATAGTTGTGGATCTACCACTAGTTACTGATGAAAGATTCGAGACTGAATCTACAACTGAATCTTCATACGCCATAGCCATGAATAGAATCATAACCAGTGACTCATACACCATAGCTATGATGAATACAATCACCATAATCCGAGAGAAAATCACTTTAGCCGGATAGAAAATATCCATGGCGAAGAAATAAAACACCATAAACATAGAGAAATAACAATAAACAACGATAAAATTAAGGAAAAACTCAATCAGGAGAAAACAAACTAAAGAATAACAAGAAATGACAGTACAACTGCTTCTCTCGTCCTCCTCATCCTCCCGTAAAAGATGGTGAATTTTAGAGTTTGAGAGAGAAGGGAGGGGGAGAGGGAGAGGGGCGGCGCTGATAGGCTTGCTATGTTTCTTTCATTACGGTATTACTTGATTGGATGCCATATACTTGCATTTAGTTTAAAACTTATAAAAAAAATGGCAAAAAATTACAAATGCAAGCGTCAAAATTGCCAAACACAAACCTTAAAAACCAAACCTGTTAACTAACCACCCTGCGCACTAACCGTTATAGCTGGTTCCTTGAATATATAGTCTATAATGGTCTATGTTACGAGTTATATATAGAATACTAGCTGTATATATTTAGATAGATACAATCAAGGATAATTGATTGTCTAATTATGTATAGTGATCCTTGTAATTAGTTCCTACCTAAAATAGGAGCACCCAAACATGTATATATGTATACGATTTTTTAATGAGAAATATATTCAGAAACCTAATTACCGTGTACTTAGAGAACATGGTATCAGAGCCATAAACGTTTTCTTTTCGTGGCTCGCTTCGGCTTGTGTTAGTAGTGGATTCAGTCTCTGTTTCCACTCAATTAGTGGTGTTGTGGCAGCACCGTTTAGTCCCTGTCGTGGTGTAGCCGCTGGGTCTGGTCTCCGTCCGTCGGTTCACCACCGCTTTGCTAGGTTTCTGCAGAGCCGCCGGTGGTTGTTCACCGTTCGTATCCTCAGATCGTCGCCGTCGCCGCTGCAGTTCTTCTGGTCTCGTCAATGGCCTTCAGGTCGGCTTTCTCTGTACACTGATTAGGTTTAATTCTCAGCCTCGTCCATATTTGGAGGCTTTATTTGCAATTCGATTTCGTTCGTTTTGGTGTTGTTTTGCTGCTGGTAGTTCTAATTTAGGCGATTGATTTGAATTAGATTGGGTTGTTGTTGGCTGTTTTTTGGACTGTTGCTGAAATTTATTTTAGATTGAGTTATTGGAACCTTATTCAGATTTTTCTATAGTAATTTGATTTTGGGTTAGGCTTCTCAGCAATTTGATTTCAATTGGTCTGGGCTGCTGCAAGTTGATTTATTTTTGATTGGGCTGTTGGAACCTTTTCCAGATTTTGCTATTCACATTTAGCTAAGTATGACAAACCAAAAGGCCGTTTAAGTGTCTTAAATATTATTGCTTATGCAAAGGTTGAGCTTTTCATAATGCATGGCATTGTCTTAAATGTTAAATGCCAAATATTCATGTCTTTGCCAATATGAGAATGCGCAATAAATCCAGCTGGTGCAATGACATGAATGTTTACCTTGAGGGGATGAGACTGAAGTCCGCTTTAAAAATACAAAAATCATGTGTAAGGATACCCAACCTAATGGTTGGAGATCCCAATAGTTAAGTTCAAAAGGAAAAACGAATTTCATGGTGATTGTAATTGTATGCACAAATTATTAATTGTCCATCTCTGTGGTACGTGTGCATACATCCTGTAATGATAACTTGAGGGTTGTGGCATAAAATGCCCTTAATGAAATTTATATCTCTTATGAGTGGGGTGTAAGAATTACAGGAGCACCCTTGATGGTTTCACCTACATATGTGTGAGGGTGGGGCCGCCCTGAAGGAACTAGGGACTTAGTCACTTATACACACATGGAAAACTGGGATAAGCACAAGGCCAAAATGTATCAGTTTAAACAATTCGTGGAGTACACCTAAACTATAGTGTGTGTGGTACAATATTTTATATCTTTATAGCAGCCATAGCTCAAGACCGAAGTTCACTACTAGCTCTGGCATAAGAAATTGTCCTAACACTAAATATAGGTCCTGGCATTGCTACCTATATGAAGCACTATGGTTGTATATTTTCTTGCCATAAAACAAAGTTATATTTTATTAAAATGAGTGGGGATTTGTTGGAGCATTTTAATAAAATTCAATTTTATTAATTTAAATCATTTTGAGTTAGCTAAAATTATGCTACCTGTTTATCTCATTATGCGTTTTGGTTAAATAATTTAAATGCTGAACGGATTGAAAGTATATATTAATGCAGCCGTTGTGTGTGTGAGTGTTTTTTTATAAGCAAATCAATGCATAAATCAGTTTTAATATTATTTCATTTATTAAAACAAATGCATCAGTTTTACAAATTGATTTAATAATCCATTCAACGTATTTGTGCGGTTGTGCCTCATCATTTGTCCAGCATTACTACATCCGTTTACTTTGTGGAAAATCGGATTTCTTAATTGATACATGATTAACCATTATGAATGAGATTCAAAGTTAAATGTTATAAATGTGGAAAAATAGGTCATTTTGCAAATAAATATAAAAGAAAATATTCTTAGAAAAAAGAAATACAGTCTCTTTTACAAAAAGAGTTAATTAAACCTTCAAATTCTCTGTGGTCGTGTACTGCTTTTTATGTTAATAAACATAGTGAAATTGAAAGAGGTATCCCCAGAATGGTAATAAATTATAAACCTCTTAATAAAGTTTTAAAATGGATTAGGCATCCAATCCCTAATAAAAAGGATTTATTAGATAGATTATATGATTCAATAATATTTTCCAAATTTGATTTAAAATCAGGATATTGGCAAATTCAAATTAATAAAAAAAGAACAGTATAAAACTGCTTTTACTGTTCCAATAGGACATTATGAATGGAAGGTTATACCTTTTGGTCTGAAGAATGCTCCTTCAGAATTTTAACAAATTATGAATGATATTTTTATTCCTTATAGTGAATTTATCATTGTTTATATTGATGATCATATTCCTGTTAGTGAGGAGAAAAATCCTCATGTTGATTTATTATATAAGAAAAAGAATAATATTGTTCATGATATTTCTGATAGGAAAGAACCGGAAATAACCGAATCTGAAATGAATTTTTCAATATGAATAATACAACAAAAATAGATTTTAGTAAAGGATCTAATGCTCGAATGAAAATTCGAGAAGAATTTTTAAAACCCAGATGGGAAGTTTTTAGAAAATAGTTTTTTCAATCTTTTTCTTTAGATGAAAGAAATAGTCTTCAAGAAGAATTTTATAAGTTCTTAGGAGAAAAAAAATATTTTATTTCCTTTTGTTCCATGGTTTGTACATAATTATGTTGAACCTGGTATCTCAGTAATAGAAAGAGAATTTAGGTTACATAATGGTAGCATTTTGAAGAGTCAATTTCCTCCTCAAGGATCTTTTAGTATATTAAAAGATAAAATTTCTCTAAATTTTACTATTTTTTCAAAATTATTTGAAGAAGATACTTTGACAATAACAGTCAAAAATATTAATAAAATGATTGAACAACAAAACTTTACAAATATGTATTTAATCATATTAGGAGAACAAATTGTTTCTTTACATGATAGATTAGAAAAGCTAATAGAAAATAATATAATGATTAGTTCTAGTAATATTCCTAGCACTAGGAAAATATAGGTGTGCTTGCAGCTCCTAGTCTTCAGCCTCCACCTGAAATAAAAAATTTTAAGTTTAAAACTATTAATCCAGAATTAGAAAAATTACTCAATGATAAATTTAAAGGGTTAAATATAACCACAATAGCGGAAGAATTTTCTAATGAAATAGAAAATAATCCAGAATATAAAAAGAGAATAAAAGATGAAATTAATAAAATTTCAGAAATGTACAGGTGTGCTGATAGGCCAACTCAAAGAATAAATTATTATAATAGGCCATCGCCATTAGATGTTCTTCATGAAGAGCAAGAATATATTAATAATAATAGTTATAGTAGTAAATGTATTTATGAATGGAATCTAGATGGTTATACGGAAAAACAAATTTATAATTTGGTACATAGAATGCTTATGTATAGCACTATTTGTAAGAGTAATGGTAACACTGATAGTAATATTGCAAAAATGATAGTTGCAGGTTTTACTGGCCAACTAAAAGGTTGGTGGGATAATTATTTACCTCAAGCAGGTAAAGAAGAAGTTTATAGAACTATTAAACAGGAAGGTGACCAAATGGTTGAAAATTCTGTTTATACTTTAATAGTTACAATTTCAGAACATTTTACGGGTAGAATTTCTGATAATAGTGAAAATATCCGTACTTTATTACAAAATCTTAGGTGTAAAACACTTTCTGAATTTAGATGGTATAAGGATGCATTCCTTAATAGGGTCATGGAATTGCCTGAAAGTAATAGTAGTTATTGGAAGTCAAAGTTTATAGATGGTCTTCCCAGTTTATTTGCTGAAAGAGTTAGAAAAGCTCTTAGAAAGGATAAAATTACTATCCCATATAATGATTATACATATGGTAGACTGATAGCAACTTGCGTCCAGAAAGGTCTATCATTATGCAATGAAATTAAATTGAGTCAACAAATAAAAAGTCAAAGGTTAACAGAAAGAAGTCAATTAGGACATTTCTGTAGTCAATTTGGAATGGATATTCCCTTTCCAAGTAAGAAACCTTATAGGAAAGAAAAATCTGATAGGATTTTTAAGAAGCAAAGATATTCTAAAAAAAATAGAGAAGCTAAATTAGCTAAAAGAAAGGAAAGAAAAGAAGCTAGATTAGCTAGAAAGAAAAATCCAATAGATGTTAAATGTTATAAATGTGGAAAAATAGGTCATTTTGCAAATAAATGTAAAATGAAAAAGAAAGAAAAGATAAATCTTTAGAATTAGAAAAAGAATTAGAAGATAAGATTTCTAAAATATTATTAGAAACAAGTTCTGATTCAGAACCTTATGAGTCTTCAGATGAAGAAAATAAAATAAATTTTTCAGAAAATGATTTATCTTCATCTGAGTCAGATTCTGATTGTGCTTGTAGCACAAAAGGATTTTGTTTAAAACAATTAAATAATAATTCTGAAAATGAAGAATTTTATAAAATAATGTCTCAATTTCTACCATCTCTTAAAGTTGCTATAAAACTTTCTGGCAGATTATCTAAAGTTAAAGGTTTAAAAGCAATTTGCACTAAACCAATATGTAAGAATTTATAAGAAAAACGATATGATTCTAAATCTCCTTCATTAAGAAGGGTAATAGCTGTATCAACATCTTGAATAGCTAAGGATTGTTCAGTTGTTTTACAAATCTGTTTCAATCCAATTTTATTAAAAAAATCCTTGGTGATATAAAACCTTAGGTTCCACATAAGGGTTGGTCCATTTGGACAAAAGATCTAAATCAGAGGGTAATTCTTCTTCAGTTTTCATTTTATTTTTAATATTATCTTTTTTCTGAAACATTTTTAGTTTTTCCATGATAAAAGGTGTTAAACCAAGAAACCAGTTATCTTCATTAATCATAATGGCTCTGATACCATAAGGGGAACCAATCCAACGGTTCAATAGATTAACTAAGGAAGCGTGAAGGAATAATTACATTGATCACAGACTGTCAACCTGATGAATTGTATAAAGGAGATAAAAATGGGCAAAACGGCCTAACAACGCCAATCCCAGGCTAACAACGGCCTTAACCCTCATCATCCTTTAAACAATAAACAGTGCCTGTTTATGATCAACAACCTAAGCATTCTTTAATTAATCCATAAACAGTAAGACAATTCACACATACAGAATCATCAATATTACAGGAAAATCTGATAACTAAGCTTCATGGTTTAACACTTAGTATTTAGCCTGCCATTAGGCTAAATATAACTGAAAATAAAATATTAAAAGACAAAAAATTAAAAGGACTTACTTATAAAGTTGTCTTCAGATCTTCAAATCTTAAAAAAAATGAAAATTTTATATATGTATGGAAAATTTACAAGAGGGGACTGGAAGGAGAGAGTTGGATGATGTATAAGGGGGAAAAGAGGAAAGAGGAAGACTCCGAATTCTGAGTTCTTTTTTACATAATTCTAAATATTCAGAATTCATTTGACAAGGCCTAGTCTTTGTCGGAATTTTCTTTTCATCAAAATTATCTTCATATGGAAGACTTACAATATGCTTTTTCCTATCCCAAAAAGCATTTGGATGATCATTGCAAATTTCTATTGAAAAATTATTAATAATCATTTTAATTTTTTCCTGTAATCTAGGATTTTGAAGTTTTTCTTCAATTGTCAAAATATTAATTTCATATTTTAAAAAATTCATTTGATTCTTTTTTCTAAGAATATTTTCTTTTATAGTATTTAAAACCTTTGAAAAAGGTTCCATTATAAATTGAAAATATATTTGATTATTTTCATAAGTTGCTTTTAACCCTTTTGAATCTATATAATAAATAGGATATAATTTTTTCAAAAAGGGAGGACCAAGTATCACTTGATTTGTAATGTTTTTAACTAATAAAAAACTTTCTGGAATACAGACTTTATTTTTACAAATATAAGCTTTGGGGAGTTTAAATTGAATATCTAATTTTTCTCCTCCAGCATGCCTTAAACTATGAGTAGTTTTTTGAAAATATTTTGTAGGTATTAAACCTTCTTGTATAACACTAATATCTGCACCACTATCAATCAATGCAGTTAATTCAATTTGAAAACTATTATCTATTAAAAGATTAATTTTTGTATACCACTTTTGATTAGTAATTATATCTAATGAAGATAAAAATTGTTCTTCACCATTTGGTGGTTTTTCTTCTGAAAAAGTAGGAAAAGTAATTATTTCTTTCCCTTTTTCTAAATTAGAAATTCTTTCTTCAAAACTAGTATTTCTTAATTTAAGAAATTGAATTTCTTTTTGAAGATTTTTAACTTCATTATTCAAATCATTTATTGAAGTATGAGAAATTAAACTATTACTTCTTTCTTTCATTAATCTTTGAACCTCTATCACAGAATATGATTCATTATAAATTTGAAAATCATTTTTTTCAAAATCATTATTCCTACTAGTAGAAGGAATATTTTGAATATCATCAATTATTTTTGATCTTAAATCAGAACTTTTTATTTGTTTTAAAAATTCTAACAAAATATTATCTGTTAAAACATTTATGTCTTGAAATTGAGACATTATTTTATAAAATTCTTCACTTTCATAATTATTATTTAATTGTTTTAAACAAGATCCTTTTGTGCTACAAGCACAATTAGAATCTGACTCAGATGAAGATAAATCATTTTTTGAAAAATTTATTTTATTTTCTTCATCTGAAGACTCATAAGGTTCTGATTCAGAACTTGTTTCTAATAATATTTTAGAAATCTTATCTTCAAATTCTTTTTCTAATTCTAAAGATTTATCTTTTCTTTCTTTTTCATTTTACATTTATTTGCAAAATGACCTATTTTTCCACATTTATAACATTTAACATCTATTGGATTTTTCTTTCTAACTAATCTAGCTTCTTTTCTTTCCTTTCTTTTAGCTAATTTAGCTTCTCTATTTTTCTTAGAATATCTTTGCTTCTTAAAAATCCTATCAGATTTTTCTTTCCTATAAGGTTTCTTACTTGGAAAGGGAATATCCATTCCAAATTGACTACATAAATGTCCTAATTGACTTCTTTTTGTTAACCTTTGACTTTTTATTTGTTGACTCAATTTAATTTCATTGCATAATGATAGACCTTCCTGGACGCAAGTTGCTATCAGTCTTCCACATGTATAATCATTATATGGGATAGTAATTTTATCCTTTCTAAGAGCTTTTCTAACTCTTTCAGCAAATAAACTAGGAAGACCATTTATAAACTTTGACTTCCAATGACTACTATTACTTTCAGGCAATTCCATGACCTTATTAAGGAATGCATCCTTATACCATCTAAATTTAGAAAGTGTTTTACACCTAAGATTTTGTAATAAAGTACGGATATTTTCACTATTATCAGAAATTCTACCCGTAAAATGTTCTAAAATTGTAACTATTAAAGTATAAACAGAATTTTCAACCATTTGGTCACCTTCCTGTTTAACAGTTCTATAAACTTCTTCTTTACCTGCTTGAGGTAAATAATTATCCCACCAACCTTTTAGTTGGCCAGTAAAACCTGCAACTATCATTTTTGCAATATTACTATCAGTGTTACCATTACTCTTACAAATAGTGCTATACATAAGCATTCTATGTACCAAATTATAAATTTGTTTTTCTATATAACCATCTAGATTCCATTCATAAATACATTTACTACTATAACTATTATTATTAATATATTCTTGCTCTTCATGAAGAACATCTAATGGCGATGGCCTATTATAATAATTTATTCTTTGAGTTGGCCTATCAGCATACCTATACATTTCTGAAATTTTATTAATTTCATCTTTTATTATCTTTTTATATTCTGGATTATTTTCTATTTCATTAGAAAATTCTTCCTCTATTGTGGTTATATTTAACCCTTTAAATTTCTCATTGAGTAATTTTTCTAATTCTGGATTAATAGTTTTAAAATTAAAATTTTTTATTTCAGGTGGAGGCTGAAGACTAGGAGCTGCAAGCACACCTATATTTTCCTTAGTATTACTAGTGCTAGGAATATTACTAGAACTAATCATTGTATTATTTTCTATTAGCTTTTCTAATCTATCATGTAAAGAAACAATTTGTTCTCCTAATATGATTAAATACATATTTGTAAAGTTTTGTTGTTCAATCATTTTATTAATATTTTGACTGTTATTGTCAAAGTATCTTCAAATAATTTTGAAAAAGCAGTAAAATTTATAGAAATTTTATCTTTTAATATACTAAAAGATCCTTGAGGAGGAAATTGACTCTTCAAAATGTTACCATTATGTAACCTAAATTCTCTTTCTATTACTGAGATACCAGGTTCAACATAATTATGTACAAACCATGGAACAAAAGGAAATAAAATATTTTTTTCTCCTAAGAACTTATAAAATTCTTCTTGAAGACTATTTCTTTCATCTAAAGAAAAAGATTGAAAAAACCATTTTCTAAAAACTTCCCATCTGGGTTTTAAAAATTCTTCTCGAATTTGCATTTGAGCATTAGATCCTTTACTAAAATCTATTTTTGTTGTATTATTCATATTGAAAAATTCATTTCAGATTCGGTTATTTCCAGTCTTTCCTATCAGAAATATCATGAACAATATTATTCTTTTTCTTATATAATAAATCAACATGAGGATTTTTCTCCTCACTAACAGGAATATGATCATCAGCAAAATTTCTAGGAGGAATATAATCAGGAATATAATTTCTAACATATGAAGTAGAAGCATGACGGTTTATCCATCACGTAATAATTCATTAGAAATTAAAGCATTATGATGGGTTATTCCATCACTTGAATTTAAATGACTATTATTTAAAGCAGTATAATAAGAACTATGGCGATTATTCTCACCACTTGAATTTAAAGAATGTAAAGACAAGTTAGGATGATGTTTATTCACATCACCAATGTTAGAAGTAGAATGTCTATGAGACATAGGAATATCATCCTTGAAAGGGGAAATGAATGATCTTACAGAAGAAGATCTGGAAACCCCATGAGTATTACTCATTTGAACATATACATCTCCATCTGGAGTCTGGATTATATTAGAAATCTAATGTTCATTTCTGGGTTCAATATGAGCAACCCTGGTCATTTTCCAATGCTGTGGGATCGAAATTTCATCCCATTTTATAGTTCTTCTAGTCGTAATATTTGACTTATTGAAATTTGATTCAATCAATATTGTTTCATTCAAATCTTTTTGTTTTTCTTCCACTTTATAACAGGGATTTAAAGTGTATAACGGCTTATAATAAATTCTACAACATATACACATGATTTCTGTGCCAGGTAAATAATTATAACCTTCAGTTTTGATATTCAAAGTTAAAGCCTTATAGATATTCCTATCAGTTAAAGCTAAATTAAAATTTAGATGAACATTAAAATATACTGGACCATGAGCCAGACTAGATTGTATTACTCCAATTATTGATTTTCTCCATTCACAATTTCTATCATCTCTTAAAGTTGCTATAAAACTTTCTGGCAAATTATCTAAAGTTAAAGGTTTAAAAGCAATTTGCACTAAACCAATATGTAAGAATTTATAAGAAAAACGATATGATTCTAAATCTTCTTCATTAAGAAGGGTAATAGCTGTATCAACATCTTGAATAGCTAAGGATTGTTCAGTTGTTTTACAAATCTGTTTCAATCCAATTTTATTAAAATATTCAGAAGATTCTCAAAATATGATCTTGGCTTATATGGGCTGATTTCTTCCCTTGGCTCTGATACCATAAGGGGAACCAATCCAACGGTTCAATAGATTAACTAAGGAAGCGTGAAGGAATAATTACATTGATCACAGACTGTCAACCTGATGAATTGTATAAAGGAGAAAAAAATGGGCAAAACGGCCTAACAACGCCAATTCCAGGCTAACAACAGCCTCAACCCTCATCATCCTTTAAACAATAAACAGATGCTGTTTGTGATCAACAACCTAAGCATTCTTTAATTAATCCATAAACAGTAAGACAATTCACACATACAGAATCATCAACATTACAGGAAAATCTGATAACTAAGCTTCATGGTTAACACTTAGTATTTAGCCTGCCATTAGGCTAAATATAACTGAAAATAAAATATTAAAAGACAAAAAATTAAAAGGACTTACTTATAAAGTTGTCTTCAGATCTTCAAATCTTAAAAAAAATGAAAATTTTATATATGTATGGAAAATTTACAAGAGGGGACTGGAAGGAGAGAGTTGGATGATGTATAAGGGGGAAAAGAGGAAAGAGGAAGACTCCGGATTCTGAGTTCTGCCTCTGAAGGAAAATTTACAATCTATTTATAGGCAGAGTCTGCCTTTCACTATTACGGATTTGAAATTTTAAATTTAAAATCCGCTACAGTAATTTCGGATTCCAAACTATGAGCTTTGAAGTCCGCAACAGTATTGGTGTCGGTGGAGACCTTAGCCGCCTATGTTAATCATTTCTTGAACTTTTACTGGTAGAACTGGTTACTGAACTTAGGGGTGGGCACGAATTGGTTTCCTCGAATTGTGGTTTCCTCGAATTTTAAATTTTTTTTGGCCAATTCGAAAACCAAACCTAATTCGATTTTAAACTGATGAAACCAATTCGAATTTGTAATTCGAATTCGGTTCGAATTCGGTTTTAAACCATGGAAACCAAATTCACAAAATTAATTCTATAATCAAAATTTTACAATCTAGTAACTAGTTTGAACAACTAAATCCAGCAGCAAACTCTTTTAGAAAAATAAATCTAAGTTCACCCTCTCAATCACAGCAGAGATCTAAAACGAAGTTAAAAAAACCACAGTTGGAGCAGAGATCAAAACTAGAACAAAGCAATCACAAGCTCAGGCTCAGGCTCAGGCTCAGGCTCATCCATAAGCAGTCCACCTCCATGATGCTTATCAATCACAAACCAATACAAAGTACATTAAACAATAAGAAACAGCATACCAGAACTACACTATTTAGTTCTTGTACCTATTTTGCTGCTCTAAACATCAACAACAGTAGATTCAGACATTGTTTGTTGTATCTCTGCAAGATATTGGAAAAATATTAAATCATTAATTTATAATTCATATATGAAAGTTAGGAAATGAGTTTGAGAAAGGAAAATAAGGTACCTTCTTCAAACTTTTCAAGATCTTCAATGTTCTCTTCCACATTGACTGGAAATTCTTGTTGACGTAGCCAATCTTAAGTACATATTAGTGCTTGCACAATTTTTGGAGTTAAAGAACTCCTAAAATTATCAAGAACCCTCCCTCCAGTGCTAAAGGTAGATTCAGAAGCAACTGTAGTAATTTGAATGGATAACATATCACGAACCATTAAAGATAATATGGGATAAGCTGGGCTCTTTCTCTTCCACCAATCCAATATAGAAAATGCTGAACTCTCAAGAACATGTTTATCCTCCTCATCATCCTCATTCAAATGTCTCTCCAATTCTGATTTTGTGTTCGTAAGAACACCAGAATTTGCCTTTCTTCGCTTCAACTCAGCAAGATTTCTTTCTTTGATTTTCATTAGAGGATCTGTACTGTCTGAACTTGAAGTTGTCAAAGTAGAAGATGAACCAGAAGGGGCAATATCCATGAATGATTGACTAGAATACATCCTCTTATATTCAAGAAAAAGTTTTTTCAAAGTTGTCATAACCTTCTCAGCAACTAAACTACCTTTATCCTCACCAAACATATCTTGAAGAGCAATCTCACAATAATCATATTTGGTTCTAGGATCAAATACAGAAGCAGCAAAAACCAGAATATTAAATTTTTCAACGTTGCCCCAATACTTGTCAAATTTTGTCTTCATTGATATTGCCATATCTCTAAGTAACTCATCTTCACTTAGCATGCTATCTTTCAAGACTCCACAAAGGCAACCAACATCATCCAAGTAAGCATTAGAAGTGACATACTTTGAACCAGAAACTTTCAAAGTGATAACATAAAAATGTTCAAGAAAAACAACTAATCTCCTAACAGTATTCCAATCCGAAGAAGTTGGAAACCCAGGCCCAGGAGGTTTGGTTTGTTTATTAAACTCTTTAGAGCCGGGATGTTCTAACTCTTCTCGAAAATTTTTATCCTCCATGTCCAACCTCTCAAAGGCTCTCTCATACTTTTCTGCCACGCTCAACATGAGATATGTAGAATTCCATCTTGTAGCAACATCTAAACACAATGATTTTGTGGAACCACATTTTTCAAATTCAGCAAACCCCAGAAACTTTTTTTTTCGCGCTGGTGATTGCCTAACATACTTAACTGCTGCCCTTACTCTTGTAACTGATATAGCATGTTCTTTTAAGCCTTCAGTAACAATCAAGTTGATAATATGAGCAAGACACCTTACATGCATCAGTTCCCCTTCTAAATAACAGTTACCCCCCCAATTATAACTCTTTTTCTTCAAATAGTCAATTGCCTTGTCATTGGAACTAGCATTGTCAACTGTGACAGTGAAAACATTTCGCAAACCCCAATCAACCAAACATTTCTCAATAGCAACTCCAATATCAACCCCCTTATGACTTAATACAGGACAAAAATTTAACACTTTCTTCCTCAATTTCCATTCATTATCAATAAAATGAGCAGTGAGACACATATAATTAATCTGTTGCACAGATGTCCAAGTATCCGTAGTCAAAGAAATACCCAAAGCTGAATGTTTCAATTGTGATTTTAACTTAGCCTTTTCATCAATAAACAATTGATAACAATCTCTAGTAACTGTTCTTCTAGATGGCAATGCAACTAAGGGTTGAGTTGCTCTCATATAACGTCTAAAACCTTCCTTTTCCACAAATTTGAACGGAAGTTCATCAATAACAATCATTTCAGCTAAAGCCTTACTAGCACACTTTTGATCAAACTTCCATGATAATAAATTAACTTTTCTGTCTCCACTCTCTTCAATATTACAACTAAGGGTTAAATTAGTTTGAGTTGATTTCAGTTTGTTGCTAGGATTTGCAGTGCAATCATTCACATGACCACGCAAAGTAGAAGTCCCACACGCTTTAGAAGAACAATTATACAGTTTTCCACAATAATTACACTTGCATTTTTTTTTTTCATCTTCAGTAAAGTGCTGCCAAACATCTGACCTTTTAATATATTTTTTGCGTATTCCACTCTTTGATGTGACAACACTTCCTGTGGATTCTTGGCCTGCCCTACTATTGCGCCCAGGAGGAGGAGCCATAGAGATCTCCTCATTAGAATGAGACATTTGTTCACACAACCTACAAGATTAAAGGAAGATAAGTATAAATTAATAAAAACCAGGTCTGCAGCAAATTTAGCAGAAGTTACAGACTGACAAAGGCTTTTGATTTAGCAGCATGAATTTATAAACTTCAATGTTATATAGAGTCATGTTTATACTATTTTAGACTGACAAATTGCCATATTTTACAGATAATACTCCTTGTCTCCAAATATAGAGTCATGTTTATACTATTTTTCCCTTAAGACTCGCTAAACTATTTTTCCCTTAAGACTCGCTAATGTGCAGAGTCAAATCACATTATCAATTGAATAGGGGTACAGAAAGAGGTTGCTGAACACCATAGCTGCAGCAATGTTATAAGTTATATTAAGCTTTCGGGTTGGGAATTGGCCAGAGACCTATGTATTGCTGATTGTTGATATCAGCTTTGGGAGCAATGCTTTTACTTGGCTTTGTTACTACCACCTAGATACAAAAATGCCAGACTGAAGTAAAAACACATCTAACAAAATTACAAGTAGATACAGGACAAAATACAAATTCATTTCTCAATTTCAGTTATAGGGAATTGATTTAGGAACAGGTTTTTAACTGCAATATAGAAGAGTCATGAGAGAACCAGTACCCACCATGAGAACGAAGGTTGCTTAACAGAGAAGCCGTCGCAACAAAACTTAACAACCACTTTGACAACCCAGAAGGCAGAAATGGTCAAAAAAAAGGAAGGAACGTGGAATTTCTTGCCTTTGTGGAACTTCACTGACTTCACTTCAGATTCGAGATGCGCCCGCGGCGTCAGAGGAGAGGAGAGGCAGTTTTGATAACAAGGAAATAGCAACTAGGGTTAAAAACCCCTAAAAATAAAAATAATAAAATATTAAATAAAAAATTAAAACATAAAAAATATAAAATAAAAAAATATATATATTGCAAATCGGTTTTCGGTTCGGTTTTTGGTCTGAATGCCCAATTCGAAAACCGATTCGAAAACCGAATTCAGAATTCGAATTCGGTTTCAAACCAAACCTAATTCGAATTCAGAATTCGAATTAGGTTTCTTCGAATTCGGTAAATTCGAATTAGGTTCGAATTTCGAATTGGACCAAACCGTGCCCACCCCTAACTGAACTCTTTATGGCGAGCAGCATTTCATCTATGTCGAGGTCGACATCTTCTTCCTCTTCTTGAGATTCTCCTGCTAGGCAATGGCCTTGGCTTGACATTGAAACTTCTGATTTTGAATCATCAAGATTTTGAGATAAATCTTTTTTCAAAAGATCCATATATGAAGCTATGATTTCTTCCCGGGAAACAATGCCCTTCTGTCTTTTGATTTAATAATCCATTCAACGTATTTGTGCCTCATCATTTGTCCAGCATTACTACATCCGTTTACTTTGTGGAAAATCGGATTTCTTAATTGATACATGATTAACCATTATGAATGAGATTCAAAGTTTCCTATTTATTCACATGCAGAGGAGAATGAAAAAGAGTGAGATTGATTTTTATGTTCTTCACAACCCCTAAAAATATAGCTTTGGCAAGATGGAAAATAAGGTGTTACTAAGAGTTGACAATTCCTAATAGTTGTGCAGATTGTTAGGAAACACAATATGTGTGTTGAGCTGTTGTATCCTGGGGGTGACAAGTCGCGTTGCTCTACTGCACCGAAGTTGATATTTTGTAGAGGGCTTGAATCATCTAAAGAAAGCGAAAGATCAACGCCTCAGCTTCTAACGATTAACGTGTTTGTTCCTTGTGGTTTATTTTTGTGTTTTGCAGGTCATTTGGATTGTTGGGAACAACAAAGTTCTTTCTTGAAATCTCAATGATAGACGCTGTTCAAAGGTGATGACCGCTTTCGTTTTATTTTTTTTATTTTGTTTGGGTTTTGGTGTCATTTATATACTCGGTATTATTAATGTTTCCATTCATAGTGGAGATTAAATCATTTTCATTTCAGTTAAGAAGAATCACTTCGTGCTTTATTTTGTTTCATATATTGTGTTAGGGACTTTGTGGTTCATTATTATACGACTTGAAATTGCTTTGCTTATTTTGGATTCATTATGTAACGTGTTAGAGTTGTCTATTTTCTTGTGGAAAAGATGAAGTAAAACTTTTACATACACATAAATTTATTTTTTTATTCTTTTAAATCTTTTTATTATTTGTGAGTCTATTTGAATTTCACTTAATCATTTTTTTTAATATTTGATCTACAATTTGATTATAGGCTTAGCGCCACCAACAACATGAATTCAGAGTAATAAGTTTACATTTATTTCTATATTTTCAATTTTTTTATTGGTTAAAATACTTGACCCATTTAAGATTTCAAAGACAAGGTTAATTAATTTTAATATTTTTTCTCATAAATCTTTGGTCATGGCTAATGTTTACTTTTTTTGCTCTCAATTATTGTCCTGGATAATTTTTAAAGTCAAAATTTTTCTCATTGTAATTGAAAGCCCTTACCCACAATGATATATATATTCCTTACTATTTAATCAAAATCTCCCTTTATTATTATTATATATATATATATTCCTTACTATTTAATCAAAATCTCCCTTTATTATTCCAGTTTTACATAGTGCAAAAATTCAACTATTACACTAAAAAAGAAAACAAGAAACCTATTTATAACATCTAATTTTAACTTAATATAATTTTACTTAATTTGGTATGTTCAACTTTTTTTTTTTACTGCCCTGCATTTCATAATTTTAAAGTAACTCACCCAATAATATGTAGACCCGTCCTTGCGCGGCCAAAACAAAACTAGTAGAAAAAGAATGAGACCTAGATGGAAAAGGCGACGAAAGAATGAAAATGATGTGTTGGGCGGAAACATAAACCACCAAGCTTAAACATGTTATAGTCCTCGTCAGTCCTGGGCAGACAAAGTTGCAATTAATTATGCTCTTCTATTTTCTTCTAACATCTTTTTATATTAAAAAAAAGTTGTTTACCTTGCTGCAACTTTGTAGGAGGGTCAACAAAAAAGACAAAGATTCATTTTAGCTCATAATATTTGATACAATCGTTAATAAGTCCATAACATTACTTTGGGTCCAAAAAGCCCGACGTTACAACATAGGATCAATTTAGCCCATTTAAGTGTAAATGCATATTAACATAGAAGGACTAATTTGGCCTAATTTTGTAAATATGGAGAGTGTACTTGGACATAACAGATAATGTTAGGGGTTTATTTGGGCAGAACATAGAACATCGGAAGCTTATTTGAATCCAAAATAATGCTATAGACTTATTTAGCCTTAGTGTAAACATTAGGGGCTAAGAATAGATCTTTGCCCTCAACAAATATAAGAAACCGAGCAAGAACCACCATTAACGAGTATGCAATAAAAAAAAAGGGCAAAGCCAAAATCACAAAAAAAGAAACAAATTTGGGAGCTGAAATGCAACAACATTTGAAATAACGATGAAAAGAAAATGGATTTATTAGTAAAATCGATAAGAATAAGAGTGATGTCAAATTTGGTGCCATACTTTTGTCAAGTTTAGGTTAGGTGCCCTTACTCTTTTCCCAAAAAAAAAAAGGTTTCTTTACTTTAAAAAACAGACCAATTTCGTGTCTCCGTTAATGCTAACGAAAATGCTTTTTCTTGAGGTAATTTTCTAAATTGGTGCCAAGACTTTAGTTAAATTTTAATTTTGATACCATCCCATTTTTTAAGATTTTTTTTAATGGTAGTAAAAGATTCCAAAGGACCTGACTATTTCATAATTTCAAATTAGAAAGTACCAAAAATCCATAGGCAGGTGCTGTAACTTTTGTAAATACATTTGTGAATTTAGTACTTAACCCTCTAATAATGGTAGAATGGTTATTATATTCAAATAAACAAGTAAAAAATAATTTTATTTTCTAAGTATGTGTATCATTTAGTTTAAGTAATAGTCACACGTCCATGGTGGGGAGGTTTGGGGTTGTGGTAATGGGAGAGTCTTGTAACCCTAAATTTATAGTTCAAATCTTGGGGATACAAGAATAAAAAAAATAAAAATTAGTGACACGTCTATCTATTTATTTATACTTTAATTTATATTCAAAGACAATAAAATATAAAATTTTTAAATGTTAATATATTGAAACATTTAAGATATGTTGGACGCTATTATGTTTTTAATCTAAAATATTAGTGGAAATCAAACCCGGGAGCACCAAGTTGTGGGTCAGCGGGACTAAAATATTACTCCCTCTGTTCCATTAGAGGGGTTCATTTTGAAAAATATTTCTTGTTCTAATCGAAAGGTCCACTTTCAAAATTTTTTACTCCTCATACCTTACTTGGCCAACAATTAACCCATACTATTTTAGAATATATGGGGTCAAATTAACTATTTTAGATATTGTACCTTGACATTTATAATAAGTTGTATATTAATCAAAGTGGACCTTTCTAATAGAACGGATGGAGTAGTTTGTTATGTGCTTCAGGCTTTTTTTTTTTTTTTTTTTTTAAATTAGCATGGTCGGGGCCCTTTTAATTGGATGAGAAACCCAGTTGCAAAAATCACATCAAGGTCGAATGCAAAGTGTTGTAAAAATGCGCCTAGACAGGATGGAGTACTTTGGATTGATCAGTTGATCTTTGTTGTTAATTTGATTCAAGTTAATTATCTGGTCTTTGATTTTAAATGGAGTATTGTGTGTGAGTTTGAGGATAATAGTTCTGATGGTGGTAAAAACATGAATTTGGCTGTTAAAAATGCAATAATTAGACTGTGTTGAACATGGAAGATCAGAGTTCATTACATATTGTGGTCAGTCGGACTGGGATGAAAATATTGATAAGAATCATATGGTTTTCAAAAATATAGGCAATTGTTCTGTAATAGAAAGTGATGGAGTTTTAATTTTTGGCCTTGAGAGAAGTGATCAGCTGCATACTTATTTGATGATTGTGCTTCAAATCAACTTAAAGAGTTTGTCTGCGCGACTAGGATTGCTAATATAAGAATTGAACTAGGGGACAAGGGAACTAAAAGGGCGAAAGAAATCTACAATTCATGTCTTTTCGAGGAGGTACTGTCCGCATGAGGGTATTTTCAGTTCAGAATGAAGCCTTAAAATGTTCATATTATGAATTAAAAACTTCAGGCAAATGCATTGTTGAATTTTGGTCAAATTGTGAAGGAACTTGCCTCGCTAGTAATAATAATTGTGATCCAAATAATGCATTCTCAAAAAAGATTTTTGTAAGTTTCAATGCTAAGAGGGAACTGAAGGTTGTATGTCTTCGGTATTTTAAGAAACTGTTCCAGCTTTCTTTGACTATTGTGAGGGTGGATGCTTGGGGTCTTGCAATTATTAACTATGTTTCTGATAGTAATTGGAAGTGAGTTGTGATTGTGGCTAAGTTAGCTCAAGTTAACTTCCTTGAACTTCATTTGGAACCTTGGAGGTTGTGTTGAAGGAATTTTTATTCTGTGAACTTTCAATGTGTATCAGAATTTGCTGAGAATCTTATGAAAGAATGGAAAGAGGAGTTGATGATGTTCTTGCTTGTTAAATGCTATATATTCTCTGTAATTCTTAAGTTGATCGTGAATTGGTTTCTCACGGGGGACAGTGCTTAAAAAAAGTTTATGGTTAATTAGGAATGCTAAAGTTGAAATTTCAAAATCAACTCTATGGGAAGTTATGATCCTTCTCGGGTTAGGGTCTGTTCTTTTGTTGACCTATTTTGGAAAAGTTGTCGTTTTCCGGTTAGGATGTTGTTTCATTAATGCCTTTTTTTTTTTTTTTCAAAATAAAAGGTTCACGTGGGAGATATTAACTGCCATTTCCATTGAACAGTAAAAATTGAAATTACTCGAAAGTGGGAAGGAATATATTCGCGGAACTTTACCCTTCAAGCCTCTTTCTTCTCCAACGGCCAAAATTAATGGCTCCCTGCAACTGACCGATTTCCTCAAAACAACAGCCTGTGATACTCTACTTCTACTAGCTCTTCTCCGACCTCCAGCCATAGCAATGACAAAATTGGCACTATGCTAAAATATGCTTCGGCCTATATTGAGGTGGTCATTTCATTAGGTTCATTACTCCGACACGAAGGTTTGAAAATATCGAAGGTTTTCCCCGCTCTGGCGAATTCATTTCCTCTATTCTTTAGCCAAGTCATCTACTAAGATATGTCTCCCTTTTTATCCTTGGACAGCTATGGGTTTCATAATTTTTGAGCTTAATACTTGGTTTCCAATTCGATGAAGTCTTCGATTTTTGTCGATTTTGGATTCACAGTTGCCTATGCCCTAATTGTATTCTTTCTGTGTTTAATTGTGGTTTTCAATTCTTGTTTGCAACTCTACCATCCCATGAACTGAGTAATTATTTCTTCCATTACAGTGAAAGAATCATTTTTGGTATATTATTTTTCGTATTTGAAACCAAATTTCTGGCTTTGAGGTACATTTAGGGATGGCCACGGTTCCGGTTCCAACCGGAACAGACTCGGAACCGGACGGCGGTTTTGGAACCGGAACCGGAACCGCCTTAGGAGGTTCCCGTTCCGGTTCCACCTTTCGGAGAACCGGGAACCGCCGGTTCTAGAACCGGCCGGAACCGGGATCGGCGGTTCCCTACTTATAATGCTAAAAATTATATAGCATTAAAAATAATGCATGGAAGCATTTGAATCCCTACCTTCAATTAATTGAAGTGTCTTAAAGAAACCTAGATAACCACTCAAGCTACTTCACATTTTGTTCTTTTCTCGTTATTATTATCATTATATTATATGTTTATTTGCATATAAAATATATAATTATTTTATACTAGATATTTAATAGTATATAAACTAATGGTCTAATTTACCTTACTTATATTATTAATATAAGTATTCATTAAAGTATATATAAATATAAACTAATTATTATATTAAAATTGAAATGGGATGAAAGCGGAATCAGAATCGGAACCGTGACAAAACCAGGAACCGATGATTCTGGAACCGACTCGGAACCGGAACCGGCACTTCTGGAACCGTCCCTCCAAGGTTCCGGTTCTGGTTCCACTTTCCATGGAACCGGAACAGGCAATTCTAGAACCGTAACCGGCGGTTCCGAAACCGTGGCCATATCTAGGTACATGTATAAAAGATTTTATCCTCTTGAAGTAGAGGTAAAGAAATGAGACATTTTATAGCATCATATTTTCATACGAAACTTCAATAAAATACATTATTACACCTTCAGCAAAAATCGATTTAAAATTCCGAATTTATGTAAAATTTTCGTGCTTTACAATTACTGTATTACTTTAAACCTTAGCATGAGTTGCCTAACACAAGAATCTAGAATAGATGTGTAATGTGCATACGGTCTTTAAAATAAGGAGTTGTGCTTAGGAACCTTTTCTGTATAACTTAATTGGGGACTAGCTAATCTGTGTGGCCTTTAGGAATTTATGAATACATTAGGAACGAAAAATGAATAAAAAGTTGCAAAAACATGTCCCTATTAATTAAGGGTCTGTTTGTTTCCCATAGAATTGGGATGTGGAATTTTATTTGTTTGGACTAAATTTTAAAATCGGAATTGATATTCGCAGTAACCGTTTCGATATTTGCAGTAACATTCCCCTGTAAAAAGACAAAAATACCCCTGGCCAAAAAAAAATTACAAACCAACTATGCAGCCCATGCAAGCTAAAAAAAAAAAAAAATTTCAAAAAGCAACTCACGGGCTCTGTTCCGTTTAATAATTTCTGCAAAGCAGAGCCGGGTGGAATTACAAAATCGGATAAAAATCGAGACGACTCGGATCGGAAAAAGATTAGTGGCTAAAGTTAAAATGTTTTGCGGTATTATTTTACATAGTTGTTTGATTAATTTAGTTGTATTATGTCCGGATGTGTTAATATTTTTGTCGAAAATGTAAAATTTTTACCGGATTGGCGAAGATCCGCCCGGTGGTTACTGCAAATATCAAATTGAAGAGGGGAGGGGGGGGGGGGGGGGGGGGGGAATATCGCCGGATTTTGGTTTTTTTTTTTTTTTTTTTTTTTAAGTGTTAGGGGTATTTTAGACTTTTCACAAGAAAATGTTACTGCAAATATCGAAACGGTTACTGTAAATATCATGCCCCATTTTAAAATTTGGAATTGGAATTTCAATTTATAGGGGTCCAATTCCATGATTTCAATTCTTTGGGTTAAGGTAGGAATTTCAATTCTAATTCCATCAAAATCACAAAACTCGTGAGTCTAAATGGCGGGTTATAACAACAAACGTGTTTTTTCCCCTATTATTCATTTCGTCTCTATAACTGCATAAGGAAAGCACAGACCTCTCTCTTCCGTCTTCCCTCTTCCCTCTTCCCAATCACGACCTCCTATCCCTCTCTATTTTCATCAAGAGCAGCCTAATTAATAATTGGTGGCAATGGCGGTAGCAATGCGTGGATTTGGCACCGAAGGAAGTATGGTTTGGAGTTTTCCATTGTCTTTGGGCCGGGCTAACAATTTGCCATTGGGATCAATGCAAAGAAATTTAACCATGTCATCCAGTAAAAAGAAACCGTGACTTCAGCAGGTCACGCTAGAGGAATTCTTGGGTCTCTTTCTTGGGGTTACGAAGAAATTTGCATTTTGCAGTCGCATCCTGGTGTGTGTATTTACGTTGTTTATTTATAAGGTTTAAATTTGCAGATCCCACGGGTATTTGAAGTTATTTGTGATGAATTATGCACGTTTAGGTGATGAGTTGTGATGTGTAGGAGGACTGCAAAATAAGGCAGAAATGAAGTTCCGACAGCTCAACGGGCCATCTGCGTAGTAGAGAAGTTGTTATGGGTTCTTCCCATTTCTTCTATTGGATTCATGACACATGAATAGCCTGAATATGCCCAATAGAAAGGGAGTGTCTGAAGAGAAAGAGCCCATAAGGAAAAGCAAACTAATTAATTCATCTGCCAGATCTTAGTTACTTTTGATGCAAGTAGCGAAAAGTTGTTATGGAACTGTGTTTTCTAGTTTAAGTCGACTTGTGACACTTGTAGGAATTTTATTCCTACCATGATACATTATTCCTATTTTAATTCTGCTGCCTTAGTTGTTATTTCCTAGTTTAGTTCTACCTTTTAGGAGAATATTTAGTTTCCTTGCATTAAACTAACTCTGCACATTATAAATGGAGAGAGTTAGTATAGAATTATTCATTCCGATTCAGATGAATTTCCAGTGGGAGGAACGTACGTAGCAGTAAGCAGCAGTAGCGTAGCTTTGATTTTTCTTTCGGTTCTTGAAGTCCGATGAGTGAGTTTCCGTCGGCGACAATATTCTTTAATCAAGTAGTATGTCTTTTCTTTTAATTAGTTCATTTTTCGGTGCTGGTTGTCCTTTAATTCCCAATTGATTAATTGTTTCGGTAGTCCAGTAGTAGTTTAATGCATGCATGCGATTTAGTTCTCGATTGATAGGGGTTTGCATGCATGCACTAATTTCCTTTCTTTTATTGTTAATTGCTTTGCTTTTGGTACTGCAGTTAAAATAGCTATTTAGTAGATATGTTAGGGTTAATTAGTTGATTAGATTGCTTCGGTTCCGGGAAGTTAATAAATGCATGTTAGTTATTTCAATTCTCAATCGTTGCTTTCGGTGCTCTTAGTAGGAATATTAGTTAATTAATCTATTAGTTCTTGTTTGAATTTAGTTGAATCCGTGAGTCAGTATTGGTAGTTTATTAGATTTACCTGTCAGTAGCTAGCTTTAGTTTATTAATTAAATCCATTATTTATGTCTTTTATAATTAATTGTTATTTAGTTAGTTTAATTAATATGAGTAGCTAAATCTTCACATCTAGCATAATGTAAATAGCAATTAATCTATGAATGTCATGAAACATAATTGTTCGTAATTAATATGCATGTGTTCCCTTTTACTTTGGGTGTCTATATCTCATTGCTAGAATTTATGAGCCTGATCAACTTGTGTAGATTCAGTAGAACCAATTAATCCGTCTCACTGCTTCATGTCATTTAGTGGATAAGTTAATTAGTGGTGACGTTACCATCAGGTAATGCAGTGTAAAGGGTTAGTAATTCCGAACTGGTGATACGGGTAGGAATAACTAGAATCAGGTTTCCCTAATTATTAATGTTGTTGGTATAGTTAATGGGTGGCGGCTTTTCTGGCCTATTCTGTATTAATTAAAGTACAATTATATCTGTGCTTTTTCACGGTAGTTGTCAACAGGGCCGGTCCTAAGGTTTCGGAGGCTCAGTGCCAAATGAATAAAATGGGCCCCAAAGAAAAATATAATATGATAATTTATAATATTTTCTTAAAAAAATTTGTAGCACTGTCATTTAACCATAGTTGTTAAACTCGACCCTGGACTCGTAGATTTGGCCAAGTCTACGAGGCGACTAACCTGGATCGAGTCAAACTCGCTTGGAATTAGAAGCCAATTTGAACTTGGCCTAGACTCGACCAACTCGGGTAAACTCGGACGAGTCTAAATTTTTTTACTTATATGGGCTTTACTTGGCCATAGAAATCATAAATAATCAATCTACAGACCGACCCGTTAATTAAACCCGACTTGCTCGCCTTCTAGTTTTATAGAGCAACCTCCTCTCCCAAACTCCTTCAGCAGCAGATGTGGGATTAGGATATACCCAATAGAAGGAAAAAAAAAAAAAAAGAAAAGAAAATACACACTAGCAGGATTCGAACCTTAGAGGTTTAGGAGGAATTGACGTTGCCACCAAGCTAACTTTACTGATCTGTAAGTTATCAGAATATGGACCTACTATTACTATTACATAACATTTAAAATTTTGGGCCCCTAATGTGTATGGGCCTTGGGCCATCGCCCAGCTTGCCCAACCCATAGGGCCGGCTCTGGTTGTCAATAAATAAGGGGGAATTGAGTTATGTTGTGCTTATTCACAGTAATCTATAGCTACTTGATATGTGTTTATTAATATATCTTTGAGTTTGTGATTGACATGCATGAGATTATTGTGTATTTACATGTTGCTGGATTGCTTTAATTAATTGATAAATTAGTTTCTTTCGTTAGTATTCTAGTTTAATAATCATAAGTTACTTTACAAGGCACTCCGGTGCATAAAGGTGGTTGCTAACCACAAACAATTACTTGAAATCAGTAGGATTAAGAATAATAATCACTCCGTTCCGTGTGGATTCGACCATGTTTTCCACTGTGCTAATCTTGGTTGTTTTACAGGTATGGTAGTATTTTACTATCTTTTGTTAGGCCGAGCGATAGCTATACCACATCCCCCATTCAATCTGCAATTCCCATTTCCAAGCGCCATACTAGAGGTAATTCTTGGGGGCTCTCTTTTGGATTTTTGAGTTTCACTATTGTCTTTTTTTGTAGGGTTTTTAATTTCACTATTATCGTTTCTTGTCAAGAAGATGTTATGTTTGCTGGGATGGTGGGAGTTCAGACTTTTGTGCGGAGTTATTCTTGTTTGAAGGGATCCCCGAGTACAAGTTACAGTTTAAATATCATGGAAATTTACTGAAATTTCCATTTATTCTGAAACATATGTAGGTTTAAGTTGAGAATTTAGTGCATAATGGATTAGAAAAACTCTCAAACTTGTAGTATTTGCTTGATATTATTGACTGCTGAATAACAAATTTGGAGAGCATAGACAAAAGGGTTTCTACTTTGAAAATCATTGCCTCTAGAAATGGTGCTTAAACATAGAGGAGCTGGTTCTACTTTTGTAAAATTGGCATTTGTTCCTGGTTCTTAATTTTCAACTTTATGATAATTTAGCCTAACCGAAGTGCCTATCACTTTAACCTTTTGTGGGTTTTATAATTTGTTAATTGAATTTTAATTGTTGGTGTTTATGCAAATAGGATTGTTGTTCCTATTATGATTGTATACATGTATACACCTTGATGATGACAAGGCCTTAGGATATCTAAAATAAAAGTCTAAGGATTGTGTTCTAATCTTCTAGGTCACAAAAATTCAGGGCAAATATTGTGATAGTTTTGGGAGTTCAGACCTTGTAAAACAGATTGAAAAGTTGAAGCCGATTCTGAAATCCCAATTATCACTAGCAACCTAAAATGAACCTAAGAGGGGGAGGGGGTGAATTAGGTTCTTTGATCTTTTAAAAATTTCTTCTACAAAGAAGATCAACTTTGAAAAAACATTTTCAAAGACAAGTTTTAAAATACTTTAAAACTAGATTTCTAAGTGAGGTGCGTGATTAGTGAATTGCAACATGAAAGCAAATAAACAAACAAAGCAAGAACACACCAAATTTATAGTGGTTCGGATTTCCCTTGAATTCTACTCCACTACCCAAGTTCTACAACTTGAGATTTCTAATCAACTAGGAAACACTTAAAGGAGTGTTTCAATCATTTACAATTTGCTCAAGATTAGTCACTTAATCTCAAGACTTTTCCATTGCCTAATCTAACTCTAGACTAGGACTACCTTGCTTAATCTAGCTCTAGATTAAGACTCCTTTGCCTTAGGCTAGTAATTGGATCTTTTGCCCTATCATTTCTCAAGAATTTAAGGTCTTACTCAAGACTCCTTTTGGCTAGACCAAATGACTTTTGCTTGATCAATCTCTTGACCAAGACTTTGACAAATGCCTAACTTAGCTCTAAGCTAGGACCTTTACCTTTTTGCCTAATCTGGATAGGTCTTTAACCCTAATTGCCTAACTTACCTCAAATTGAGACTTATACAATTACCCAAACTCAACTTCTTGAGTTGGGTCTCCCCTTCTCTTCTTGCTCCCCCTTTTTTCTTGCCTAACTCTTGCTCAAGAGCTTAGGGCTTTGCTTAATACAAGTTGCTTACACTCAAACTCTCGAGTTAGGACTTTTCTAGATGTGTTTGTAAAGATAGAAAGCTTCACAATGGAGTTTACAATGACATACAACAATTGGGCATGAAAGCATCTTTCTTGACTAATGGGCACAAAGGGCCCTTAGCTCTAATCCTACCTCTATTAGCTAATCTAACAAGTAAATAAATGAAATTTAGCTCTTGAAATGATCTTTGAGTGTAGGAGGAATAGTGGGGATGCTTGATCTTCAATTTTGAGTTTGGGAGTATTTATAGGAGTGAAGGAATCACTTCAAACGGTCAAATAACGGCTCTATTTTCTGTACGTTGGGAAGCTTCGAAGGCGAGGTTCGACGTCGAAGGTCGAGTTCGAACCTATGTGAAGTTTGAATTCTTGGCTTCAACGGCTAGTTCTGCTTTTTTTGTTTCTTTTGTCTTCAACAGTTTCGAAGTCGATACTTTGTCGAGGTCGGGTTCGAAGCTTCAATTATATTTCAATTAATTTCAACCGGAGAGCTTAACTGCTGTCGGCTACTTGTCGACGCGTTCGAGCTCAGCACTTTCTGGGCAGCTTCGACTTCGAAAGGCTGTTAAGACCCACTTTCGAGACTGGCTTTGAACTTTGCTTTGTTGCACTTTTTCTACATATTTTCTACAAAAAACTTCAAGTGCAAAGCATTAACTAAAATCATATATTTGTTATCTTATCAGTCAAAACTAAGATTAAGACCGTAGGTCTAACAGATTCTTTTTCATATATTTGATAATCTCTTCTAGTTTTAGTTTTCCTTGTTGATCATGTTTGAATGTTGGCCTTAGAACTTCGATATTCGCATCCAAATCTTTCATTAGAAAGCTACACTATAGTATAATATCACATACATGACTGGAATGCACCTTGGTTACTCAATTGTCTTGTTTGGTGTTGTAGAGGCAAAAAAATTAAATAGCTTCTCAACATGTAAATTGTGCACAGCATACCCTTTTGAATGCTAAGCTTAAAAGAAGTTGCTTTATCTTATTGAATCTAGACCGTGTGTAAATCTCTTATTCTCCAGTTTATCAATGAAATCAGATTACTTGTTTCTATCTATGTCATCACTCTTAGAGAATTATCGCAACTCTTTCTCTCTTAAGTGCTCTATATGTATTTCTGTGTGTATTCTATTCTATGAAGAGAATAACTATGAATAATTTTCATTACCTCAAAAGGAAGATCGATATACTGCAGCAAGCTTGCAATTGAATATTGCTACTAAATTTTGACCTATTGTTAATGCAGCATTTATACATTGTAGTTCTGATGGTGCAACAATGAACTATTTCAGATTACTATACAAGAAGGGTTGCTTAAAGATGGTTTGTGTTCTGTTGATGAGAGTTGCATCAAGTTCATTTGTTAGTGATTTGAGTTATTTGTGTTTGGTAGTAAATATGTTTCTTAGGCTGCTGTTAGATTTGTTCCTTGTATCATGTTGATAATATGGATAGAAGATGTGGTGTATTCTGTTTGTATTAATAGATTTTGATTATGTTGCGCAACTAGCACTAGCCCTTTTTACTTGTTTTGAATTTCGTGGGTCAAGCACTTCTTCGAAAAGTCCGCAGTCTGCTGTTTTGTTAAGGAAAACATGTGATCATCAATGTGAGTGTGTAAACTAGGTTTTAAGGCTTATTGTGTTGTGTGGTCTTCCCCTGTAGTGCTGTTGTTTGCTAGAAAAAGACATTAGATTCGGCTACTTTTGGGTCAGATGTGCTTGGCTCTTATCAGTGAAGTGTAAATTACTTCTGCAATCATCAACTTTTCAGAGAAAAATGTTGAAGTAGATATGGCAGACTAAAATGAATCATCCATTACTGGTGTTGCTGTTTTGTTTCTTGAAGAAGGAGAGATGTAGGAGAAGGAAGTGAAGGGAGGGAAGAATGTATGAAACAGAGAGGAAGATGGAAGATTTGTGGGGATGAGAGGGAGGAGGAGGGGTTTGGACAGCAGTAATGGATCATAGCAAATGGTGAAGTTTACCTGTGATGATAAAGCCAGTTGAATTTTTTTACAGTGTGTTAAACATGAAACTTTGTTTTGAGCAATGAGATGAGTTATGGACATGTTGCACTTTGGTTATTTTTTGTTACTTACAAAAGATAGGAAATGGTAAAGATCAAAATTTTGTTTTGGGCTAGGCAATCAGAAGTTTTTAGTTTCAAATGATGTTTTTTTTTAAATTAATCTTTTTATTCATTTTGAATGGTAAAGATAAAACAAAATTTAATTATATTTGTATATAATGAAACAAATGTTAAAAAAGAAAAAAATTATGAGATTAGGAACATTAGCATAAGATTTTAGCAATAAAAATGGAAATACATAAATTTTTGTATTGAAAAAGTCTTATATATCTTAGTATTTATTTTATTTTAACAATATCTCAATGTCTTATTATTGTAATTATATAAGGGCAAAGGTGCAAAATTTCCCCTAATGTTTTCTTCAATTTGCAAATTTATCCTCGAACTTAGTTTGGAGCAAAATTACCCCTAACGTTATACAAAGAGTGCAGCCCTACCCCTTTATATTAACGGACTTGCCACGTCAATTAACAAGGATGATTCTGATGTCTTCTTATCGCTGTTATTCAACTTTACGCAATTTTACCAAGGGTAAGTGAGCCATCCTTTGGTTCTTTATCTGAAATTAATTCTCTGGCAGAAGTGAATTCACTTGGAAACTGTATTCCCTTTTCCTCCGGCAAAGTTATTCCACAAATCTTCAAAGCTCTGCTCCAGACACAGGACCTTGAGGCTGTTGGATTCAGGGAATTTAGTTTTGATTGAGAATCATTTATGGAAGTATTTGTGGTAGAGTTTTTCACAGCTGACAGATACCCGGGATGATAATGGCTGAAAATTTGAAGTTGGTGTCTTGGATGGACCTTGGAAATCCTGCAAATGGAAGCTACACTTTCCAGGAAGCTCAAAAGGGAAATCCGCCGTTGTTCAAGATCATGAATAGAACCATTATTTATTGGAAAAGTGATGATTCAGGTTCTACCTAACTGCCCTATTTTTTGATCTTCTGGTTATCAAAATTCAGCCAAGTTACCAAGGGATTAACTATAAAACCTACACCAGACTTTGACTATTTGAAAATGAGGTTGTTTATGAACTCTTCTGGAAAGATAAAATTTTACAACCCTGAACGCAATGGAAGTTGTATTCTCTTGAACGCTACCGCTCATGTGGCTCCTCCTCCAGCCAATCTCAGTCATCCACCCCACATGATTGAAGGCCTTGAGCTGGGCATCAGCCCTTCTATTTCAGTTCCTAGAGTTTATCAAGTAGTAGTTTAATTTAGTCCACAAGAACTTAAGGAGAGCCTTGCGGATCATCTATCTTGGCTAGCGAAAGTGCAGGGATTTTAGCATATTGGATCATACCTGAATCATGAGATTCTCTTGCGTTAATCCACAAAGTCAACAACAACTCAATTGACATGGAAAGTTTGTTAATGTAAAGGGGTAGGGCTGCACTCTTTATATAACGTTAGGGGTAATTTTGCTCCAAACTAAAGTTCGAGGGTAAATTTGCACCATGAAGAAAACGTTAGGGTAATTTTGTACCTTTGCCCAATTATATAATATTTTAAATTTATTACAATAATCGTATAATATAATTTTTCGTATGTTGAGAAATTTTTTCTTAATTTGATAAAATCTTAATAATAATAAAAATGGTGAGATGAAATACAATTATAAATGAATTTTGATTCTACATATTATTGTAAGCATTCAAACAAAAGAATTAGAATCACAATACAATTTCTTCAATTCTATACTTTTACCAAACAATGGAATTGAAATGGATTTGCAATTCTAATTCTAAATTTTAATTCTATAGAATTCCAATTCCATATCAATTCTAATTCTGTTCAACCAAACGGATCCTAAAAGATTTTTGGGAATCAAAGATTTGGAACTCTGATTTGAATGTATTGGCTTCATACACTTGTTTATCAACACTGGGCTTTAAAACTATAGGATACCTGTGTTTGTGTGATTTTGGCATGTGTTTTTAGAATGACATTGAATTCGTTCATGAGCTTTTTAAAATATGGGCTGCCATTTCTTTTCTATTAATATTTTGATGAGACGGTCAAGTAAAACTGTCCATGAGCTCATTTGTTTTCATAGTCACATCAAATGGTTATTCTAGACTGTTTTCTTCTATTCTTAGCATACAAATTGTTTCTGAAAATTAGTATACTATGGGCATGTTCTTTTTCATCATTTTGAAAACAAGTTTTGGAAAATAGTTTTATAATGTAAAAAATGTATTGAAAATGTAAAAAGTAGATGCTGAATAGTAAAAAGTTGTATTGGAAATGATGAAATATGATTAAAATATATTAAATTTATTGTTGAAACCAAAACCGTTTTCAAAAGAGAACAAAAAGAACAGGCCCTATATCATATCAGAAAATACACAGGTGTTTGATAAAGGGAAAAATGTTTTATAGTTTAGACCTTGGCCAGTTTATTATGTAGATAATGCTATGGCTCAAAGTTTTAATTATTAGTGATATATGTAAGGTTTTGACACCATTTACAGCAGCCTTTTTCAGCCTTTTTTGGAAGTCTCTAGTACACATCATTTGGAAGTTTAAATCATTTTTTATGGGTAAATGTAGAGAGAAGTTTCCTGAGCTAGTTGGCATGGACACTACAGGGTTGTGTTGTACAACCAAAACAAGTCTGCCCTTCATATTCCTACTCCCCATTAGCTAGTTTGGATTTGTAGCTCTTAACAAACACATGACCTCATTTTTCATATTATAGGCCCTTATGATCATAAAGGTAACACCCCTTCCTCCTCAGTTAGCCCCATTCACTCTGTTATTGACTCGAATGACGTTCAACTGTGCTTGAAAAATTATGGAGAGGTAGATAAAGTGAAAAGCATTTTATTTGTTTGAGAAATTGAATTAAATTGATGGATTGTTATGCATTCTTTTTCTCAAGTAGGCAATGTTGGTTGATTCAGTGATAATGGACCCAGCACACATTTCACATTTTGAGGGACTAATGGTGGCAATGAAGGACGAATAGGATTTAACATCAAACTCCTTCACCAAGTCACGATTTGTTGCCATATCAGAGGCTTTTGTACAGATTCTTTAATATCTCAGTGCATAATATCTTCGTAGGAAATGCAACAATTTGAGGAAGAACTAGCGAATGTATAGAGCCTATGGGAGAATTATACTGGTGTTGGTGTGAAACCTAATACTGGAGCTATCAATGCGTCAAATGAGCAATGGGCTTCTTGGTTAAGGGTAAAGTGTTTCATTCTTTGGGTTGTTTTTATTTTTTATTTTGGGCCTGTTAGGCTGTCCCTTCCTCAAACCAAGTTTGGGATATTTTTGGTTTGAAACCAAAAATTTTGGAAACCCTTGTTCGGTTGTGGATTCCCCAAAACAAGTTTGAAACCCAAACCTTCACCATTTGTCTTCTTCTTCCTCATCATCTCCGTCTTCTTCTTCCTTCTTTTCTTCTCCTTCCTTCTTCTTCTTCTTCTTCTTCCTCCTCTTCTTCTTCTTCACTCTAGCCTCCGCCCACCGCCATCTCATCTTCACTCTCTTCTTATTCTTCTTCTACTTCTCCTTTCTTCTTCTTCTTCTTCACTCTTCTTCTTCTTCACTCCAGCCTCCGCCCACCGCCGCCGCCCTCTCATCTTCACTCTCTTCTTCTTCTTTCTACTTCCTTCTTCTTCTTCTTCTTCTTCCTTCATTCTTCTTCTTCTTCACTCTTCTTCTTCCTCTTCTTATTCTTCCTCTTCAAATTTCTACTTCACTCTCTTCTTCTTTTTCTTATTCTCTACTTCTTTTCCTTCTTCAAGTGACAAATTCGATTTATGGGCTTGACGGATCTGAACCCAGATCTGGGACTTCCGTTTAGCCAGCGTCGGGGAGGGTGGGGTGGGGGAGGAGAGAAGGTGAAAGGGGGAAGCTACAAGAAAAAAAATTGACAAAACACAAATTTTAAAACTTAGTTTGAAAATCATGTTCTTTACAAATTGGTCTAAAACCAAAATGTTTGAAAACTTTTTTGCAAAATTGTTTTGAAAAGGAGGTGCTGAACAGGCCCTTTAATACATGTTCCAGAAGCTCTAAATTCATTATTGAATGGCTAGTGAAGTAGGGAATATATGTGTAGATTTTGTGGATTGGAGTACAGTGGTTAGAAGAGGGAACTTGTGATTTGATTATGAAACTTTGGTAGAGTTTGTAAATTCCTAGGATCATTTTATGGTTTTTAAATTATATTTGGTGTCTTGATCTTAATCTTCTTGTGTTTTTGTAGATTTTGAGATGTTGGGGGTACTGGAAGAGGATATAGTGTGTGGGTCACTATCTCTTTTGTTGTGATCTGATTTACCGAGCGTGAATTTTTTAGCTCTTTTATTGATAAGGATGAATTATAAAGGGGACTTTTGATCTTATTGAGATGATTGATTCAATTATTTACCGTGTGATCCTTTTAAAATTTGTTACTTTAGAAGCTGGTATGGTAGTTCTTGTCCCTAATTGGTTTCTAAATTTAAAAGTTTCTTCATACATTGGTCTATTTTTTTTGTTATCTCTTTCTGCTAATTTCTGGTATGTTTCAATTTTCAGTGCTTTGGACGCCCAGGAATGGGTAAATGGTTTTAGGATTATAATTTCTGGTTGTTGGTTCATAAATGGGAAAAGAATTTGATCACTTGAGTAATAATATCCTCTGATAGTGAATTTAAGATTTGTCTAATGAATGAGTCGTCCACTCCAGTAGATGAAAATGTCCTATTCCCGCGCGTGAAGCACACAATTTAGGTTACGTTTGGTTATCCTTTAAAGCCCATGCTGCAACTCTTTTGTTTTTGTTCCTTTTTTTTTCCCTCTAATTTAGTTTGACAGGATGAGATGTGAAGCCCCGAATTTTTCAGGGCAAAATCATAGGGATAAAAATGGTAAAAATAAAAAAATTTTGGTTTAAATTATGTGTTTATGTGAAACGTGACGTGCGTGCTTGAGTAATGTTGTGAAATTAAGATGTGCTAGGTGGTGTGGCATACTCCCCGAGAAATTAGGAGGGAGTACGTATGTTAAAAAGGCATAAGAAATAAAGGAAAATTAGCTGGGAAGTGTTCGGGCGAAAAGGAAGGGCGAAATGATGCCGTCGGGCCAGCACGGAGCCGACTGGGCACGCTGGGAAGCAAAATGCCCCACAGAAGTGCCCAGGCGGGGCCGCACGCGCCGCGCATGTTGTGCGGCCAGCACCCAGCTAGGCACCGGAAATCTCAATTTTGAACTCGAGTTTGGATTTTTCAATCCAAATCTGAGATAAACTAGGAAGATCCGACCTCCACCTAAACCTAACCCTAAGAGGAGACTATATATACCTCCTTAAACACGAAATTAAGGGTTTTAGCAGCCTAAAACAAGAAGAAAACTCCTTGAAATTCAGAAAACCCTAGTGCGTAGCTATCTTGAGAAGCTGCCGCAGTCGAAGAACTGCCGCCGCCACTGTGGATCGATAGCCCTTCATCCCCTCAACACGTTCGTGGCAATCTTAGGACAATGGTGAGTCTAGAGTTGTAGAATTAAACCCCCCAAAGTAGCATGAACACCTATGTTGAAAACCTTGAATCTTGCATGTGGGTTTTAATATTTCTTCATGAGATCTGGAAATCTTTGCATGAAAGGGGGTTTCATACTTGTTTTTAATGATATAGGATTGATTGCATCTAGTGGGGAGGGGAGGAAACAAGATAATGAAATTTTTATGAAAATTAAGATCTAGAATTAAAATCAGAAAATCCTGTGCATGATGCCATGTTTAGGGCTGCGTAAAAGGTCATTAGAGTGGTAAACTTTCATGTAAAACTGGTTAGATTGTTAGTACTGATGCTAGTCTACAGATCTACATTTTTGGAATCGTCAACATCCATTAGGAGATGGAAAAACGGTGGCCCCAAAAAGGCGGCCACCTCGCAATGGCCAATGTAGGCAGCCGTCGGCCAAGGTGGCCGACACTGCCCAGCCCATGCGCGAGGCTATGAGTGCATGGCTAACCGTGCGCGCATGCTATGTGTGCATGGCCTGTCTGTGTGTGCAGGCTGTGCTTGCATGGCCGTCAGGCTAATTCGTGCCCAACCTTGACCATTTGACCCCAACCTTGGCCCGTTTGACCAAAATTTTTACTTGACCCCTTTGACTCAACTTGACCTGTTTGACCCGACCTTGACCCGTTTAACCAAAACTTAACCCCTTTGACTCAAATTGACCTGTTTGACCTGACCTTGACCTGTTTGACAAAAACTTGACCCCTTTGACTCAACTTGACCTATTTGACCGATCTTGACCCGTTTGACCAAAACTTCACTCCTTTTACTCAACTTGACCTGTTTGACCCGACCTTGACCAAAAATTGACCCCTTTGACTTAACTTGACTTGTTTGACCGACCTTGACCCCTTTGACCTAGAGCTGACCGTAAAAGTCAAAGGTTGACCAAAAAGTCAAAGTTGACCATAAAAGTCAAACTTAACCCTAAAAGTCAAAGTTAACTGTAAAAGTCAAACTTAACCTAAAAGTCAGAGGTTAATCAAAGATTCAAATGTTGATCAAAAAGTCAACCGTAACCCAAAAAGTCAAAGTCCACCCCAGTTGACCAAAAAGTCAAACTTGCTTAGAAAGTCAACAAGCTTCTCCTTAACTAATAACCGTGTCTCCGTTATCTGTAGGAGCTGATCGTTGACCAGAGTTAACCCAAGTCGAACAACACACACACCTTTTAGAATTCCAGGTGAGGGATTACTCACTAGTTTCCTAAGATTTAAACGAAATGTCTACGTAGTACTTATGTGTATCTATATGTATTATTCTGTGTTTATTTTTCCAGCGAGGTTTACTACACCTCATCGTTTGCTTGTTTTCTCGATTGTGCTTGACATGAAGTATGCATGCTTATGTGCCACGTGCCTACTTGATGCTATGCCTTGCTTGTTACATACTCTGCTTAACATGACATGCCTACCTACTTACATGCCATTATATATGCCTGCAATGATAAGAAAGCAGGACCCACTAACCTAGAAGGGCGGTAGACTTCTTGAGGTAAGCTGCATGTCATTTAGGATTGCATAATGCCTTTAGATATGTATGAAGCATGCTAGGGTTTCCATGATCATATTAGCGTGAAATAGGTCAGAGGCCTACTAGATAGGACTCAGGCTCAGAGTCTTCTTGCTTGACATGACAAGTAGCCGCTCGCTTGCTAGGAAGGGCCTGCCAGTGAAAAACTGTATCACAGATAGCCGACACTCTTTCGTTACGAGAGGAACGGATCCAAAACCCCTGCCGTCGAGCATACATCCATTGTACAACTGTCGCATGGGCGATGTGCTTTGCAAACCATCAAGTATTTGAACAACTCAAACATGTGAATAGATTCTGACCTAGCTTTAGTAGAGAAGGCTTGTTTATGAAATCTGCTTTCTTGAAGTATATTGACTCAAATATGCGCATATGACTGTTTATCTATGCTGCCATGCTCATTTTCCGTAGTTGTCATGTACTGGACTATATACCTGATTTGGTTAACTTGCCTGATTTGTTGGGTTCTGATTGCCTATTCTTCCAATGTTATATAGTTATATATATATATATATACATACCTGTATACTTGATTTTTGGCTTTTCTATATAGACCTACGGTGGGATTTCCTACTAACCCTGAGGTCTCTCACTGAGCTTAAGCTCACCCCACCCCCTTCAAAATTTGATCACAGGGGCCTGACTCGCATACGCTGGAGGTGACGTCGATGGGCGTCCAAAATAACACTGATGAATTCTTTGTAATAGTTTATCTTATATACCCTGTTTGGGATGATAATTTAGCCTAGGGCCGTCCTCGACAATTTCATTATATTTCCGCTGCAATGAACTTCTTGAATTTTTAGAATAATCATAACGATGTATGTTTCTCTCTATTTTATTCTGTATCGATTGTTGGGCGAGAGCCCTGTATGACGGTCCCGAACCAGCTCTCTTCTTCTCGTCGGGAATGATTATTCGAGGCGGGGGAATCGAGTGTGGGTAGTCACATGAGAACCAATATATCATGTTTAGGAAATAAACTAGCCTTCTGTGATATAAGATTAGTTTTTATCATGTTTGGGGATTGGAAGAACTACAACTGTCTTTCTTTTTTCGCCCATTCTATCTTTCTCACTCTAAATTCATTATTTTTATTGGCCCTTCGCACCGAAATGCTAAAGTAAAGAAATTCAGGAAAAGAGGAGTCCCTTTCTACGATAAGTTAACATAACTATTCAGGTCCACTACTACCACTAGTAATGTAAACATTGAACAAGGTTATGCCCCTTCTGATTAGTCTGTGGAGAGAGCATTGGGGAACAAGTCTCACCAACAAGGGAATGCAGCAATGTCCTGGTAGCATATTGACAATACAGTCAGCCATGGCTTTTTTGTTGGTCAGGGTAGTGGCGTGAAGGAAGTGGGAGAAAGTTCACAAAAAATTGGGAAAGGTGTCTCTATAAATGGGAGTGCAGATTTTGGGCGTTCATCGAAGAAAAGTAGGGATGAATCTATTGGGTACGCATTAGAGTGTTGGGCAAAGGGACAACTTGCTAAGCAAGGACATGCGGAGGAAAATGTGTCTGTAGGTGAGTGCATGAGCATCTTGAATGCAATGGTGATCCCCGATGATGTCATGTATTACAAGGCCACAAATTTCTTCCGTGACCCAACCAACCACGTCATTTTCAAGATGACTGATCCCTCTCGTCACTTGGAACATATATTTCAAAGCCCTTAGGGACATTCCAAGCATGTGATGGTGTTCAGTTGTGAGAGATTATTGTAATTTTTAGAATTTATGGTCTGCATAATTTGTACCTTTCAATTAGTGAACTAGTTGTGTTGTACGTTAACTGCCTATGTATGTCATGCATTTGAGGTGTTATTCGGTGAATTTATTGCTAAGATAGTATTTCTATATCTGGGATTTTTGTTAAGGTTTCTTTTAGTTCTATAAGACAACAGAGCGAGGAAAGGGATAGTCTGCACACGATTGAATTGGGGCTGCTGCAATATAGCATTATTCCCAAAGGTGAGCTCTTGTTTGTGCATGCAATGTGGTTCATTTTCATGGTAGCTGTCTTTGTGAATTTAGTGAATATGCTACTTAAATTTTAGTTACACTCTAGATTGTACATTTGTGTGGTTTTGAGTCATTATATTGTTGTTCAGTGTGTGGAAACTTGTAATTATGCTACCAGGACATTGCTGATTATTGATGGAGTATTATTGATCGTTTTCACAAACATTTATAGAGTTACATAATTCCCCATGCATACAATTCAATCAATCCCGAAATATAGCATTCATGACTTCATTGCGGTAATCATAGACATGTAACGACTATAATGGGCAGTTGTTAAAGTTGTATATGAGCGAGAATGAACTGGCCAACTCATCTCGGTGTTCATTCATTCATTCATTCCATGCTCATTTCCATGTTTATTCATTCATTGATTTGTTTGTTCATTTCGTCGACCTCGCCCATTCCTTCATTTCGGGTCCCATTGATTCAATGATGATCGCGAGATTATGAACGCGACTGATTAAAACAACCAGGCCCATACCTGATGCGGATTCGTAATTGCATTGCATTGCAGAATCCCAAAATTTGCTAAGTCGGAGATTAGCTTGATGTCTTTGATTTAAATCACCTTCTTCAATTCACCAATGAACAAAGAATCCTCTAATTTAATCGAAAATACTTCACAAACTAAATCACCTTCTTCAATTCACCAACGAACAAAGAATCCTCTTATTTAATCAAAAATACTTCACAAACTAAGTCGAGCACCTAACTTAATTATGATTTTCAAAAACCCCCCTTTGAAATCAAGCTACTCTTATCTTAATTTAGAAAAAAGAATAATTCAGTAGTGAATCTACCCAGTTCACGAATGAACAACTATAAGTTCCCACGGAACATTACCTAAACCCGAGATTGAAGGCACAAAGCTTTAAATTGTATAACCCGCAATTTATTTTAATGTATAATCTATAAACTCTTCTTTAAAATAGTTGAGAAGCATCTCTATCTATAGATGATAGAGATGACCCAATTTTACAATAAAGGAAAGGAAATATTTCAAAAATCAAAGATAAAAAGGAAAAGGAATATTCTGGCCATGCCTTGAAGAGGAAGAAAGAATTTCTAACTATAACTACCAAAAATAAATTAGGGAAATCTATTTATTTCTTAAAGAAAACATGCAAGAATTCTTTTAACAAAAAATCCCATAATTAAATAAACAAACAAAATAAGGGAAAATTCCATAATTAAAGAAACTTACAAAATAGGGAAGGAAAATGAAACATACACACAGGCACACACTTTAGGTAATTCTTGGCTGCCCCTTGATTTTGGATAACCTAATTTGCGCTATTCACTTTTAAGGTAAGTGTTCCTACTTGTGTGATTTCCTTCATTCTTCTTCTAGATCCTTCTCGAGTCTTTTACAATCTTACAGAACAAAATTAACTCAAGAATAATTAATTAAAAATCAAGATATGAAATTATCTTCAAGACTTTAATTAAATACTCAAGAGTCCTCCTTTCAGCTGGTGACTTGAAAAATAGATTGGTGTTGTATTTCTCCTTGACTCCATTTTTGATGACTCATTTCCCCTTCGTTGGATCAAATTTCTTTCCATCGGATCTCTGAGAACCCATTTGTCGATTTTGAACATTCTCAACCATTTGTTGACTTGTACCCTTCTGGGGCAGGCGACTGTTGACTTTGGATGACCTCATCAATCCCTCTCACATCAAAAGGATTCATGCTCGAATCTGATACTTGCGTTGACATAGGAGATTGAGTTTTCATTCCTCCATCATCTCCTCTCCCTTCGAATTCAAATATGATCTCTTGTCGAATTTAGTTTTGTGACCCATCCAACAAAGCTTCTTGTCCTGCGGTTTTGTGTGTATCTTCGGGACTTCTTGCAAAACAATTTATACATGTAGTTTACTAGTATCACTAGTCTCCACTTTTACATTCTTAGATTCCACTGCTTCCTTTCCCCCTAGTGCAAAGATTATCTTCTATACTAAGAGGCTTATCAGAGTTTACCGCTATACCGGTACTTATCCTTGCTGTGGAATGTAATGCTATAATTCGTTGACAAACTGGAATAAATTTGTCGTGATCAGCATTGACTCTGGCTAGTGGTGTAGCATATTCATGAAGACTCTTAGCCCAAAAAGCACGCATTTTAGCATAAAAGAGTACCCTAGAACCTTCATGATTACCCTTAGTTTCACTACACTTGTTCTCTCTCATGGTGGCGGTGTCGTACTAACATTTAGTTCTTGAACCCCCACTATCTTCCTTCTTGCATAACCACTGGTTTAGGATATTGGGAAGTAATATTCCCTTTCATTCTACAATTAAAACACTTAGGGCTTGTTTGATAACACCACTTAATGCTTACAATTATTTGATTAAGAGATAATGACTTTTAGTGTGTTTGATAATTCAAACCTCTTAATCGTTTAAGCACTGCTTAATTCCTTTAGAAAAATTTAAGCAATAAAATTTAGCTTATTGCTTATCTCTTAATGCACCATGTAACAATTCTTTAAATAATTCATATTTGATTTCCAAAACTACTCATTTTATTTTATTCAATTGATTTAAATGTAAATATTTATTTTCGAGTAAATTATTATTTTATTTTTTTCTTCATTAGCATACCACAAATTTTAAATTTTTTCATCATACTATTGTCAAATAAAATTTAATTTATTTTTATTATTGTATTTTGGTATTAAAAATTTATTTAATAAGATATATCATTTACCTGTTTTTGGAAATTCTTTTTCGTATGATATGTTTTATATTACTTATATAATTTTGTGAATTATATATGATTTTTATTATAAAACTTTTTAATTTTTTTAGACTACAATAGTAGATTTGTTTTTCATTTTTAGGAATTTTAATAAATTGTAATAAATATTATCTTTTGCTATTTTGATCATTCAATTTAATGTGGTTTATCTTATTTTATTTTCTTATTTGTTCATTAATCATATTTTATGTTTTAGTTATAAAATATGATATTTAGCATATATAAGTATAAAAATTTCAACGTAAGGGTAAACAAGATCGAGTGATTAAGCATTCAAATGTTTGAAAATATATTTCAGCATTAAATGTTAAGTGCTTAATCAATTCAGCATTAAGCATTTAGATATAAGTATTAATTTTTATCAAACGAGCCCTTAGTAGTACCTCTTCGTGTAACTCTTCCGGACCTCCATCCTTGACCTCTGAAACTTGAGTCTTTCTGTCTTTGTACTTACCCTAGCGGTTGGCTCGACGTACCTCGATTTCCAAACTTTCAATGTGCCCCATTAACTTTTGCACTAGAGCATAAATGGCGGTCAATGTTTCATTAATTCCCATTGTTGCCATGTGTGAAATAACAACTCTTCAATTAGCAGTTCAATCAGATTTCAATTTAGCTGACTTTCAGAAAACTATCGGAGAGCTAGGAAACTTTGGATTCAAAATTTTGTGTAAAATTATTATCCAAATATAGCAAAACTTTGACAACAATCTCCACATTAATTAACACAAGCACCTCTACTTGCCTGCCAAGTACGCGAAGAAAATTATGGTCTGTAGCGTAAACCGAAAATCACTGTGTAATATAAAATTGTCCAAACGAGCTTAGAAAACAACCAAATTTGAACACAAACTTTCCTCCAATCTACTATACCCAAATCGCAAATCAGATTCCAAAAAAGATCCGAAAATTTTCAGATGCAAAATTTCATCAGTAATCTGCTAAGGAAACTTCAGAAATTCAAAACAGGTTGTATGTAGCTCCAAAAATTCTCAAAATTTACCACAACCCTCCTCTATATGCAGATGAACAATCGCAGCTTAGAGAGACCAAAAATTCAACCCGGGGTTTAAAAAATGATTTCAAACCTAGCCCACCTCATCCTACAATTTTAAGAGAAAATTCCTACAACCCCGTATTCAGACCTTTTATAGTGTCAATATCTATTCTTTACAAAAAAATCAAGTAGGAATCAAATTGACAATAATTTAAATTGCCCTAGGTTCCGAAAATTTCAGTCAACAATTTTCGACAACCTTTTTACAATATAATCCATGGAAATTTAAAGTAATGTAACAAAGGCACAAAATCACTGATTAAGGTTTCAATTTGCACAATGTTAAAATATCTAAATTTCATAAACCAACCAAAAATCAATCTTTAACTAGTACAATACAGTTCAAGAATTTCAAAAAATTAAATAACCATAAAGAAGAAAAGATAACACATTGACTCTGTAGCCTAGCTCGGCTCTGATACCAAATTGATGCGGGTTCGTAATTGAATTGCGTTGTGGAATCCCAAAATCTACTAAGTCGGAGATTAGCTTGATGTCTTTGATTTAAGTTACCTTCTTGAATTCACCAATGAACAAAGAATCAATTGATTTAATCGAAAATGCCTCACAAACTAAGTCGAACGCCTAACATAATTATGATTTTCAAAAACCCCCCTTTAAAATCAACCTATTCTTAGCTAAATCAAAAAAGAAGAATAACTCACTAGTGTATGTACCCGATTAACGAATGAACAACTATAAGTTTTCATGAAACATTACCCCAAACCCGAAGGTTGGAAGCACAAAGCTTTATATTGTATAACCAACAATTTATCTCAATGTATAATCTATAAACTCTTTTTTAAAATGTTTGAGAAGCATCTGTATTTATAGATAATAGAGATGACCTAATTTTACAATAAAGAAATGGAAATATTAAAATCAAAGATAAAAGGAAAAGGAATATTCCGTCCATGCCTTGAGGAGGAAGGAAGAAATTTCTAAATAAAACTACCAAAAATAAATTAGGGAAATCTATTTATTCCTTGAAAGAAATCATGCAATAATTTCTTTAAGGAAAATCCCATAATTAAAGAAACAAACAAAATAAGAGAAAATCCCATAGTTAAAGAAACTAAGAAAATAAGAAAGGAAAATAAAACATACACACAAGCACACACTTTAGGTAATTCTCGGCAGCCCCTTATTTTAGGGTAGCCTAATTTGCACCATTCACTTTAAGGCAAGTGTTCTCACTTGTGTGATTTCCTTCATTCTTCGTGAATCTTCTATATCCTTCTCCAGTACTCTAGAATCTTCCAGAACAAATTAACTCCAGCATACTTAATTAAAAATCAAGATATGAAATTACCTTCAAGACTTTAATTAAATATTCAAGAGTCCTCCTTTCAGCTGGTGACTTGAAAAATAGATTGCCGTTGTATTTCTTCTTGACTCCATTTTTGACGACCCATTTCCCCTTCGTTGGATCAAAATTCTTTCCATAAGATCTGCGAGAACCCATCTGTCGACTCTTAACCTTTTCAACCACTTGTTGACTTGTACCCTTCCAGGAAGGGGAGTGTTGAATTTGGATGACCTCATGAATCCCTCTCACTTCGGAAGGATTCATCCTCAAATATGATACATGTGTTGACATAAGATATCGAGTTTTCATTCCTCTATTAATATCACTTCGTGGATTCAGCTGGGACCAAATAAAGGATCCAGACTCAACTATGCAAAATGAATAGTTTTAGTGCACAAAGGTTGTACATTTGAATCATAGCAAGTATATATGCATTCTAGCCGGTACATAAACACAACAAGTAGTTTCAAATCAAAAGCATTTCAAACATTTACGAAAGCTTATAAAAGATGTCATCACAATTAGTTCAATGCAAATTTAGTTATTATGCATTAAAATGGTTGCCTTTTCAGTGATAAACTCACCTTGTTCGTGAAATGCTTTGCTCACTAGTTCCCCAATGATCTACAGTACATAAGTATCGATGTTTAGACTTCATTCTTTATTTCAGATAAATTTCAAAATTCTAAGGTTTTAGGAGTTATATTCTTCAATCGTATATTCCTAAGTGTTTTATGAATCCTAATTAATCATTAATGAAAATGGTTTAAAGTTACTCCCTCCGTCCCACTCAAAGAGTTCAGTTTGAAATGTGTACAACTTATTATGGGTTGTGAGGTACAACACATAAAATAAGTAATTTACCATCATATTTTTCACTTATATCCTTACTTTAAAAGTAAGGGTTAATTGTGAACCACACATTGTTATATTAGTAAGTGTGACGCCCCACACCTAGCCCCGCCCCCCTGGCCTCGAAAAATCATTCCTGACAAGGAGAAGAGAGCCTGCGCAGGGGCGTCATATAGGGCTCTCGCCCAACAATCGATACAAAATAAATAGAAAGCAATGTACATCGTTATGCTTATTCCAAAAATTCAAGATGTTCAATGCAACGAAAAAATATAATAACATTGTTAAGGACGCCCTAGACCAAATTGTCCTCCTAAACAGGGTTCATGAGCTAAACTATTACAAAGCCTTCGTGGTGTTATTCTGGACGGCCCACGGCCTCACCTCTAGCGTACACAAATCAAGCACCTATAATCAAATTTTGAAGGGAGTGGGGTGAGCTTAAGCTCAGTGAGAGACCTCGGGGTTTGTAGAAAATCCCACCATAGGTCTTAATAAAAAAGCCGGGAGTCAAGCACACAGTTCATGCATCAATTCATACAGGTGTATACAGATATATTCATATGACATCAAGGGTACAGGCAATCAATGTCATCAAATCAAGCAAGTCAAGCACATCAGGCATGTAGTTCAACACATAGCAACTACGGAAATTGAGCATGGCAGCATAGATGCAATAGTCATATGCACATATTTGAGCCATTAGATTCCTAGCAAGCAGATTGCACAAACAAGCCTTCTCTACTAAAGCTAGGTTGGAATCTATTCAAGTGTTCGAATTGTTGATGGTTTGCAAAGCACATCGCCCCTGCGGTAGCGGTACAGCGGAGGTATACTCGACGGCAGGGGTTTTGGATCCTGGCCCTTTCACGTTCAGGCCACAAGTGTTCCTCTCATAAAGAAGAAGTGTTGACCGTCTGCGACACTGGTCTTCCCTGGCAGGCCCTTCTCAGGGGGCAAGCGGGTTCATCTCAAGTAAAGCAAGAAGATGCTGAGCCCGAGTATTATCAAGTAGGTCTCCGACCTATTTCACGCTAAAGTGATCATGGCAACCCTAGCATGCTTCATACATATCTAAAGGCATTATGCAATCCTAGATGACCGAGCAGTCTACGTCCTTCTAGGTTGGCGGGTCAGGTTAGCTCATCGTCGTAGGCACATATAATGGCAAGTATGCAAATAGATAGGTCACGCGAAGCAGAGTATGTAACAAGCAAGGCATGGCATCACAGAGGCACGTAGCACATAAATACTCATGTTTCGTGTAAAACATAATCGAGAAAATAAGCAAACGATGAGGCGTGGGAAACCTCGTTGGAAAATATAAACAACAATAGTACATATAGCTACACAGAAGTACTACGTAGATATTTTGTTTAAATCATAGGAAACTATCGAGTAATCCCTCACCTGGAATTCTGGAAGGCCCGTATGTCGTCCAACTCGGTCAACTTGGGTCAATGATCAGTTTCTGCGGATAACGGAGACACGATTATTAGTTAAGAGGGAATTGCTAACGTTCTAAGCACGTTTGACTTTTTGGGTCATCGGGGTTGACTTCGGCTTTTTAGGTTTCTGGTGACTTTTCGGTCAACTTTGACTTTTCAGGTTTCGGGCGACTTTTTGGTTAACTTTTGACTTTTCGGGTTAAGTTTGACAACAAGTTAGACCTTTCTAGGGTTAGGTTTGACTTTTACGATTAACTTTGACTTTTTTGTCAACCGTTGACCTTTTGGGTCAAGGGGTTAAGTTTTGGTCAATTGGGTCAAAGGTCAAGTCAAGTGCTCAAGGGTCAAGTCAAGTGGTCAAAGGTTAAGTCAAGTGGTCAAGGGTCAAGTTAAATGGTCAAAGTCAAGTCAAGTGGTCAAGGGTCAAGTCAAGTGGTCAAAGGTCAAGTCAAGTTGTCAAGGGTCCAGTCAAGTGGTCAAAGGTCAAGTCAAGGGGTCAAAGGTCAAGCTAAGTGGTCAAGGGTCAAGTCAAGTGGTCAAGGGTCAAGTGGTCAAACAAGTCAAGGCTAGGGTCAAGGTCAAGTGTAGGGGTCAAGGGGCAAGGTTGGCACGACTGGGCGCGACGTGTATGCACGTCGGCCTAGTCTTGCACGCAGCATGGCCTTGCATGCAAGGCTCGCGCGCGCAAGGCATGGCCATGCGCGCACAGCCCGCACATGGCTTGCCATGCACGCAAGGCTCGGAGCCCTTTCTTTTTCGTTTCAGGTCCGATTCAATCCATTCCAAAAACACCAATTCGTAGCGCTGCATCACTACTAACAAACCAACCAATTTTTACGCAATTCTAATCATTCTAACCACCTATTTCACGGCCTCAAACATGGCATAGCATACTGATTACAGAATTTAGATTTTCCAAGTTTTAATTTTGTCATTAATTACATATTCCAAATTTAATCCCCCCAATCACATGCAAACCCTCCTAGGTGTTCTTAAACATGTAAAGAACCCATCCCCCCCCCCCACCCCCCACCCAAACACAAGAGATCTACGGATTAAGTTAACAGCCCACATGCAAGATCTACTTTCCTAAAACGCATGTCTTAATGACATGTTGCGGGGGTTAAAGAGCGGTTATGGAGACTTACCTCAGTCCTAAGAACACTACAAACGTGTAGAGGAGATGCAAGGGAAGAACCGCAGCGTCGATGGCAACTTTCCGGCGACGGCGGCTCCTCAAGTTGGCGGCGTGTAGGGTTTTCAGAAAATGGAAAATTAAGGGTTGGAGGCATAGGGATCTATTTATAGACCTCCCCTAGGTTCTAGGAAGGTTCTAGAACCCTAGCCACCTCACCTTTGATTAAAATCGGATTTGGGTTGGAGAAAAATCCAAATCCAATTCAAAAAAACTGTTTCCGCGATTTTCTCAAAGCTTGCACGCCGCACGTTGTTGTGAGCAGCTTGCTGCCTACGATGGTCGCCCTGTCGCAGGGGCTTCTTTTGACCCGTTTGGCTCCCGATTTTGCTCCTTTTGGCTCCCGATTTTGCGTGCCTTTCTAGCTATCCTTCCTCTTGGGTTTCCTAACATTTACTTCCCATCCGGGGCATGTTCTCCGTCCTATATCTAATTAAGTACAACCTATAAACTTAGCAAGCACACAATAATTCAAGCAAGCAAGTCACGTTTCACACCAACACATAATGTAAGCCAATTTTTTTTTTTTTTTTTTTTTTACCGTTTTATCCCTATGATTTTGCTCTGAAAAAATCCGGAGCTTCACAGTAAGGGTATGTAATGTAAATAAATTCAAAGTGGACTCTTTAAATTGGAGAAGATTTTTTTTTTTTGAAAGTGGACTCTTTGAGTGGAACAGAGGGAGTATAAAAGAGGTTGCAAGGATCTTAGTTTGATTTTGTAAAAATTCATGTTTCTAGGGATTTTCTTTTACCCGCAAAAATAGTGGCAATAACCAGAATCCTTGTTCCTGCTTCATAGATTAGTTTTACCCATAGTTCAATATGTAAAAACTGCTCAGAAAGCTTTCTCAGGTCTGAAGACCAGTTTTACCCGCTATTTTATCGACAATAGACGATTTTCTTGAGCCAGTCAAGAAAATCTGTTATTCCCTTAAAAATGTCGATAATAACTGATCAAGCTTTATTCCGATTTTCCAAAAAGTAGTTATAACCTATCTAAGGCTGGTAATAGCCAATTTTCTTGAGCCAAAAAAATCGGTAATACCCTCCTGGAGAACGGTTATAACCAGTTATACCCAGATCCAGTTTTTTTCAAAATTTCTAACTTTGGGTTCAAATCAAAACAACCTCAAAACACATTTTTCTTCAATTCCTTTTGTTCAAAATTAATCCTATAATGTTTATACAACATTTATAAAAATCCATAACACATTTACAACGTTCGAAAGTCAAAATTTATATCAAAACCTTAAGCAAACTCAAAATTCTGTCATTTCAACTTATATGCATCATCAATATGAATTCTAACATTATTGTAATCGATTTAACCTTACCGTTGTCTTCCTAAAGTTGCTAGGCTACTTCCCAACATATTAGAATCAAGATTTCAATTCCAAATGCCTTCTTTCCTAAATTTTTCTCTATTTTTCTTTCTTTTCTCTCTACCCTCACCTCCTTGATTCTTCTTGATTCTATGCAAATGGCCAATTCCTGAGAGTCTTTGGGTGTTTTATCCTTCTTAGGTGGTTTCAAAGGTAGGCTATAGACCCGCCTTTGGAATTTGGAAAGATATTGTTTTTCATCTCCAGGAATCAATCGATTTTAACCGATCAAAGTCAGGGAAAAACCACTCTGACTTTGGTGAACCTAGCAAATGTAAGCAATTACCGTTCATAGTTCGGTTATAACCCTGGAGCTATTTTTCACATTTTTAAGGTGGTCCAATCGGTTATATCTGATCTATTAATGGTAATAACCGACCTTTGCTTACATAAGTAAATACAAAACCTAATGGCTAATCCTAAGGTGAAAAATATGAGATCTCACAAAACTAATCCAGTAAGGAGCCCAAGGTATTAAAAACTTCTAATTCCTTGTCCGAGAGTGAAGCAAAATTTGTTGACAATCATGAGTTCATCAAAGGATAAAAGAATGGCTAAGAGAGTTTTGATCCAGGTTCTTGTGAAGGAAGTGTTTGTTCATTCACAATTTAAGATGCAAAATTCATGTTGCAAGCTTCCATGCGTGGTCAATCATAGTCGAGAAGGACACATCTATGAGATTGCTGAAGATAATAACTCCTTTGATGCTTGAGGGTGATTCACAGATCGTAGCCGGTGATGGGAAAAACTTGGGCGACTTGGAAAATCTCAAGTATGATGCAGAAACAAATGTTTTTACTGGTGTACTCATTTGGAAGTTGAAGAGAAGCTCTCAAGATTATATCCTAAAATTAAATATTCCACAATCATGGGATAAAGTTGCAATTATGTTCAAATGATGCACCATGGTTCTATAAGAAGTGGGGCAAAATATTTCACAACTGAAGTTTATCGCGTTTTACCAGTATCTATCTGAAAGGTTCACGTTTTCATTAAATTTTCATCTTACAAGCTTGAGGACAATCTTGTTTTTAAGAGCAAGGCCGGTTTGTCATGCTTTTTCAGATAAATTAGTTATGTTTATAGTTTCATTAAGTTGAACGGTGTCGTTTCGACCATTTGGAGAGTTAGTATTTAGTCTGTAATAGTTAACATAAAGAGGTATGTTGATGGTATTTGGCAAATTCTCTGAAAATCTATCTTGTATCTTTCCTTTCTCTCGTTCTTATTCTTCTGTTTCTTCTCTTATTTCTTCTACTCCCTTCTACTTTGTTACTCTCTTTCTGCAATTCTTTCTGTTACTGAATTTCTCATGTAATTTTCCTGACATCTTTGTTTCACACGTCCACTTGGTCCACGAATTTGGATCACATGCGTTTAAGTAATGTACTTGCCAAATTGGATTCTTTTTATTCTTGCCCATGTATGTGGTCACTTTAATCAATCATTAATTCATGGGTTGGGCTTGTCACCGTGGCTTCACTTAATTAAAAGTATAGATTTGATCAAAATTGAATGCTTTGGGCTTTATCATAGGCTGCTTCAATTTGGTCAATTGTTTGTCTTTGGCCACCAGATTAACTTTTAAGTTGACTTTATATTTTCGCATCATATTGTGTTTAAAGTTGATTTAAGTTGACAATAATGAGCTATGAAATGAGAGTTCGAAGCTTTAAAGTGAAAAAGTGCCTTTTAAATCGACCTTAAATTTATGAACATTGTGTACAATTTGAAAAACTCAACACACATGTTTAATAACTTGAAAAATGAGGTGGTATTGTGAAGGTAGAATTCCATAGATTTGGACCACATTAAGACTATAATTTGTCTATTATGTTGACTGTGATTAAAAGACCAAAATTTGAAAAACTAAAATATTGCATAAGGTGCATATGAAGTTATAAATATATTTGTAGAAAAAAGTTTTATCTAAAAACAATCATAAATACCCAACAAGTGATTTTGAAAGAAAACAAGCCTTAAAAAGAAACATTTGAAAAATTGACCATTATATATTTTTCTAATATTATGACCTAAGTGATAAGTAGAATAAAATTCTGAACTGAAATGAATTAAATTTGAATTTAAGAAAGTGAGTTATAAATATTGAAAAAGGAAGTCTGGGAAAATTCGGCCACAGCTGAATTTTCAGGATTTAAAACTGAATTTCTTGATGATGAAGAAATTTTGATCTATTTTTTCTTTGAATTAATTAGCTATTGTTTCTCTTCTTTTTCTTTGGCTTTCTGCTTTTGTTTACTTTCTTTCATGGTACGTAGTGTTCTGTAGTTAATAATGATGTTGTTTCTTTTCATTATTTAGGGATGATAAAATTTTCAATTAATGTCTTAATCCGTGTTTGTGTTTTGATTGTGAGGCGTGGATGTTATTCTTGTGCAAGAGTCTTCTTCTTGATATTCGCTTTCATAACTATTAACTAGGCTAGTGAAAAAAATTCCTTTGTTTTAAAGAAGAAAAAAAAGTTTCATTCAAAAACTTTGGATGGGTTTAAATTCGATACATATTAAAATTTATTATTATTATTATTTTGTAATCTTAATAATTAATATTTACTATATTTCTTCAAACTAAAATGAATCTATTTTAGAGCAAGTACTTCATGCAAGTTTATGGAACTATTCTGATTTACTTGCGTGCGGCTCTTGCGACAATCTCGCGCGGATCTTTAAACAATCTCATGCAGCTCTTAAGACAATCTCGTGCGGCTCTTTAGACAATCTTGTAACTCTTGTGACAATTCTTTTTTTTTTTTTTTTCAGGAACAAATTTTTGCTAAATATGACCACACAAGAAAGTTTAGTTTTTATACAAATAAAAAATTAAAAATACTATAATCTACCAGAATTACTATTTCCCTTTAGGAAAACATAAATATTCCTTATTTTGTGTCCACTTTACACATACCACACCAACTATCGGTGATCAGTTTTCAACATGTCCGAGTAGCTATAGTTACATGGCCATGCAATGTGTAGGCAACAGTCGTGTGACCGTTGAATTAAAATCACAAAGTTAATATAAACAAAATTCACAGATGCAAAAGCTTGCCACAGGGAATGATAGAACTTGCCACCAAGATCAGGAGATAGAGAAAGCATGCAAAGAAACAAAGGGCATAAATGCTGAACGTCCTGCACATCTTTTCACTGTATCATAAGTTTCAGACTGAACGTCCTACACATCTTTTCCTCGGCCCCTTACTGGGTTTGCAATTCGAACCAAAACAACCTTACCTCTTTTTTCAGGATGTTGAGTGAGCAATTGTTCAAAGGCAAGGAGTTTCAGGCTGATTCCCTTGAATATGTCCATGTCATCAACCTAAAGCAAAACAGACTGACCCCATAACTGATCACATAATTTGCAACCTTGGCTTCTGTCTCAGGAAGATCCAGGACAGAATGAGTTGCCTCGCGTGTATTCCAACTGTCAAAATCTTAATGCTAACTGCGCGGCCATCGTACTCAAGCCCTATATTACCTTGTTTAGATTGGTAAGAGAGATCAAGCATTCTACTACAACAAGAAAGGAAATGCCTACACTACTACAAAAATGACTTTTAGCTGTTTTTAAGGGCTTTTAACGGCGGTTTTCGGCCTTTTTGAACCGCCATCTATCCGGCAGCCGTAGAAAGGTTACGGACTTTCTATGGCGTTTTTTTTTCAAAACCGCCGTAGAAAGGACTTTCTACGGCGGTTCCTAAGTGAACCGCCGTAGAAAGTTAGGCTTTCTACGGCGGTTCGCTTAGACTTTCTACGGCGGTTTTTTTTTAAAACTGCCGTAGAAAGTAAAAAATTTATAAAAAAAAATTTTAATATTTCATTTTTTTTATCTCTGCATTCAAAAAATATATATCAAAAACAGCAAGAACAGCCGTAGAAAGTTTTTGATATATATATTTCAACTTTATTCAAAATATATATATATATCAAAAACTTCCATGCTAATAAACCAAACAACCACCAAACTTCACTAAATTTTTGCGTGCATCCATCAAATTTTAATAAATTTAATCATTAACAGCAAGAACAATACAATAACAGCATAATCCTGAAGTAAACAGCCAATATATATATACAAAAATCCAATCTCAACGTAATCAATTTTGAGAATAAATCAAACCAAAATTAGTAGGAAAATTATAAAATAGAACATACAATAAACCACCGATTTAACACTAATCAAACCCGAATTTAATCATTCATCATCTCACCAAACCCGAATTTAACACTAATAATAAACCCAAGGCAAATCGCAATAATCAAGTAACAATAAAATTTGTAAAGCTTAAATAAAGTTGAAACTATTTGATATAACCTTTTTTTTATGATTTGAAGTCCACAACAAGGACCGATTGTGGTGAAATTATGATGGGGGATTAACTCCAAGTGGTGGGTGATGGCCGATTAAGAAACCATCGCTGGAGTTGGGTGACAGCGGATCTTGTTATCTACGCCGCCGGAAGAACGGCTTCGGGAGAAGACAAGAGAAAAAACCAGCGACGAGAGCACGGCTTCGGTTTGCTGGAGATGGAAACAGGGGGAAGCCGCGGTTGGCTGGAGATGAAAACAAAGAGAAACCCTTAAAATTCAAACAAAATCAAGCTTCTATGCCAGTTTTAATAAAAACCGCTGTAGAAAGTAACTTTCTACGGCGGTTGTAATTAAAACCGCCATAGAAAGTAACTTTCTATGGCGGTTATTAAGAAACCGCCCTAGAAAGTAACTTTCTACGGCGGTTTTAATTACAACCGCCATAGAAAGCCCGTAATTGTGAATTCTCTCCCGTTCCTCTATTCTTATTAATTTCTAGTTTTTCTTTTTTTTCAAATTAACCCCCAAATTTTTTTAAATTTAATAATAAATATGTAATTTACTGTTTATCAATTTTATAGTAAAATTCATCATATTTATTAATTATACGGCGGTTAGAAATAAAACCGCCGAAGAAAGGGACTTTCTATGGCGGTTGTAAGAAACCGCCATAAATTTAAAACCGCCGTAGAAAGGGACTTTCTATGGCGGTTGTAAGAAACCGCCATAGAAAGGTCCCAACTTTCTATGGCGGTTTTCAAATAACCGACATAGAAAGTCCCTTTCTACGGTGGTTTTACAAAAACCGCCATAGATAATGTCTTTCTACGGCGGTTCTATATAGAACCGCCGTAGAAAGTCCGTACTTTCTTTTTAATGGCGGTTTTGGTCTTTCCGCAATTAAAGCACCGCCGTAGAAAGTCCATTTTGTAGTAGTGAAAGTCCGTAACTTTTCTACGGCTGTCGGATAGATGGCGGTTTCAAATGCCTAATAACCGCCGTTAAATGTAGGAAAAAACCGCAATTAAAAGTCCTTTTTGTAGTAGTATAATTGCCCAAATTAACCTTTTTGATTAGATTCACTAATTCTCTCTCACCTCACTTCTTTCTATATCCAACCCTTCACCTCCTCTTCCCTTTTTCCTCTCGGGAGTTTGAAAAGTAAAGAAGAAGACACCCACTGTTTCATCTTACAGGAAAAAACAATCCCAGTAGAATTATTGCAGTAGAAAGGAGGGAGAAAAAAAATATTATCAAGTGTGTTATCCTTGTTCTATCACTGCAGAACTTAGATACATAAACCATGTCTGTTTCTGCAAAATTTGGAGTCTGGCTTATGCTTTATCGGCTGCCGTTAGTTTGGCTGCGTTGTGGGTTATACCAGAGTGAAAATTTTAGTACCAAAAAAAAATAAAAATAAAGCTGATACAGCTTTTATGTCAAAAAAGTGATATAATTCTCTAATCTCTATAATCTCTTCAACTCATCTGACCTCAAATTGGTTTCTATGCAAAAGAAAATTCTCTGAGATTACTTTAATTCTTTAATAGCCTCTTCTTCGCTTCATCTAATCTGTTGGAACATTTTAATAAAATTCATTTTTATTAATATAAATCAATTTAATTTGGCTAAACTTTTGCTACCGTTTCACTAAATGATTTATGATCAATAATTTTGTGTGTGAATGATAAACGGTTTTGGCATTATACATATTATACTAATGCTTTGGAAAATGCATCAGTTTTTCTTATTGAATCAATTTGGCATCCGTTTCTAAATCATTTATTCAGCATTAATCATTTATATTATCAATGCATTTGAGATGCAAAGGTTTAGCTGCACGTTTCCCATTTAGTATTGTAACTTATGAGGTTTAATCCATCATTCAATTAGTAATATTACTCATTGATTAAAACCGTTGCCACCACTCTTTTAGCTTCTGTTTTGCTGATTTAAAGTTAAAGACAATTTAAGTCTATAGATATGTATAGAGCTATATATATCTATGAAGGAACAAGATTTTTATGTTCTTCACAACCCCTAAAATATAGCTTTGGCAAGATGGAAAATAAGGTGTTAGTAAGAGTTGACAATTCCTAATAGTTGTGCAGATTGTTAGGAAACACAATATGTGTGTTGGGCTGTTGTATCCTGAGGGTGACAAGTCGCGTTGCTCTACTGCACCGAAGTTGATACTTTGTAAAGGGCTTGAATCATCTAAAGAAGCGAAAGATCCGCGCCTCAGCCTTCTAACGATTAACGTGTTTGTTCCTTGTGATTTATTTTTGTGTTTTACAGGTCACTTGGACTGTTGGGAACAACATAATCTGATGTAGGTTTTTATCCGAAAAGAAAAATAATATGGGGTTACTTTAATTCCTTTATCCTCTCGTCCTTTCTATCTAATCTGATGACACACATTGGAGATATGAGAAAGAGGTTCAAAGTTGCACTCGGAGGCAATATCATCATTTCCAATATCAATAATTTGTGATGCGGTTCATATGTTTCTATTGCTGTTTGGCAAACAAATAAGAAATTGATCTTCAAGTAGGAAGAAGAAAATGGGGGCAGTGGCGGGAATAAAGAGAAAATGAAAAGAATCAGTGGCATAAGGGGATGAGGAGGAAGATGATGGAGGGTAACAAGTTATTCGTGTATATTTGAGAGATTTTGGCTTTTGATAATGGTATTAGTGTGCTTTAGTTGAAGAAGATGAAAGAGATTGCAGGAGTAAGATTTGGTACGGTGCCCGGCCAAAGGTAGAGGGAGAGGAAAAAGAGAGGAGATGAAGGGATTTTGGGACACGAAAACAAGTGATGTGAGAGAGAACTGGTGGATCTAATCAAATAAGGGTAATTTAGGCAATTAAGTTATTTTTTGCTCTGTATGCTAAAAACTACTCTGACATTAAAGCTAGACATCTTACAATTGCAGTTAAACTTAAAATTGTGGCAAAAGCATAGTTCAAGTCTCCAATTTACCAAGAATCTTGGACTAGTTTAATGAAAAGATATTATAGTTTTTTAATAATTATAAAACTATTAAAAGTATTTTAATGCTCATAACAATAAATATAAATAAGTTAAGGTCCTGTAAATAATTTTGCCTTTTCCTACACCCCTAATCAAAAAATTTCCCACACTTAAAATGAGAAAGAAAATTTAGAAGTAGCATTATAATTTTAATCATTTTATATTACAAGTACGCTTATTTTGAAACTATTTAAAATTTCTCTAAATAACATGATTATGAAACGACAAGAACTCATTTATGGGTTACATTACAAATAAAGCATTGTGCATCCACTGATTTAGTCTAAATCATCCCAAATTATGTGAGACATAATACTTGTACACAAGACAGTAATTGGTTGATAGAACAAAAAACAAAACAAAAAACACCCCATAAACCAAACTTTAGGCCACCCATTACTCTTCTTTTGCGTACGTGTAGTTTTCAATTATCCATCCTTATATTTTATTTTTTCATTTCAATTATCTTAACACCTACTAATTTATGATTTAAGACATGTGACTAACTCGATACTTTACGTTTGAAATTTGAACCTTATTGGCTCGACTCATCTCGTACACTGGTATTGTTAATTTATTAATGAAAACTATAATTTTAGTCCACAATCTTTACTTAAATGGCTAATTTAATTCACATTAGATAATTTATTAATAGTCCACATTCTTTCAACTTATTTTGAAATTTTAGTCCATTTATGTAGGACCCAAAATAAAACAAACCCACAAGATTAAACGCGGAAGCTACAATCGACAGACGAACTGAATGAACAATGCTGAGGAGAAGAAAAACCGAACACACGAACTAAATCAAATTGATTTAGTTTTGATTGTCGGCCACCAATTAACACATATAATATTGATCTAATTAATTGCACGAACCACGAGAAAACTAATAAGTAGATAAGCAAAGGCTCTGTGCCTAAGCAAAGCAACGACTTCAACGTCGAAACCGAAACAGTCCGCAAGGCTTTAATTAATCTTTGTAATTTCTGTGTGATCTCTTTGTGATTACAATGATCACCCAATACCTCTATTTAAAGGCTAAACTATCCCTGAATCCTACCATTAATCTGATTTAGAATTATTTCCTAAAACAACTAGGTTTCCCAAAACAAACACTAAACCAAATAGGAAATAGACAAATAACAAATCCTACTACAATTATAATTACCTAATTAATACAAGTTTGGTTTAAATTATTATTTCCCAACATAGCCTCTCTTAAACCAAACTTGGATCAAAACCACTCCAATGCCATCACGAGCTTCAACCTCCTTTGAAATCTTTTTTGCGGTGTAGATAACATGCAACACCGCCTTATAGTAGTTTTTCAGTTCTACTTCCAAACTTTTCGTAGAAACACCTTTTTATGTTCCATGGATCTTCCGTGGAAACTCATCCTTATCAAAGAACGTAGTCATGTCCACCCATTCTTCATCTAAACAAGTCTTCTCGTCAACCTTGTAATCATCCTTGCAAATTTCAATAACAACCTCGCAAATTCGAGGTATTTCCTTCAAATTTAATTTGAATATAAACTTGTATTTTGAGCACATCTTGTCAAATTTCTCAGCTTGATCAAAGAATTCACTGATATCTACTCATTCATCTATTAAACAAAGCTTTCCGTCCACATTACTAATCTCATCAATGCCGTCAAACCTAACAATGTCCTTGCAAACCCAAGACTCCATTGTCACATTTTTAACCTTGTCGGACTCTTCACCAAATAAGGGGTCAATTTCACTGCAGTTGATCTGCTCCAATTCAACAGAGCTTTCAACAATCCCATGATCACTTTCATCTATGTGATCATCAATTTTAATATCTCGCTCTTGTTCTGTAAGACAAACAATTTCTTCTTCTTTGACCAAATTAATACCTTCAGTGCCTTCATCCACATTCTTCTGACCTTCATCTTCATTATTGACACAATCTTGTTCATTGCTCCTTTCACTTTCTTCATTCATAATTCTTGAAGCAATATTTTCAAATGCATGTTCTTGTAACTCATTGATCACTAACTGCTTGATATTAATAATTTGTTCATCAAGAATCAATGTCCATAACAGTTCTTCATGCAACAAGAATGAAGTATCTCTTGTCTCAATTATCAATGCCACAAAGTAATCAAACTTTCTAAGCAGCGTATTGAGAACATGCTTCACAAAAATTTCATTATTGAGATAATACCCGTTTGATTCCATCTCATCTTGGATCTTTTCCAATCTATTAATATAATCCTTAATTGTTTCACATTTTCTCATCTTGCTATCTCTAAATTTCTTTTCCAATTTCAAAACATTATTTTTCTGAACTTTATTCATGCTTCTATAATTTTTCACCAAAATATCCCAGGCTTGTTTGGTAGTTTTTGTATGACAAATTTTTTCAGAGATCGAACTATCAATAGATTGACGAATTAGAGATAAAGTGAAGCATACCTTCTCCTTTGTTTCATCGTCTGCATCATTTTCGACCTCCTTTTCTATGAATCGTCGCAAACCAAATACTCTTAGACAAGTCACCATCATCCTTATCCACATAGGATAATTTTGTCTTCCAACTAACTTTGGAATATTACTAATATAAGCACTCCAATCCACTGTGTTGATTCAAAAAGAATGCCAGTGGATTGAAGTTGACATAGGCATAGGTGGTGAAGCAATTTCTTCCTTGCAAGCAAAGGATTATCCAGGTAATTTTTTTTGGAATTTTTCGCAAGTTTCTTAAAACTTAATGTGGATAAATCCTTCAGGGGCAATCCAGGACAATCAGGGGGAAGAATGATAATTCAAGATGAATTTGGCCAATTTATCTGGGCAAAATCTGAGGCTTATGGAATGCAGACTAACATTTTTGCAAAAGAAATTAAGCTCTCTAGAGTGGTTTTGAAAAATAGCAATAGCTAGGATCTCTGGAAGTTGAGACTGAAAGCGACTCCATAGTTCTAGTTGATGCTCTTGCAGGGAGAAGCAAGACATTGTGGAGAATATCCCATCTAGTACAAAAGATTAAAAGGATTATTACTAAGGGAACATTACGATTCGGCATGTTTTAAGGGAGGCTTACTCAGTTGCCAATCTTGTAGCACACAGAGGATATCTTTGAATTGCCGTCACAGCTGCCGGTAGTTTTAAGGAATCCCATTTGTTTAGATAACAAGAAGTGTCTAATTTGCGTTTTTAGAAGTGTTTCATGTAGAGTGGGGGTTATTGCTCCTCTTTATATTCCTTTTCAACAATTAATAATTAGGGTCATCATGTCGGCCTCCAGCCACTTAATAGGTTATTTTCCAAACCAAAAAAAAAAAAAAGTCATATAAGATAAAACGATATAATAATATATATTTATAAATATATAGGTTAAATATATGACTTATTAAATAATTTTTTTACACAAAAATAGAATAAAAGATTAACCAGTTAAATTTTAGTTGATGGATATTATTATTAAAGTATCTGGGGAGAGGCTTGGGGTGGTGGGAATGGGAGGGTTTTGTAAGCCTGAAGTCATAGGTTCGAATCTCGAGGATACGAGGTAAAAATTAAAAATAAAAAAAAAAGTTGATGGATATTATAATGAAAAAAATAAGAAATTAGAAGGACAGTCATTGGACGAGGGTGTAGGTACTGAAGAATGTTAAAGACAATGTTAATTGGTATGCATAAAATTGAACTTCCATTGGGCCTGGCCCAATGGACTAAAGCAAAGATAAACAGTAAAGATAAAAAGACGCGTAAGAAGTCCAAAATCCTGCTTAGGTCGGATAGCTCCTTAAAACTGAGCCAAAGAGTAGATCGGTCAAAGGCTTAGGTCGGCCAATAACTTCGGTATGCCTTATTAGTTTCTCTCATATTTATATCAAGATAATCAGCCTAACCGAGCTAAGACAGTTACGCCGGATTAAGTTATTTCACTGACACAGTAGGTAGAACTCATCATAGGAGTAGGTATATATTTTGAATTTATGCAGATATTTCCCATATCTTCGAGAAGGAAGAAGCCGTGAAATCCGGTCATGATGACATGAAATGTGCACGTCATGGTAAACAGAGGGAAGCAGGTGGGAAGGCCAATCATGAAGGTTCAACGGACTTATCCCAGTCTTGAGGTATATATACTAAGTCTTTAGACTCAGTGAGGTACGCAACATTTACCATTTGAGCTCTTTGTCAATACTGTTCATTTTCTTCTACCTTTCTAACTTGACCGTCGGAGCCTATACAGGGGGGAAAGCCACGCTCTTCTCTTGATTATTTACAGTTATTGCCGAAACAGTCTTCAATTAAAGTTTTCCTCATCATTCATGTTGATCCGAGCCACCCAGCTCGGTCTCCAGTTCGGCTATCGCCCTTTTCGGTGAAGTTTCTACAAGCTTGGGCTGTGCATATCAAGATATCTCTTTGGGCAGAAAGAAGTGTCCATATACGAGCATTTTTGCGTCACATCAACTGGCGCCGTCTGTGGGGAACGTTTGATCAAATTATTTCATCAAATTTTCTCCATATTTAAAGAAATTTGTTGAAACCATGACGCAAACTCAAGATTGTTCGGGAGTGTGTGCTTATTCTTCTAACACCACCGCCGATTCCACCGTTACGGCCGCGATCGTTCTGATCGCCACCGTAGTTCCTACCACTACCAATGTTCCACCTATTACCACCGCCGCTATCGTATCTCACACTACGGAGCCTCTCACCCCTCAGCAAGAACAAGCAGATAGAGAAAAATTTTATCGTTTGTTCCCACAGTTGTTTCATCTCATCAATCCTAGCCCTCCCACCATCTCTACCCCTGGTTTGGGACTCCCCGTCTCAAACATTATAACCACTGTCTCAGATGTAGTTAACGTGGAGAATCCTCTTGGTTCACAGACTATTCCTACTACTCCTCCACCAGGAGCTCTGTTCAACCCTATGACCGATCCTTCCGTTGTTTTGATTTCCAGTCTCCCCCCCCCCCCCCCCCCAGTCTGTGGCTGTTTCGGGATGTCCTCCTTACTCTGGGGGGCTCATCCTTTTTCAGGGTCTAACTACGTGGCCGGTCTCCCTACCCCTTCTTCTGCTCCTCCTGTTTACACCACCTTAGCCCATACCCAGGTCGCCCCTACCTTTCCAACTCCTTTCATGGTTCCTACCGCTCAGCTCAATACTTACCCTTTCATGTCGGGTTTGCCTTTTCCTATGTTAGGACAGCAAGTGAGTCAGTTAGGTCAGCCTGGTCTAGGTCCGCAGTCGAGTCAAATAGGTCAGCCCGGCCCAGGTCAACAATTGAGCCAGTTTAGCCACCTCGGTCCTGAGGTTAACCAATTAGGATATCCCGAACACATGGCACCATCAAGCTTAGCTCAGTTTCAACATTACAGCATAGGCATAAGCCGAACCATGCAACCCCTCACTGGGTACTCTCCCTTACTTAACCCGAGCTATTATACCGGGCCCAGCGTGGAAAACTTCGCAACTGGAGGGTCGCTACCCGCTTACCCCAATATGGGAGGATATCCCTTAGGTCAGACGGGATATGCCCAGCCCGATCAAGCAGTCATGCCTGGATCTGGATATGCTCAGTTGGGAAGAGCTGGGCCCACATCTCGCGTCTCTCATCCATTCAGCTGGGAAATTCAAACAGCTCCATTTTCACTGGGATACAAAGGTTTAAGTAAGGTTGACAAGTACGATGGTACTGCTGACCCAACAACTCATTGGATGCAGTGCATGAGTGTCATGGATACCGCCAATTTGTCTGATGCCAACCGCTGCATGACATTCCATCTAACCCTTAAAGGTCAGGCTATCAATTGGTATTGTACTCTGCCTCAAAACTCCATTCATCCATTAGATCAATTCGGTGATTTGTTTTTAGCTAATTTTATGGGTAACAAGATACTATCTAAACCTATTTCACACTTAATGAACATAACTCAGAGGGTGAGAGAGGGGTTGCAGGCCTACATTTAACGTAGAATCTAGACAATGCCATGAAAAAGATGATAGGATTATGATGGGGTCGTTTATTAACTGGTTACGGTCAGGACCTTTAGCTACTGAACTTGCCATCCGACCCCCACACTCTTACTTTGAAATAATGGTCACTGCTATTAACTTTGCTGTTATTGAGGATGCTGCAGCCATAAAACAGGAACGAGAAAGAGGTTTTTTTGACCTATACAGTAAGAGAAAAGCTTCTTCCTTAATCCCTCCCCCAGGAAGAGGTAAGAAGCAAAACTTTGTGAGTACTAATAACACTGGCCCAAAGGTTGGGGTCGGTGTTAATGCTGTGCAAGTGGTCAACCCTTTTCTGTGCCACGAGCCGACATATATGCGGCCATCCAGCATCAAGGGTTGCTACCTCCATCCCGTCCCATGACGGGTCCCACAGATCGGCTCAATCCTGACAGGTATTGTAACTATCATAAACACATTGGTCACAATACTAATGATTGTAGAGATTTGGCTGTAGAGATATCAAAGCTTATTCAAACTGGGAAATTGCCCCAATATACGCAAGTGGCCCTTTTGCTCAAACCCACAGTTTCAGCAACCCGGGAACGACCTACTGGATGTTACCGGTGTGGAGAGCCCCGTCATTTTGCCCTAGAATGTTCCCAACCCAACCCCTGGGCCCCAAACGCTAAAGCTGGAGCCGACCTGACCATAGCTGGGGTCGTGAATACCATAGCTGGAGGACCGACCCAAGGTGACTCTAATCGTCAGAGAAAACAGGTATATCGGCAAAGAAAAAACGTTTTAGGTAAGCGTAAAGTGGACGCCATGACATCAGTAATTACTTTTGATGACAGTGATCTGTTCTTGCCTTATAATTGTGATGATCCACTAGTGATTGATTGTTATATTTCTAATTATCAAGTACGTAGGACATTATTAGACACGGGTAGCTCTAGTAATATAATTACTACCAAGGCATTGGCAGGATGTCAGTTGTATAAGGCACATTTAAATTCAGTACGTACACCCTTGATTGGCTTTGGCAACTACCATGTTATTTCTGTGGGACAGTTAAGCATACCGGTCACGTTGATAGCTGGACAGCTAAAACGTACAGAAACCATAGATTTCGTGGTCATTGATGAACCCTCACCTTATAATGTATATCTGGGTCGGCCTGAACTAAATCAATTTCAGGCCATTGCTTCTACCATGCATATGCTTTTAAAATTCTCCACCATGGGTGGGGTGGTCTCTCTTTGTTGTGATGCCATACAGGCCAAGCAATGTTACACAGCTTCCCTAAAAGAACAGGTGCCTCTGGATCGAAAATCGAAAGTTGCTTCTGCAGTCACCCCGACCCCCGCGCCCCGGTTTCGCCGACTACTCTTCAAGGAAGTATTGCTCATCCCATTAACATCACCGACCTGGCAGGTAGCTCAGAGTGATCCATTGAGGCAGGGGCTGAGGTAAAGATCGTCCCCCTAACTGTCGACCCAAACAAGGTAATTAAGATAGGGACCGATTTACCTCCCCAGTTACAGCATGATTTACTTAACCTTTTGCGTGAGTTTGCGGAAGTCTTTGCTTGGGGGCCGGAAGACATGCCTGGTATTTCTCGAAATATCATTGAACACAGGCTATCCATTGATGCCAGTCATAGGCTGGTTCGTCAACGGAAGCGTAACCTTGGAGGATAACGCAGCAAATACGTAGAGATTGAAGTCAATGCTTTATTGGAGGTACGTATCATTCGAGAAGTAGATTATCCTGAATGGCTAGCTAACCCTGTATTGGTTCCCAAGCCCGACGGTTCATGGCGTATGTGCATCAACATCACCGACCTAAACAAAGCCTGCCCCAAAGACTGGTTCCCCCTACCCTTGATTGATATTCTGGTCGATGCCATAGCTGGATTTCGCTTCCTCAACTTCTTGGATGCATACAAGGGCTATCACCAGATCTTCATGGCTAAAGAAGACGAGGAAAAAACATCATTCATCACGGATAAAGGTAGTTATTGCTTTATTACTATGCCTTTCAGTTTGAAAAATGCTGGGGCCACCTTTCAACGCCTAGTAAATAAGATCTTTAAAAATTAGTTAGGTCGGAACATGGAAGCATATGTTGATGATTTACTTGTTAAAAGTAGGGATGAGTCTGCTTATTTGCTTGATTTGCGAGAAACACTCGAAGCTCTGGTCCAGTACAAATTAAGGTTAAATCCAAAAAAATGTGTTTTTGGGGCTACTTCGAGGAAGTTCTTAGGTTACATGGTTTCTGAAGGGGGTATTTCAGTTATTCCAAAGAAAGTAGAAGATGTTCTGCAAATGCACCCATCTAGGTCAATTCGTGAAGTACAACAATTAACGGGTAGACTAGCAGCCTTAAATCGGTTTTAGCTCGGTCGGCAGAACGATCTTTACCATTTTTTAGCATTTTAAAGAAATCAGATAAATTTGTGTGGACCTCGGAATGCCAAACTGCTTTCGAACAATTAAAAATGTATTTAGCTTCTTTGCCATCTTTAATCATGCCAATTCCTGGAGAACAATTATACATATATATAGCTACCACTGAATCTGTAATTAGCTCGGCTTTATTTCGAGAAGATAATCGGGTTCAAAGACCTATCTATTTTGTTAGCAAAATTTTGCAGGCAGCAGAAAAAAACTATTCCAGCCTGGAAAAATTAGTCTTGGCTCTAGTTCACTCCACACGACGTCTCCGGCCTTACTTCGACTCCCACGGAGTCACCGTTTATACCGACGCACCTCTTAAGGCCGTCTTGCAAAAGGCAGGGGTTTCTGGTCGTCTCACCAAATGGGCCATCGAATTGGGGGAGTACGATATCACCTTTATGCCTCGCACCGCAGTCAAAGGGCAAGTATTAGCAGATTTCATAGCTGAGGGAGTATCAGACATCCAGGAAGACACGCCTGGTCAGTCACAAGAAATCGACCTTCTTTTAACTATGGCAAAGGGCGATGATTCATGGACACTCTACGTAGATGGTGCCTCCAGCCAGTCCGGATCGGGTGCCGGGATCATCCTCACCAGCCCTATTGGGGAAGTCCACACTTATGTTTTACGGTTCTGCTTTACAACCACCAATAATGAAGCAGAGTACGAAGCCATGGTAGCCGGTTTAAAATTAGCTCGGAAACTGGGGGTCAGAAATCTAAAAATTTGTTCAGACTCCCAGCTTATAGTCAAACAAATTTTGGAGGAGTATAAGGCTAAGGATCGGCAAATGGAGGAATATTTACCACTGGTGCAACAGCAACTGAAAATTTTTCCAAAATGGACTATAGAGCGAGTTCCACGAAGTAAAAACACAAATGCAGATGCCTTGTCCAAATTAGCTTCTTCAGTTTTCTCTCATCTGACTAAAAGTGTTCTAGTAGAAGAAGTGTAGTCAAGGAGTACAGCTGAGCCAACAATCTTGTCCATAACTGAAGGTCGAGATTGGAGATTTCCTCTATGGCAGTATTTGCAAAATGGCACTTTGCCAGATTCACGGAAGGAAGCACAACGAATACGAAGAAAGGCCGAACATTATCAAATAGTTGGGGAAGATCTATATAAAAAAAGGTTTCTTAATGCCCTTACTAAAATGCTTGGATTCAAAGGAAGCGGAAGCCGTGCTAAAGGAAATACACTAGGGAGACTGTGGGTCTCATATTGGGGCCCGAAATTTGGCAAAGAAAGTAATTGGGGCTGGGTTTTATTGGCCTCAGTTATTTCAGGAAGCAGTCGAGTATGTTCAACGTTGTTCCAGTTGCCAGTACAATGCGACGATTCACAGGTTGCGAGCATCTAGCTTTACCGGGGTAATTGCTCCCTAGCCCTTCGCGGAATGGGGGATAGATCTTATGGGACCATTTCCTAATATCGGTTCTTGTCATTATCTAGTTGTGGCTATAGACTATTTCACAAAATGGGTGGAGGCCGAGGCATTGACAAATATTACCGGGCGAACTGTAGCTCGATTTCTATGGAGGCAAGTCATCTGTCAGTTCGACGTACCCAATTCGGTTATCTCGGATAATGGGACCCAGTTTGAATCTAAGGAATTCACGGCCTTGTGTTCAAAGCTAGGTATTACCCAACGTTTCGCATCTGTGGCTCATACTCCAGCAAATGGGCAAGTAGAACTCACAAACCGAACCTTGTTGCACGGATTGAAAACCAGATTAGAAGATAAAGGTAAGAGTTGGGTGGAACAGCTGCCTCATGTACTATGGTGCCACCGGACTATGCCTAAATCGGCTACGGGGAAGACTCCTTTCGAGCTAGCCTTCGGAGTCAATGCTGTCATACCTTCAGAAATACAAAGTAGTGCACCCCGAGTCATGCATTTCGTTAAAGACCGGAATCAAAGAAACTTGGAGCTTAGTTTGGATTTAATGGAGGAAGTTCGGGATGCTGCCTATGTACACCAAGTAAATTACAAGAATTTAGTTCGACAACATATGATGCTCGGGTCAAACATCGAGCCTTTGTACCGGGAGATTTGGTTTTGCGGAACCTAGCTATCAGTAAACCGCAAGATCAAGGTAAGTTAGTATCTAATTGGGAAGGACCCTACCGGGTGGTCGAAGCCCGACCTACTGGCAGTTATGTTTTAGAAGATTTACAAGGACAGTTAATTCCGCGGGCTTGGAACGCAGCACACTTAAAAAAATATTATCTTTAAACAAGTTGAAGGCAAGATCGTGAAAAAAGTTGCGTCATATATTAAGAGGAAAAAGTTATGCCGACCTGATACAAAATTGTTTAAACAAAAACATCTCGAAAGATTGTACAAGGAAAAGCTAAGAAGGGGGAGCTTGGGAGGTCGCTTCTTCGTTAACTGCCCCATTTGGGTCGGCCTCAGGATCTTTCTCTTCCATGTTTTTTGGTAAAGGAATACCATTAGCCCGGCACTCCTGCTTGACCTCCTCTATTAATTCGAAGGGGTCCCGATCCTGAGCCAGCAGGGAAGTATGAGCCAAGGAATCTTCTGGAAAGCCCTCCACCGATCTGGGGCCTTTAAGTTCATCCCAGCACAAGGTATACCCGCACTGGATGAGCTCCATGAATCGCTGGTTCATCAGATCCAGTAGTGGCCCTCCTTTGAAATCTTCTAAGGCAGCTTGACGTGCCACCTCCACCTCAGCCAGATTCAGCAGCCCGGAAGATTTCTTTTTCTCCTCCTCCAAAGCCCTCTCCAGGTCAGCAATTTTCTTCCCCAGCTCCTCTACTTCAGCCTCCAAACCCTGGGATTTGGTGTCCAATCGGCAAGCCTTAGTGTTGAGCTCTTGGTTTTCTTTGTGGAGCTCGGTATTCTTAGCTTGGAGGTCGGTCACTCTGCTGGATTCGACCCCCCAGCTTCATTTTCAGATCTTCTATCTCCTCGGTTGGTCTCTTTGACCTCTCCTGTTCATAACTTTGGGTGAGGAGGTCCAAAGCAGCAGTCCTCTTAGCCATGGCGCCGTAATTTATACTGACCTGCAAAACTCGAAGTATGATCCTTATGGAATATCACTCAAGCGATTATATATCTCAGGAAACAGGTCAAAAGTTCAAAATTTTACTTTTTTTATATGAGAGGCCAAAAAGGCTTCTTGCCTCACCAACTGTTCGAGGTTTTGCCTCATCTGGCTGCTTGCCTCGATAATCTCTGTAAATGAGCCACGGGAGTCCGCCACCAGCTCGGGATACGGCCTAACGTCTTCAAGTTGGGGCTCTGACAAGTGAGGCTGGCAAATTGGCCGAGCTAGGGGGCCCAGCCTTTCCTTCTGGTCCTTCAGGATAATCATCCTTTCTTTGGTCGACAACTCCAAAGGTCCCAGCAGCTCATCTGGGCTGGGTATCTCGGCTCCGAAGTTCGGATCGGCCAATACTTGGGGAGCCTTGGCAGTTTTGGCTTCCTGAACTTCTGCGGGGGTCGGCCTGCTTTTCTTGGACGCCAGGGGACTAAGGCACCAGCAGGAGGATCAGCAATTCAACCTCCTCGGTCAAATCGATCTAGGCAGAAGGTCTCTTTGAAGACCCCGAAACTGTTGCTGGTTTATTGGATTTCTTCTTCCGACCGAACCCACTGAAGCCACCTGAAAACAAAAAAGACAGACAAAGGTCAGAATCACCGATCTAGGAAGCTGACCTAAGATGGGGAAGACAATAATTAAAAGTTCAGAGACAGGTATTTACGTTCTTTCTTTACATCGGGGGCATGGCTCAGCCCGGCCCAGACAAGAAGGCCCTCTGAAGGATACTTAACCGAATATTTCTCCAAACTGGTAAAGGATCTTAACGCCTTATAGTCTGACAACACTATGGGATTGGACTTATCCCGGGTTTGATCTGTCGGCACAACAAACCTTGACCAGCGACAAGGGAGATTTGCTTCATCGGCTTTCACCATAAAAAATCTTGCCCTCCAGTGTTTATTCGTATCCGGGGAGTCAGTTATAAGGACGGGTCCATTCCTACGTTTTTGGAAAAATACCCACCCCGGTCCGTAAAGATATTGGTGGACGGTGTAAAACTGGAAAAACAGATCCACGGTGGGTCGGATCTTAGCCCCGAAGCAGACACACATAAACCCCACTAGAAATCTAAAGGCATTGGGTACTAACTGGCTCAGCCCGATTTCTAAATAGTCGCATAGATCGGTTAAAAAGTCAGGGGCAGAAAATCTTAGCCCGAATTTTATGTGGTACTAATATATACCGACCCAACCCCCAGAAGTAGTAGTTATTCTTTCTTCGGATGTGGGCAGGCGGGTTTGGATGGCCGGGTCAAGGTAATGGGTCGATCCTAGGGTTTCTAATTCTACCCTAGTAACTCGGAACTATCTCTTCCGGGTGAAATTCATACGATATGGCAGCCGTATCTACAGGAAGCATTACAAAGGTATCGGAATCATGCTTAATTTCAGAAAAATAACAGATCCTACGGATAAATTCAAACTATCAACGTATCTTACTCATGAAAAGAGGTTCATGCATCAAACTTGCCGAAAAATTATTCCTATGCCGGCGAATCAATTATGACTATTGGAAGAAAGGGGAAGACCAAACTAACCTGAGGATGGGTTCTGACGAGACGCGCTGGTACCAGAGCTCCTTTCTTCAGCCATGGAATTCTGCAAGGTAGTGGCGTAGAGGCAACGAAACGAAGCGGCGGCACAAACGGGAGAAGCAACACCAACAGACACGGCGGAAAACCAACAACACAGACGGTCGCGATGGAAGGAAAAAGGCAGAAATTTTCTCTTTTCTGAAAGCATAAAGACAACGATGCCGGTTCAATTCGTGTTTTATAGGAAGGCTCGGAAAGGCAAAATGGGCAGGAAGACAAACAAGGCGATGGGGCATTTAATGCCTCCTCGAAAATCGCAGGGACGTGGGAAGTCGAACCGGCTGCCTTGAAAGTTGTAGAAACGTGTCCTGTCGTGTCCCGACTCTTTAAAAGCTGGATTTCGTGTGTCGTGACACAAAGGTACGCCTTTATTGATGCCTTTATTGATAAATTCAGTCTCTTTGGGTCAACATTGCAATTATTACTTATGAATCGGCTGACATGTTATTTTTTATGGGTCAGATTTCTTAGTTATAACTCGCATTTTCTCCTTGTCATGTACGATAGTCTATAGGTCGACAGCTTTTTTATTACTATACTTAGGATAGAATTGCTTATCGCTTTTTATGAACGTGGGTCAGATTGGTTCCCATTTTATTACTGCTTAGGTCGGAAGAGAAACCTTGACTCTGTAAAACACAAAAAGTATTAAGTTTTAGCTCGGTAAAACATAATACTGAGGGGACTTGTTGGTGTGCATAAAATTGAACTTCCATTAGGCCTGGCCCAATGGACTAAAGCAAAGATAAACAGTAAAGATAAAAAGACGAGTAAGAAGTCCAAAATCCTGCTTAGGTCGGATAGCTCCTTAAAACCGAGCCAAAGAGTAGATCGGTCAAAGGCTTAGGTCGGCCAATAACTTCGGTATGCCTTATTAGTTTCTCTCATATTTATATCAAGATAATCAGCCTAACCGAGTTAAGACAATTAGGCCGGATTAAGCTATTTCACTGACACAGTAGGTAGAACTCATCATAGGATTAGGTATATATTTTGAATTTATGCAGATATTTCCCATATCTTCGAGAAGGAAGAAGCCATGAAATCCGGTCATGATGACATGAAACGTGCACGTCACGGTAAACAGAGGGAAGCAGGTGGGAAGGCCAATCATGAAGGTTCAACGGACTTATCCCAGTCTTGAGGTATATATACTAAGTCTTCAGACTTAGTGAGGTACGCAACATTTACCATTTGAGCTCTTTGTCAATACTGTTTATTTTCTTCTACCTTTCTAACTTGATCGTCGGAGCCTATACAGGGGGGAAAGCCCCGCTCTTCTCTTAATTATTTACAGTTATTGCCGGACAGTCTTCAGTTAAAGTTTTCCTCATCATTTGTGTTGATCCGAGCCACCCAGCTCGGTCTCCAGTTCGGCTATCTCCCTTTTCGGTGAAGTTTCTACAAGCTTGGGCCGTGCAGATCAAGATATCTCTTTGGGCCGGAAAGAAGTGTCCATATACGAGCATTTTTGCGTCACATTAGTAATCTTTCACCCTTGCTTAATTTCTGGATCGACCTGAAGACGTAAACATCCATATTTGAATTATAAAAGAAGAGAATTTGTGTTTAATTTATACTTCGAGTTCTTAAAATAGATTAGTCCCTCTGTCTCACTCAAAGAGTCCACTTTTAAAAAAAAAATCTTGTCCCATTTAAAGAGTCCACTTTGAATTTATTTATATTATATACCCTTATTAATATAATAATGTGTGGTTCATAATTAACCCTTACTTTTAAAGTAAGGATATAAGTGAAAAGTATGGTGATAAATTACTTATTTTAGGTGTTGTACCTCACAACCCATAATAAATTGTACACATTTTAAAGTGGACTCTTTGATTGGGACGGAGGGAGTATTTTTTATTTTATTACATTTAGTTTGATCACACATAAGATCATAAGTAAATATGATTTTTTTTTATTATAAAAGGGTATATTTGTCCTTAAGTATTTATTTAAATTATTAAGATATATTTGTGCCTTTAAAAGGAATTTTAAAGTTTTAACACTCTCTTTTAGAATTTTCAATCCTGTTAGGCCCTTAACAGGAATTTTTCCTATATTTAGGCTTCATTTAATAACCAAGATTCAGCACTTAAAATGAATGATTAAGATTTTATTCACATTAAGTGTGTTTGCCAACTGTTAGTCATAAATATTAATGAATTTAGTGATTCTGAAGTTAAGTACTTAATCGATTAAGTCCGTTTGATAATGAAAACCCGAGTAACTTAATTAATTAAGTGGATATGAAAAGTAAGTATAATTCTGGCCTAACAAATAAATGAATCACTTATCACTAAATCTAAATCGAATAATTTTTTTTTTCTATTTCAATTTTCTCATTTTTTGTATTATTATTTAATTTTTTGTAGGTTTTAATATTTTTTTAAAATTTTATCAAATCAAAATAAATTAATTTTATAGCTATAAAAAATTTAAAAATAAATTATCATCTATTTTTATAACTTTATTAAAAGGGTAAAATGCACCAAATACCACTTATCGATCGGCTTTTGTAAAAAACACCACTTTCCTTTAAAAACTACAATTACAAGCACTTTACTTTCAAAATGTGAGAAAACTACCACTCTATTAGTCAATTCCGTTAAGTGGCTAACAGTCAAAAAAAGACAAGGGCAAAATGGTCATTTCACACGTTGTGGCACTGTTCATCTTCTTCTCCAAAAAAATTTTGGCACTGTTCATGCCAATTTTTTTTTACTATTCGGGCGATTTCTTCTTCAACAAATACTGCACTTTAAAAATGTAATGTATTTGTGGGTTCTGTAAATTTGATCAGTTCAATGCTTGCTTTTGTGTTCTTTGTGGATTTTTTTGAGCAAGATTGCAACTTTATGCTTGTATGAGGCTGAAAAATGTGGGGTTTTTGTATCCATGACCTTAATGAGCACTTCAATGGTCTTTTGCGAAAATTTTGTTTTTTTCAGAGCAAATGCCAATAGAAGTCCCCTCAAATCGTACTGTCTGTCGAGTGGGTTTGTCCAATCTAGTTTTGGTGGGAGGAAATTTATTGGGTTGGTGCCAAAAGCCAAGAAAAGGCACCCCAAAAGGGAGAGGAGCTGGTGGCAGGATTTCTTTCTTGATGACGATGGAAATTGGCTTGGTTTGAAGGATGAGAATATGCTAGGAGAGGAGGAGGAGGTGGCGAAATCCTAGGAGTTATCCGAGGAGGAGAAGTTTGAGGCTTGGAAAAGTCGCGCCAAGGCTATCATTGAGTTGAGGGAAGCTCAGGAGGATATGAAGAATGAAGATAATAGGAGGTAGGAGGATTGGCTGGTGCGTCATGAAATAGAGAGGTCGCCCGAATAGTAAAAAAAAATTGGCGTGAACACTGCCGAAAATTTTTTGGAGAAGAAGATGAATAGTGCCGCAATGTGTGAAATGACTATTTTGCCCCTGTCTTTTTTTTACTGTTAGCCACTTAACGGAATTGACTAACAGAGTGGTAGTTTTCGCACATTTTGAAAGTAAAGTGCTTGTAATTGCAGTTTTTAAAGGAAAGTGGTGTTTTTTGCAAAAGCCGATAAATAAGTAGTATTTGGTGCATTTCACCCTTTTTAAAATATAAGTAAATTTAATGTTAAAAATAAAATAATATTTTTTTATTTTTAATAACTTAATAAGATTTGTACTTCAGTTTTTAGATTTCAGAGTTCAGTCCTAATTTTAGATTTTATCAAAAAAAAGTAATTTAATGAATTCAGATTTCAGACTTAAGTATTATCAAACGAAGCCGTAATCACTTGTTTGTTTGATAAATATACTCATCTGAACATTGAAATATTTAAAGTGTAAAAAATTTTCCTTTCATTTATTTTTAATAACTACATAAGAAATATTAATAAAATGTATAAGGTTAATAAAAAGATTTTAAAAAATATGTAAAATATATTATTGAATTATGTTCATGAAAACAGGTAAAATATATAACATATTAAATAATTTTTTTAGTACAAAAAAGAATTAAAAAATTAACTATTTAAATTTTATTTGACGAGATTATGATGACAAAAAATAAATATAATCGTATATTAATTGAAAATTTAAAAAAAATAATGATGTTCTATATACTCATTAATGGGGAGGAATTCGAATACAATAGGATTGAGTAGAAAAGTAATTGATTAATAAGAAGAGATTCAAAAACAATAGAGGGTTGAATGAAAAAGGTAAATTCATAAAAAAAAAATAATTACAATCCCATTCTAACGACAACTGATTCTAACACCGATCCAACCCACAATGACTCACTTCTTTCTTCCACGACTTGCATACCTCCAACTCGCCCTAGTTCTATCTTGTGCAGCTTCTAAAATTCTCATGTTTTGATCAAGCCTAACAACCATTCCCAAGCCTGTGTGGTATGGATTTCCTTTTGAATTCACAGCCATCCAAAATTCTCTGTTCATGTTACTTCTAATGTTATCTGGGCTGCCCGAAAGAGCCATAAATAGTTCCAACCTCCTCCTGGAACCCAGCCAGAATCTTAATACTACCCCACTGGTAGTTTCGGTGACCAAAGCAAATTTGCCGATTTTACCTAGCGCTACCCTGTATGGAAACATGAGTCTAATTGCTAAAATGGTCACCTGGTTTGTTTTCGGGTCAAACCTCACGAGTATGTCGATGTTGTCACCCATGGAGAATATTGACAGGTAATCGTTTCTCTGGAATCTTGTGCTAGAGTCTGTGAAGTAAACAAGTCTGGTAGTTTGATCAACCACGATGTCCTTCGTGAATTTGAATGGAATCCCTTGGGCTTCGGTTGCCACCGATCTAGTAACTTCTCCGAAATCCCCGATGACAAGAAGTGCCTTGAAAGCTTCGGCGATGTAGAGCTACCTAGTTCTTTCGTTGGAACTTAGGCCAAGTGGTCTTCCACATCTTGACTTCGTCAAAACATGATCTTGTGGACCTTCACAGCCGTATCTGAACAGAGTTGTGACGGCGAAGTTAAGCAAGAGGTTCTGGGTCTGGTCCCATCCCACCTGAGGATCCGACCATCACAAACTCCGGTGTATGGACCACCACCGACACTATCAAACTCTAAGCTTTCAAGCCCTATAGTACTGGGCGTAGAAAGCCATTGTGATACTACGGGTATGCGTTGAGAATAACCTACAGAAACTAAAAAACATTCTTTAAACTCTAGAGAACAATTTAATCCAAACATTTCATCCAAAAACACTAAACCCAAACCCTACAAAGGTTGGATTCATGGCCAAATCTTGTGATTCTTGATCGAATCTATTCATCAAAAGCATCCTTTGGTTATGGATATTACTTAAAAATTCAAAACATTTCACTCCGATTCCACCTTTAAATTCTTGCCAAGAGTCTGAAATTCAGCTTGATTTTTCATCAAATTCTAATCTATTTTAGGCTTGAATTGTGACTTGTTTAAGTTCCAATATGCCTCCTCTAGTGTTTCCAAGTGCTAGTTGAATAAAAAAAAACCATTGTTGATGCGGTGTTGATTTCTTGAGGTACTCCCTTTGGCCGAAGCTTAATCAGAGATAATAGCACCTAAAAATGCGGCTCATTCGTAGAATAATGATTACAAAAGGAGTAGAACTGAGAGTTCATCCTCACAATTTTTCTCACGGTTCATTGATGATGAAGCTCGAAAAGCCTATGAAGGAATGCTAGAAAGTAAGCTCACATGATTGCTACGCTCTAAATTTAGCGAGTTTAGAAACAATTAATATTGATGAAGTATTGGCTTACCTTGAATTTCAAGAGTTCATGTCTCTACTGATTGTTGATGAGCCTATTTATGAGGAAGCTGTTAGAGACTTTATAATGGAAAATATTATACTAGAGTTAAGGATTTCTAGTTTGTTGTGACCTCTACTATGATTAATTAAGCTCTATGACCACCTAATAATCCTCCAAATGCAAATGATCCAACTATTTATCTGATGTGAGCAGTTTTATGAAGATCCTAACAGAGGCAGAATATTGCAAAGGAAAGTCGAACAGTGCTGATCACAACTTTATTCTCTTAAAGACTCAAAAATCACTCAGCTAAATTGAAGTGAGACTAGCTACTTTAATCTTAACTTAGCAGGATTAAAATGAGTTTGAAACAATGGAAAATTAGGTGGAGCAGGTAACCTAACTTCTTTAAGTTTTGGCACAAGTATAATTTAACAAGGAATGCAAAATACACAAGTTCAAAATAATGAGAATTCTAAAGTAAAGGACAAAACCTTACACTAATATTAATCTTATAATATGAATTCTGAAGATTGAAGTTTCGGTCATCACCTATTTATAGGTGAGGAGAAAATCCAAAACTTGGAAAGAAAAAGAAACAAGGAAAAGAAATTAAAAGTGGAAACCAACGAGAGTTGGAAACCTTACAATTACTAAAATATAAAAGAAGCATGAATTTGGTATCCCTAATTTCGGCAAACACGAGTTGCTTGCTCGAAAAGAAATAAGCAAGAAAGGGAAATAAGAACTTAACTTCGGCTAGCTCAAAAGGTGATGTAGCCGAAAATAAGAAAAAGGAAATTCCTAGAATAAGCTAAGTTGTAAATAGTTTATTGAAAGTTAACTCATTCTATCTTTAACTAAGAAAGTAATAGACAACATGCACAAATTCTAAAACTTTCCAAAAGTCGTACGCAACTTGCGCATGACGTAAACTTGCGCACGAAGTAAACTTGAATTCGGTCATGGGCTTCTCTTGTGTGGGCTGGCTGAATTTTGAGAAGCTTGAGTGCTGATGGATTTGGCCCAATAGTTGATGGATGCATGAATTTTATGTATTAAATGGTTTTGAGAAGCTTATGGACTTCCCAAAACAAGCCTCCATTCTTGCCGAAGAATTGTAGGTTATGTCATCCGTGATTTCTATCCCTTTCAACCTTCATAAACAATAAAACATAAATGCGCGAAACATACATGAATAAAAACTGAAGACAAGAAAATAAACCTTAATAAATTAGGACAAAACAGGAAAATTTTCCAATCCACGCAATTACTAATTGAGAGGATAGACAGAAAAGGTAAGACTAGAGCAGACAAAAGATGTCATATCGAAACAAATTCTAGAGATGGCCATACTTATTCTAGAATAAAGATGAACTTTCATTTCATTTCCAATTTCTTTCATATAGCTAAAGTTTTTTTTTATTTTAAAAAAAGGTCAATTTATTTGGCTCAACAACCATTTTCTGCATGTCACTTTCATTCCAATGAATTTTTCTATATTCAATGCATTTTGTCCCTCCTTCTTTATATCCACAAACTACCAAGAGTAATATTCCACAGATATATATGCCTCTATCTCCATCCTCTGAGCTTATCAAGCCAGGATGATTCAAAATCTCCACAAATAAATAAATAATATACCAAGAAAATGTAATGCCATCAATAATCAACAAACCGCAAATATCTCCATTCATTTCTTATATAACAAAGAAGATTAAAAGGAAAACGGACGCTAAACTGAAAAATTAGATAGTATACTCAATGCCAAAATAAATGCATCTCAAAAGAAAAATACGAAAATCAATGAACAAAACCGATGTAGGAAAAAAAAAAAACTCAAAAGAACCAAATAGGCATCACCAACCTAGAATTGGGGTCCAAATGCTTCACGAAAAGGGGCTCACCTTTAGGCAAAATCTCATAAATTGGCGCTACTGAAGCCTTGGACGGATTGACCAAATTTTATTCCTTAGCGAGGAAACAAATCACATTCACCCCACAAATCTTCCCCACGCATCGGCAATCAGGAGTCTGATTCTCGAGAGCTGAATTGTTGGATGGATACGAAGAAGAATAGTGAACGGACCAGCTCCAGACGCTCACATAACTAAGGGGATTTTAAGGGGATTTTTGATCTTTGCTCTACAGAACTGAAAATTGCAACAATTGATGATTTTTTTATAGGGCTCAAGCTCAAATTAGTACAAGCAATTGAACCAATAGAACTCATATTTCACACAAGTGATGCAACTTTTAGCAAAAAACAACCATACCTCTTAAGCGAAATCTGAAGCACCCTCCGAATCAACGAAGAAACTACAGCCGGAGAAAAGAATTCGGCCGAAGCCAAGAGGAGATGGCCGGAGTCGTTTGTTCTCGACGACCAAGAGTTTGAGGAGATGGTCGACGTCGAACTTTCTCGGCAAGCAAGAGTTTTGAGGAGATGGTGGGTGTCATTCGTTCTCTTGTCGGCGTCGAACGTTCTCAGCGAGCAAGAGTTTTGAGGAGATGGTGGGCGTCGTAATCTCTCGCCGTGCAAGAGATTTGTTAAGAACGGGGAGCAAGAGTTTGGTTAGGGTTCTTCAAATCTTTCAAATCTTCAAATCGCCGAGAAAGAGTTTTGTTTATTTACAGTGCAAATTAGGATTCTCAGATTGGGAAAATGGGTTGAAAAAATGAGTTTTGCTTGAGTAATGATTTGGATTATGTTTTGGGTTAGAATTTGGGCAAACCCACTTGACAAACAAAGGTTTGGCTAGGCCCCCACTAAATTTGGTCAAAGTCATGATACCAAATAGGCCTTGAAATAAGTTTTCACTTTTAATTGACGTGTTTCTACACTTACGAGTCTCGAGGCTAGTGAGTATCTCAAGCTTTCCAAGAGGTTAAATTAGTCATTATAAAGAACTTCTGGAACCCGTTAGTCTCACCCTATAAAACACTATTCAATCACGCTGCACTTGCCGCCAGGGAGAGGAACAACAAACGGCACCACTACCACCGCAACCACCACCGAGCGGCGAGCTTTGTTAACTGAGACCAGGGCGATGTCGAAAAGGGGAAAAAAGAAAGACGAGGACTTCGCTTCCGACGACGAAGAATCAAAGCGTCCCAAGAAAGCTTCCAAGGCTAACGATTCCGATGATGCTGCCTCTGACGATATTGTCGTCTGCGAGGTCTCTCACATTCTAAATGTTACTCTTTGTTGATGATTTTTCGTAACTCTGGATAATCATTTTCACTCGTGGAAAACATTTCCATTTTTTTTCTCTTAATTGCTTTTAGATATCGAAGAATCGTAGGGTTACTGTGAGGAGTTGGCAAGGAAAGCTTGTGGTCGACATCCGCGAGTTCTATGTCAAAGACGGCAAGACATTGCCGGGGAAAAAAGGTTTTTCTTTCTTTTTTTATTTCTCCCAGATAAATTTTTTGTCTAGTAAAACCCTAAATTTAGTAGAGAGAGGCTAAACTATGTTAAAACGTTTTTTAAGTCATTGTTGTTTATTCATCTCTTCTCATGTATTGAATTCTTCACTCTTCTGCAGTTTCATTTAATTGCATTTACTGGGGAAATTGTGTATTTAGGGATTAGATTTCTAGAATTAGGGTTGATTTTTGGTTGTCAGTTAAAAGGTGTGCAGATATGCTTATTGCTTTTTTTTTATATAGTATTGAGTCTAGTTTAATGCTGACTGTTAGTTGGTTTGTTTTTTACTCTTTCCGCAACCTAAAGGCCAATGGATTTAGAGAAGTTGCTGTTTTTGTGTTTTTCAAGTCGTTTGAGGAGTCCATTTGTGTACCAAATGAAGCTCAGTTTTAAATCAGTCTTAACTTAGTTTTAAATGGATCTGTTTTATCATTTTTATTTGATATGGATTTTATTCTTGCTGAATCTCACCACGGCACTCACTGTTTGAAACTAGTCAAATAGTATGGAAATTGTGAAGTGGGAACAGTATTAGAAACACACAGTGCGTGGGAGAGTATGGACATTCATTAGTTTATTACATTTGTAGCATGGACAAGAAATGCATGCTAAAGTATGAAATCAAGAATACAAAGGTTCATGGTGGAGAAAATGGTTCAACACTAAGAAATGTGTTTGTTTAAGTTAGTAAAGAAAAAGTCTATTGAGTTTGGCAGATATCACAAATTTCTTAGCCTGTTTGTTTTGATTCTCTATCTATAAATGAATGCATAATCATGTTTTTTCTTCTTTCATCTGTCTTCTATTATCTTTTACTTTTTCTTCACCCTGGCCCCTTTTCCTTTTTGGGGATCTTGAAATTATTCTGATGTTATGTATTGCACTAAAACTAGCAAGATTCAGATTGGATTGTGCTTTTGCATCCCTAGAACCAAATTAATTTGCAATCTTTCACTCTGTTTCAGGTATATCATTGACTATGGACCAGGTATGCTTTAATGACTCTCCTTGCCCCATTCTCTCCCAAACCTTAATATTATTGATCAAAATGTTTACAAATTGTTCTTTTCTTTTGCTTTGCTTCACAGTGGAATGTACTGCGTGACCACGTGGATGAAATTGACAAGGCAGTTGCTGAGAACAATTGAATGGTCAGACTTAATCTTATGTTTATATTAGTGGGTTTGAACTCTTGACTAGATGGAAATTAGGAGGCCTTGACTACTAATGACTCTGAAGTATTATATATGCTAACCAGTTAGCATTGGTTTAGTCTTTTGGTGAAACAGCTCTAAATTTTCTGCTTATGATATCTATGTCTATATGGTGTTGATCTTTTGTTGGAAATATGCGAAACTGTCTATCCTTTCTATTGCTATTATTTGCTGTTATCTGTGCCTGTGGCTGTTTTTTTTCGTTTTTATTGTTCTTTTTTTTTCCCTTCAAATCTTTTGTGGTGGTGAGAGAGAGAGAGAGGAAGTTTCCATATGGGCAATGGTGGGTTTTATTTATTGGATTAGTCATGTGGTTAAACTTAAAGGCATGGCGATCTATGTCTGTGGCACGATTCGCTGACCAATCTTCTCTTAAGCATCATTTTCAATATGATAGTGTGTTTGATTATCCCCTGCGACTTGTAGAGTTGAAGTGGATAATTGCAGTCACGAATGCTTTTTAAATTATCATGTTATAAGATCATCGTAGTGAGACTCAAATCAGTTATCTACCAGTGTCCAGCTTCTCTCTCTTTCTTTTTTTTTTTTTTTTTTTTCTTTTTCTTTTTCTCTTCATAGGAAAAGCTTTTGACAGCTTTTTTAAGTGAATCGGCTGTTTAATCTCTATGGTGTTTTGACGCGGTTTTGTAATACAGTTGATGTATAACTGATACTGTTTATGCTTTATCAACCCCTTAAGAAAAATGAATATGAAAGATAAAAGTAACTTCTTCCTCCTTGCTTCCCTGGGTCGGTACTACTGTTTCCTGTAGGAATATTAGGAATTTTTTTTTTCCAAGGACAAATTGCTTTTATAGTCACTGAAAAAACTATTTTCATTCTACACTTTTGGTCAGTCAATTTTTTAATGGAGGCGATCAAGAATGGACATGAAAGTATTGCTTCATTACTCTTGATTCGTGAATTAAGGAAGGAGCATCATTACAGATTGAAGATTGAAAATGACGGTAGCTATTTGTTCTCCGAGGAGATTTAGAACTAAAAGTGTGATACATAATACTTCACACACACACACACACACACACACACACATATATATATATATATAAAAGAATAAACTCATTTTTGAGAATAAACTCAATATTTTTGGAAAAAATGCAATAGTAGTCCACATTGTATCCGTTTTGTTTCAATTTCAGTTCAAACGACTGAAATTGGACCAAATTAATGGCCATCGAATTTACAAGTTTGAGTCTAATTTTTCATTAGAATGGTCAATTTTGACCAATGTATAATTTATTATGAATATTAAGGTACAACAATTAAAATAGATAATTTGATAATATTTATTCCATTTATATCCGTACTTATTGACTATGAGATAATTGTGGATCATGCATGATTAAAAATATTTTTCAAAGTGGACTCTTTTGATAAAAAAATGGAATAATTAATTTTTAAAAATGTAAACTTGAGATTAACATAATACAATTGTAACATAATTTGTCAGTGACTTGGGAAGCTCCTATGGTAAGTAAAATGAATCAAAATTGTCAATATCTTCAAAAGAAAGACAAATGTGTTATTTTTAGATAATTTCAGAAAAAAATGAAATAGTAGACCACAATCTTTAATATGGATTACATTTGGGGGTGGTTTTAGGAGGTCAAATCAGCATTTGATTGACGGTCAAATTCGTTGATCGTTAATTTGGTCAAATTTTTGTCTTTTGAACTGAAATTGAAATGAAACGGATAAAATGAACTATATTGGATGCATATTAAAGATTGTGGACTACATTTAACTTAGGGGTAAAGAATGTGAATTACTATTGCATTTTTTCCCAATATTTTTTATGAACAAAAAACATTATTTGTTTTTTAAAAAATAAGTAAATAAATGATAAGAAATAAATTTGTGCGCGCGAAATTTTTTTGGGTCGACCGACACGACCTGTTGAACACAAAATTTAGCGTAAACTAATGAAGAAGTTGGCTGTGGTACGCATGTAGTGAAATTGTGTACAATTTTGCATGCACGGTTCAATTCGGTTTCTATGCAATGGCACACATCTTGCTTCAATTCGGTTTTACTTGTATATATAATGGCTGCTGTTATTGTCAGAGCAAAAAATAACAGCCAGAACAATTTTTTTACCTTTTTTTCTATAATACCCTTTATTATTTTTTCAAAATTTTTACTCCAGTTTTACTGCTTAAAATTTTTTTCCTTGTTCTGCTTGGCCGCGAATTTCCTTCCAAAAATTGTATCAATTCCATCCATCCAGATCAGAACCACTAATCAATATAAATCTATTCCTTTTGAAGCTTTGAGGTGTTTTTCGCACCCCTTTTTTGGGGAGGCAAAACATTGCATTTAGTTACAGAATCCAGAAAACTCTCAAACACTCCATTTTGCAGAACAACTGGGGAGATCACTTACCGGACATCAAACTCTCATAGAATCACCAATTACTTGACAGCAACAGTCAAAGGATCACCAATCATAACTTCATGGAACCGCTTGGGTATAGGCATCAAACCATATAGCAGTACAACCATGCTTGACTCCTTCAGGATGCAAGTTTTTTGACAGCTTTGCTGCTTTTGAAAAAAAAATCTCAGCAAGTATTGTACTGTGTTGTTGTTGCATTGGTTACAAAATCTGTCCAAAGAAGACTGAACAAAGTACAACCACATACCAAAAAACAAAAAGAAAACAAAGCGAAAAACAGAGGACAAAATAGAACACTTAGTGTTGTTCACGGCGGGATCGAGCAACGATGGTTCAATCAGACGGGGTCTCTCAGAGGGATTAAATTGATAGAATGATTACCTGATAACAATAATTGAGCCTCTTCCACAAATTTTTCAGAAAACAATTACACCCAAACTTGCAGCGGGGATAGGGATGACTAAAGCCTGAAGGATAGGTGTGCGATCGCGGCGACAAGAAGAGGCCGCCGGTGGAGGACAGTAGTGAGAGGAGTGGCAATCGGCGAAAGGAAAGAGTTAGAGGAGACGAAGGCGAAGAGGGAGACGTAAAAGAAAGATGAATTTCTGTCCCAGTAAAATTGTAAGCTCATAGGATTAGTATGGAAAAATAAGATAAATAATTGGAATAATAAAGGGTATTATAGAGAAAAAGATAAAAAATTGCTCTGACTGCTATTTTTTACTTTGGCAATAAAAGCAGCCATATATAATACATCATGAATATATTATTAACAAAATAAGAATAATTGCATTGGTGGAAGGAAAAAAGCTGATGGATGACTACGTTCGGAGGCTTGCAGCATTAAATGCACATCTCAGTATTATAATTATTTAAAAATAATTATGAAAATATGAAAAATATATTTTTAATTAATATAGGCATAGTACGCTATATAAAACTAGTGTACCCAATACTGAAAATAATGTTCCTCAATTAAAAATAATTATACCCGCCCAAAATGCTAAGTTGAAACATACAATTTTCTATATAATCTCATATATTACGGTTTAATTTACCATAAATATATTTTGTTTACAATTACTTTGAACATTGTACCTCATATGAAATGCAATCGTACCTTAATTTTTTGCACAATGTGTCCAACAAGCAACTATTGTACCCCGTCCAATATCTATATTGGGGAAAGTTTATATTAGTTTGTATATATACCGATCGAGTAATGAGATTTTTAATTTAGCATATCTCAGTATTATAATTGTTTGAAAATAATTATGAAAATAAAAGAATATATTTTTAGATTAATATGGGCATAGTACGCCATATAAAACCAGTATACCCCAATACTGAAAATAATGTTCCTCAATTAAAACCAATTGTATCCCACCTGCTTTGTTCTCTTTGTGACTTAACTTGGAAGTTTTTTGTTTTTGGAAAGGAAATTTTTTTGAGGGAATTTTCTTTTGGAAAAATTGTGTAGGAGAGAGATAAAAAAAGTGTAATGATTATATTGTTCTTTGAATTTATGTGAGTGGAGATTTTGAAAGAATTTTAAAATTTGAATTTTAAATTGAATATAAATTGAAGTTGTTTATTTGTGTAAGATTTTATAACAAAAAGTGATGATTTTCTTAAAGTGAGAATGGAAAAGAACAGAGCCAAAATCCTAAGTTTGAGACATACAATTTTCTATAGAATCTCATATATTACGGTTTAAATTACCATCCCCAAGTTAATTATTGCTCGAAATATATTTGGGACGGAAGAAATATTTTCTTATAATTACTTTATGCATTGTACCCTATATGAAATACAATTGTACCCTACTTTTGTGCATAATGTACCCCAAAAAACAACTATCGTACCATGCCCAATATATAAAAGGAAAATTTGATATTAGTAAATTAAAATATAGCGTATATACTGATTGATTATTGAGATGTTTAGTTTAGAACATCTCGGGTCTTATAATTGTTTGAAAATAATTAGAAAAATAAATATATAATATTAATTAATATAGGGCTAAGTACTATTATATAAAATCATGGTACCCCAATACTGAAAATGATGTGGCCAATTAAAAATTATTGTACCCCACTCCTTAGTTTTAAACTTACAATTTTCTATAAAAGCTCATATACTACGGTTTAATTTACCATCCTCGGGTTAATTATCGAGATAAATATATTTGGGACGAAAAAATCAAAACAATCGAATCTGGGAAGAGGGTAAAGGATTAGAACCGTATAAATTTCAATAAAATTATTAGTGGGACCGGCGGGAAAAATAGGGCATTTTAGGAAAATGAATAAAATATTGCTATATCAATAACAATTGTCCATCTGCGTTTTATTTTCCTCGAGTTTTCTTTGTTTTGCAAAATTCTGCTTTAAAATCTCTCTAATAATACTGCTTTAGTAACGACTTATGCCGAGACATGCCTTGTTAATCGTTATGAATCAAACAACTATAGTATATGTTACGTCACTAGTTGGAATTTCTTTTATCAATATGATTATGTATAAATGAAAAATAAAAACAAATTTAATACAATGCCATGGCTTAAAGGTATTGCATAGATATGACTTCTTTTTTATTAATCATTGTCATGGCTATAGCAATAGCTCAAATTAAGAAAATTTATACCAATATGGTAGGTAAGTAACAATAATTAGTACAAAATATTTTAGTTTTTTTTTTGTTTTTTTTTGTTGTCGTGTGAATTTATTTTCTAAATTAAATGGATATCAAGTCACCATTTAATATTTATGTTGGCTATTATTCTCTACATCTATGAACCATTATATCTTATTTACACATTATTTACTTTCAACAATTCATTATTGATCTAATTAACAACAAGTCAATTTTAGTGACGTGACTCTAGCATCTCCCCTAAATATATAGGAAAATGCTACCTCTATATATTTATCAAAGTCCTCATATTTAATGAAGTCATACACAAAGTTTATTGATTTATTAATTAAATATAATTAGAATCATGTTTTCATTTACTGAAACCTTACACATATTCATTGTACTTCTTTTTCTTCTTAATTTTACATTGAAATCCCAAACACTTACATTTGATATAGATGAAAAAGACTTCAAGGGTGAGTATGGGTCTACGACTTGCGAGTAAAAATAGTAAAAGTCATTGATTTATTGCCATTTTCCAATGACTTTTAAAATTTCACATCAATGGTTTATTCTTTATTATTAGTTATAGTTAGAATGTTGATAAATAATAGTTCATTTTCATCTAAACATACTTGAAATTGTTTGTGTTACAATAAATATTGTTAAATAAATTGACAGTTATCTATTGTATAAGAAATTTTGGACAATTTTGAAACCAATGTATAATGTTATATTATAAATAATTTTTAATCAAGGTCTCTTTAATTATATGGCTCAGGGCCTCCAACTTATGCGATATGTGGTTTAATTATAATAATATTAGTGCAGTGCCGGCCCTAAAGTTTTGGGGATCAAGGGCAAAATAATAAAAAGTGCCCTGAAAAAAATATAATGCGATAATTTAGTTATTTTATTGAAAAAAAAGATTTTTTTTAAGGTGACCCTTGAACTCGAAAAAATAAAACCCTCACTCTTGCTTCACCCCTTTTAAAATTAAAATAAATTTTGGCCTTAAGTTGAAAAAAAGAAAAAGAAAAATTCACTTTAACTTTTTTAAAACAAAAATATATGTGTTTTGGATGAAGGAAAAATAAAAAAATATTACTGCATGTGGTCATGCAAAGCCGTCTCCAATTGATTTCGTTTGAACGCTAAATGAAAAATGAAATGAAGTCAGTCGTGAAAATTGGCATAGTAATAGTTATGATTCACTGTTTAATAATTTTAAGTGTGAATTTTTAATATAAGACTTATATTTGTGGGCCTAGACATTTGAAAAATACTTTTTATTATTAGTCTATGCAGAATATAAAATGATGTAATCTCGCCCAGGAGGATTTGATTACAAAGCGAAAGCTGATCGTTCTAAGGGTTGCTAGGATGACTTTGGTGAAATCTCGACCCGCCAACAATGGACAAACGGCACCTTGGTATAGAAGACCCTGACCCACGAGTGTACAATGTTGAGAACCTCGGTATAAGCATGCCACGAACAACTCACTAAAAAATTGTTCGATAAGTGTTGAATGCCACAAGACGAAGTCTTGAGAAGTTCTACAGTTCAATTAAGAACCAAGAGTTTTGGAAAAACTCCCCAAAGATTTCATTTCATCCAAGTCTTTCCTCTAAAGCTTACATAGGTAGACTATTTATACAGGAAGGAATGGACTAAAAAATTAAATATAAATAATACTTAAATTAATTAGATAAATCTCTTGAATTTCTTTGACCCTTAGCTGCTTTTGCTTTGAATTTGATCTCCTCTTGAAGTGCTTGTGTTGGCCGAATTCAATGAAGGCAATTGGAGAGCCTTGGCTGCACTTTTATTGCTCCAAAAACTTTTCAATATTCAGCAACCATAATTCAGAATTTCACCTAGGAATTTGGCTCTTGAATTTTGCTGAAAACTTTTGAGAAACCTTTTGCACAAATATTATATCTTCTTATGGATGTATTCATGGCCTTAATTGTGCATGCATTGAACTTCAGAACTTCAGAACTTCAACCCCGTCGTTAGGCCTTCCATGCAGCATTCAGTGTGACCCTTTGGCTGAACTCATGTGTAGTGTCTCACAAATTATGCATTTAACCCCTTTGAAAGCTTGCTGAAATTCAAAGCACTTTGACTCAAAAAATCTCCATATGACCGGCCATTAGCTGCAGAAATTCAATTCTTTGAACTAAAATTAAAGAGCTGCTCTCCCACTTTAATTGATCTTGAAATTATACTTTTTTCTAAACTTGAACCATGACATTCGACGGGACTTTAAGAGACTCAAGAAATCTCAAAATTAAGTTCCAAATTGCTGGACTTTAGTCAAAGAAAATGACTAAAATATCATGCAGACATCTGCTACAATTTTGTCCGTAATGCCCTAGGCCGGATTGCATCATAAAATAAGTGGGTCTTAATATTGTTTTGAATTATTTATAAACCTACTACTAAATTATAAGACATTTTTATAAGGGCTCCTAATATTTTTGGGCCCACAACGGTCGACCAGCGTGCCCCTTTATGGACCGACCCTGTATTACTGTAGAAGATTATGGTACTATTGATTCTGGAATGTCAACCAATGCTCCACTCCCGCAAAGAACATCATCAAAATCCCACCATTTACCCTGATTATGTTGACGCTTGATTGATTATCCCAAGATCATATTTACTCTGAATTTGCGCCAATTCAAGAAGACTAATCAACATACTAATCGAGATCTATATAGTATCAGCGTAGAAGATTATGGCAATATTGATGCGATATCCATTGATTCAATCTTCTCACCCCCGGCAAGAACATCATTATCAAAATCCCACAATGTACCCTGATTATAGTTTTGATTTTGATTATGCGTCACTCATCCCACGAGATGGTTACTTATTCAAAATTTGAAGACGTATTGCAACGATCACCAAGTGACTGTCGTGGATGAGAATATGGAGGAGAATTTGCAATCGGCTTTTTGGAAGCAGGGGAGATGGGAAAGATATGTTCAGAATCAGAAATAGAAGAGATTTATGAAGACAATGTGGCTTCATCTTCAACTGAAGGAGGAGGGAGCAATAATAATGAAGCTGTTGGAGGAGATGATCCGATGCAGATGGAGTTCTTATCTTTCGAATTTATCCATACATTAAGGGAAGAGAATAAACATGAATTAAGTCCATTCTTGCTAGAGGCTGAGATATATCACTAGTGGAGGTAGAATATTCCTGGAGCTTATGTTTACTTAGTCCATAAACAAAGTAAATAGTACTCCGTCTTATTCAAAGAGTCCCATAGTACAATTACTTCTAGAGTCACAAAGTACAATTTGGAAAAAAAAAAAAAAAACCTTCGTATATGTGACGACCCGAAATATAGAATTTAAAATGATGTAAAATAACCCGAAAATATGAGATAAATTTTTTTTATTTTTTATTAAATTAAACAAGGATTAGCGTAGGGAAATACAAGTTCGGACAATTTGTGTAAGACCCCGTACTTTTAATCTTAGATTTAACCCTTAAGTATTTTCTTCATTGAAATTATCACTAAGTAGAATTAAGATTTTCGATAATCTAATAGAGTTGAGATATTATTAAAATCAAGTTTTGAACTATTAGGACGATTAAAAATATTTTAGGGATTCTAAGATTTATAAATGTAGAAAACTAGCTTAAACGTATTTTAGAGAAAATAACACGACTCTTGTTGTACGAGATGCAGTGTGACGAAACGTTAGAAATTTAATAGATAGAATTGTAATTAAAATAAATATATTATAAATATATATATAAATTTGCGGTGAGACAAAACGAAGGGATAAGGAAGAAATAAAATAAAATAATAAGAAGATAAATATCATAAAAATAAATTAATAAGTAAAGAGATAAAAACAAAAGGAAGAGGGAGACTTGCATTTCAAGTCAGCCACGCAGGCTTCATTTCTATATACATACATATAGCTAGCTTAAACCAAATGAAAAGAAAGTAAACAGCAACAGCCGAAAATAAAAAGAAAAAGAAACGAAATGGAAGAACGGGGGTCAACGCCGCCCTTCTCATTTGATCTCTAACTAACTAATTATAAGAGAAGTGTAGTAGAAGGGATAAGTTTTAAAGAAAACTTTGGGAGAAATAAAATATAAAATATAACATATATATCAAATAAGCCAAATTTTGGCTTCAAGTATATATATAGCTAGGATTAAAGAAAGACAAGAGAACAACAACACAGCAAAACGAAAAGAAAGAAAAACAGCACATCACAAAACTTAAAACCGAGAAAGAGAGAAAGTGAGGGAGAGAAACGGGCATCGCGAGAGAAAGAAAAGGAAAGAGAAATAGAAAGGAGGAAAGCTAGGAACTGAAACTGGAGCTGGAGCTGACCGACGGGAGTTAAGGAGGAAGAAAAGAAATTAGGGAGAAAGGGAAGGAGAAGCTGGAACTGGTTCAGGCCTCACCAAGGGAAGAAGAAGAGGACTGGAACTGGGCAGCCGCTGAAAGGAAAGGAAAAGAAATAAGGGGCCTGGGAAGTTTCGGCAAGAAAACAGAGGATGAAGAAGAGGAAAACAGGGGAGGAAGAAGGGGGAACCGAGAGGAGGATCGACAAAGGAAGGAAGGAGAAGGAGGCCAACCTGAACCCACCCACTCGCTCACCGTAGTCCCGGCTTTGATTTACTCAACCTAGGTAATACTTAAACACCCTCCATAGCTATTCGATGCGTGTCGAAAGTATGCGGTAATAAAACGTAAAATATGCCGTAAATGTCGTTGTTCCGATTTATGAAGCTTGTTTTAACTCTCTAGAAAATATAACATTCCACGTTTAGTGTAGAAGGTCAAAAATACATGTTAGCAAGAAATCATAACACCTAAAAACATCAAACGGGGTAACTTTCTGAACATCTGAAATAAAATAAAAAGTTGGAGAACTTGCCGAATCTTTAGCTTGAAAACATTACCGTGGGTTTTAGTACTGTAAGCTCGTAAACATGCTAGAAATACTGAGCGTAGGATTTTAATGATTTCAGAAACCTGTTTTCGGAACCAAAGGAAAAATCGACACAAAACCAGTAGAGATTTCGGATTAATCAAAATCGGTCCGTTTAATGTTTTGACTGGCCTAAGGTGTTCTTCACATTTTGGAAATGAGTTCTATAAGTTTTTCATGGTTTTGGAATTCATATTTGGTTGGAAAAGTTTTAGAAACCAAAGCTTCAAAGTGTAACAATGGCAGCTCTGTGCACGATCGGTCATAACCAATCTCAGATCGGTTTTAACTAATCTTGCCGATGAAGGAAATCGGTGAGGACTTGAATTTGTTCTGTCATTGCCGAACTTCTTCAAGAAAATCCCTTAGCATTCTCCTACTTCTCTCGGTCAAACCATCTCAAACTCCTCATCCATTCTATTTTACACATTTGAGAAATTATTAGCAACCTCTCTTCTCTCTCACATCCTCCCAAACTTAAACAAGACCTCAAAAACAAAAAAACTCAAGAAGAAAAACTTCATCAGCCAAAACAGAACAGTCATAGAGATTGGCATCAATCTCTCTACTCCTACCACCTCTGAATGTGATCAAGATGTCCATCAACTCCTCTTTCAGTGTAGATTCATATCCAACAAGTTTCACAATTTTAGATTTTTCTGTAAAGAGATATTCCCAGAAAACCGAAGGCATGTAAGTGCCTTAACCTTCATCTTCCAGAAACAGGACAGTCCAAACGAATAATTCATATCTCTCTACTCCGACTACATTTATTCAAGGTTAAGGTGTCTATGAACTAATATAGGAGTCTAGTTTCATATCCAATTGGTTTCATAATGTTTAGAATTTTCTGTAGGAAATTATAGCTGAAAAACTGAAAGGTGGCAGATTCTGGATTTTCTGGAGTTTCATCTTTAAGAGCTCAAAATAGGTATTTTTGGAGGCTTTTGAATCTGAAACTCATAACCCTAAGATAGCTATTGATGTATATAACATGTTAGAGGCTTTGGATAATTCCTTGGATGGGTTTAAAATGATGTTTGAGGTTGAAAATGAAAACTGCTGCATCTGGAAAATTGCAGGGCAGCCACTGTTTTTAATTTGAAAATGGTATTAAAGAGTTATAGAAAATTATGGAAAATTTATATGATGTACTACAAACTATGATGAGTATTATTGAAGTGTTAGATTAATTTTTAAAGGGGTCTTGATAGGAAGAACAGCCCTAGAACTGTCCATAGGTGTGAAGAACAAAGAAAACATAACAAAGGGAGAAATATGCAATTTATAAATTTCCATTTATTTTAACAAGGATAAAAATATATTAAAATTTAATGAAATGCTATCAAAATTATACTGGACAATATTTATATAGAAATTGTAATTTTGTAGAATTTTGGTAATTCTTTGGAAAATTAAAAGCTAAATTATAAATAATTAAAATTTGAGGGACTTATATGCAATTTTTACAAAACTTCCAAATTAAATTCAAATTAAACAAATAACAACATCTAGATAGTTAATAACATAAAATGTAATCTTAAATACATGGAAGACATGAAAGTGAGATCTCCCAAACCTTAAGAACTAAAATGTAAATATTGGAAAATTTATGGACTTGAATGCAAAATTTATAAAATGTATAAGTAAAACTTAAAATGCATTTTATCAACTAAATTTATAAAATAAGTGTTAATCATGAAATGAAACACCTCAAAAAGTGATATTTTGTGCTTTAGGGACTAAAATATAAATTCTACAAAGTAAAGGACTTAATTGCAATTTTATAAATTAAGGTAATCAAAATGAATGATATCATAGAGCTAAAGCTTATTGTTAAAATCATAAATGGATATAGTTAATGAACTCACAAAACAAACTTACACGTCATAGGGACTAAATTGTAATTTTACAAAATATAAGAACTTAATACAAACTTCTTGGATATTGATTTCAGAACCATCGTTGACTGAATTGGACTCGTAAGGTGAGTGTTCTCACTAAAACTACTTTCGCTATGAAATTATTTTCACAAAATACGTGCTACGTGCATTGCTTAATTGTGTCTAAGTTATACATATACGTATACTTGGGTATGGTTGTGAAATTATTTCTAAAAATCTTGGAATGGAAATAAGAAGGAGCGAGTGACTACTTTTCACTTGACTCGGGTAAATTTTGAATATATAATATCTAGCTATGATATGCAAATTTTGTCATTGATGAATAGTATGCTGATATGTGAAATGTACTATGAATTGTTGAATAGGATGATGCGGGAAATATGAAATATAGAAATACTTGGATTAATATGAGATATGAAATTAAATGCTTGATAATGATTGAAACATTGTTGCGTTGTTGCGCGTGCTTTATAAAGTTGGGATCCTACAAAGCCATGATCTACGGTATCAAACGTGCCAGTTGGGGCGTGGGCGTTCGATAAGTAGTGACTTGGTTAGAGTCGGGTAACTCATGAGACCCAGTTAGTGGTGGGCCACCATCTTGATTGTCATTGTGTCAATTGTGGGCGTTGTTGCCGAAGCACTGTGTGTTCGTAAAAGTCTCGGGGAATAAGTGATCTATGTATTAATAGAATCACCTCTATAGTCCCTATAGACTGCCGCGTATCCTTTACGATTTGCTTTACAACTTTCCAACATGTATATTATATAACTTGTGTACTACGTGTTATCGGTAATGATATCTTGATTGTTTTACCGCTTTAATTGTTTTAAACAGAGAACATCACTGGGTGTCAGCTCATTCTGTGAATATATATTTTTTCTAGTAGTTATAGGATGTGCAAGAGTGAAGATGAAGTAAAAGAGCCAATCTAAGGAACGAAACGTAGTGATCACACTAGCGATGCCAACCTCTGACAAGATAGTGTTTTAGGCTACGGTCCTGGAACAGAAAAGATGTATTTAATGTAATGTAAATATTTAAATTATGTTTATTGTCTATATTTTTCTAATATTATACTTGAGTCCTGGCGAGAGCCAGACAAGCGTCCAGCCGGATTCCGTGTCGAATAGGGGGTCAGGTTGGGGCGTCACAGTATATGTATAGGATGGAGGGAATATATATTTGAAAACAACTTATGCAATTAATAAATCAAGGAATTTTTTACAATATTTTGGGAACTACATTTTCCCTCATGGCTCCACTTTTGGATTTTTGTCATTTCATGATCCCTCGAGGACGTATTTTCTTTTCTGTTCCGTAAACAAACTTGATACAAGTTATACTACTTTCACAAAAATCATGCCTGATCACACCATTGTAAGATAGAATCTATATTACATTTACATGAAATAAAATTTCTATTAAAACATATTAAAGTAACTACACTTTCAAAATGGTCGTAGATCGCCCCAAAGAGAGAGAGTCGTGTCTGCCAATACATTGTATTTGTTGGTTTCTTTCTTTGTGTTACTATAATTCTGTCAAATGAACCTTCGGTAATATCACGATTGGTTGCCCGGCACACGTCCAACTCAACTCGCTTTCCCCTCCTAATTGGAGAATAACCAATTCTCCCCCAGCTACTGCCAAGATCAGCAACTGCTATTTTTCTTCTTTTTCATCTTCTTCCATAGTATAATCAGAGTCAGAAATGGCATCTGTTTCAGGTAACATGCAAGAATCCAAGATAATTTTCGTGCTCACCAGCATTATCAACCTCTGTCACAAGTTGGTCCTCTGCAACATGATCGGGTGTTTAAAAAGTCAATGAGAGTCAAACAGAAAGAGAAATTCAGGATATTCTGTCAAGTCAAAAGATATACCATAATCAATTTCCAAATCCACCGAATTCCATTTAGCATGCTGCTCCTTCAGTGTATCAAACTTCACCATCAAAGAGGCCACGGCTCTCTGTTTACAAAATGGCAGAACATATCTTCAGGATCCAAGAAAGTTATGCAGAAAGCATCATTGTTTTGTTTGATGAGTTAAAAAATACGTAAAATGTTTAATGTTTGCCTAAGTAAAAAGTGCAGAAAAAATACTAAATAAAAGTCAAGACGGCGGAGCTCGACACCACTGAAAGGGTTCTGCCCAAGCTCAACGGCGAGCTCGACACCGCCTCAACGACGATAAAAAGGCTTGAAGAAAATTAGACAAAAGATGAAACACCACTACAGCCGGTCGTCGAGATCGAGCCGGTCTTCGAGCTCGACACCACTATAGCAGCTCGACGTCGAAGATTTGCCAAGAACTCTCGAGACCGGCTCGACCTCGAAGATACAAGAACACGCCAAAGCTATTAATGACGCTTAAATCCAAAACACTTAGCCGTTGAAAGCCAAAATTTAAAATTCGCAAAGGTTTGGCATCGGCTTGACGTCGAGGGTTGCCTTAGACGACAGTTTTCAAAATTTGGAAAAATGACGTTTTATCCTCTCTTCAACGAGATTTTTTGCCAAAATTCAAACTGATGTATTGCTCTATAAATAGAGCGAAGAGTATAACAAATCACGGAACTATGCATTAATGATCATGAAATTTTGAAAAGCTGATTTCTGGTCAAGCGATTTTTGTTTTCGAGCAAAAATGATCATTCTGTGAAGTGCAACCCTCAACTCCCTAAGGAAAGCTAATTTTTAAGGGCAAAATCATCTGATTTCGTTTCCCTTTGTCTTACCTTTCAATTATTCTACTTTTATTAGCAAACAAACCCCTAATCTTCATCTTTTTACATATTCGTCCAAAAATAGATTTTACTGTATAATAATATTATTAAATAGTAATTGTTCTTAATATTATCATATATTTAATGTTTTATATGAATATTTCTATTTTAAATTATAATATTTATAATTTAAGATAGGTTAATTTCTATTTAATTTTTTTAAAAAGATAAGGTTGGGTTTCCATTTAAGAGAAAGAAAATAACAGAGGCCTATTTGTAAATTTGATAAACCGTGTCGATGACAATGTTCATATTCTTCTCCAGTCTCACTTCACCAATCTCACCTTTTATTTTTTATTTTTTTGCCATCCAATTGAAATTTGGCTAAACTGGGTTTACAGTGTCGGAAGATGTCACTCGCTCCTACCATTACTAGGAATAAGGTTCGATTAAATCCATAAAGCTTCAGGTCCCGTCGTTGACTCAAAACTTGATTTTGAACAATTGTATGAAAATCTACGACCCAAGTTTGAAAATTCTTTGTTCCCTTAAATCCCTTTTGAATTTTGATCATTTCTTCTGATTTTTGTTGGTGAATTTTGCTCCAGTGCAATTTTTAGTTTTTGTAAAAGAACCCCTTTGGATATATCAAAAGAACAATTGCAACGCAAAGTCATCTTCTTACACGTCAGAGATAGCAGCAATGAACAACGATTATTGGTGGGCAATGGTGGTTTGTTTGCTAGGAATCTTGACGAAACAATTTATTTTGCCTTTCTCTTGATGACGATGGCGGTGGAGGGGGAAGAGAGAGGAAAAGAGTAGTTTTGCTACTGCTTGGAGAAGAACAGTCTCTTTTTTTATTTTTTTTTTCTGTTGTATTAGAATAAAGAATTTTTTTTATAGTTCTGGATGCTTTTGCCCCTGGTTAAGTATCTCCGTTAGGGAGTTAATGGTTGCACTTCACGGAATAACCATTTTTACTCGAAAATGAAAGCTGGGTGACCAGAAATCAGCTTTTCAAAATTTTGTGATCATTTTTTCTCTAATGCATAATTCCGTGATGTGTTATGCTCTTCACTCCTACATATCAAGGATAGGAGATCAGAAAAGACACCTCTCTTCATCTTATTTCAAGTACTCTCATTGTAAAAGCAATCTAGCATTTTATTGTCAAAATATTAGGTAAATAGAAACAGTTTTTAGAGCTTTATACTAAATCTCATTTTGAGAGGTATTCTTCTTGTAAAACATTTCAGAGAAGTCCTAACTCAAGAGTTTGAGTATAGGCATTTTTTTATGTAAGAAAAAAGTCATAAGTTCTTGAGTAAGAGTTAGGCATAAAGTAAGGGGAAGAAATAAAAGAATGAGAAATCCTAATTCCAAGAGGTTGTATTAGGTAATTGTAAGAGTCCTAACCAAGTGGTTGGTTAAGGAAATTGTAGAAGATGCAACCCAAGAGGTTGAGATTAGGCAATAGGGTAAAGTCCAAAGCTTAGAGGTAAGTTAGGCAAAAGGGGAAAAGTCTTAATCAAGAGGTTGATTAAGCAAAGTCCTATATTCTAGGTAATGTGCATATTGAGTAAGAATTAGGCAAAATATAAATTGCTAGTTTTAAGCAAGGAAATCCTATTCTAGTGTTAGATTAAGCAAGGCGGAAAAGGAGTAAGATCAAGAGCTTGATTTTAAACAAGTGTACGTATTAGTTTGAAAACACACGTTTAAGTGTTTCCTCGATTTGATTAGGAAATTTCTAGTTGTAGAACTTGGGGAGTGGACTAAAATTCAAGAGGAATCCGACCATTATAAAATTGGTAACTGTGTCTTGCTTTATTGTTTTATTTGCTTTCATGTTTTAGCAAATCACAATACACATACCTCAATTGGCTTTAGCTTTCAAATTGGTTTTCTAAAATTCTCTTTGAACATGGTTTTCAAAATTGTTCTTTTTTTGAAGAAATTTTAAAAGTGCCAATAATCTAATTCACCTCTCCCCCTTGTAGGTTGCATACATTAAAAAGGGATTATCAATTAGTATCAAAGCAAGGGCTCAAATTTGTAGGTTTTGTCACATTTGAGCTAAAGATCTTTTGCAACCTTGTTTTTGAATTTTTAGTCTTATTGCTTTCTTTATTTTTTGTGTACCTTACACAAAATGGTTAAAGAAAATAGTTAAGAAAGTGACCAAGCAAGCATAGACTTGGGATGCCTCCTCAAATGAAGAGAAAATGGAAAATACAAGAAGTGATTTGTTAGAAGTTATCTACAAGAGGCAACTAATTCTTCCAAATCTTCTTTATGTGGTAGTGAAAAGTATGATAGTGATAATGGTAGTGACTTTGATGAAGTCAAATTTATCACTAAATTGCATGATAAATGTATAGATGCCATGAAAATGAATTGAAAAGAAAACTAACTATTTTGAGATTGATGTTGCATTTTTAAAAGAAGAAAATTCTATTTTCAATTGTGAAATGATGAGTTGAGAAGCAAAGTAAATGAATTGAGTACTTTGCTATAAATGATAAAGATGTTGAGTATAATGATTTGAACAAGTTTAATGCGCATGTCTTAGGTGAGAATGAGGATTTTAAATGCCTGGTCAATATATTGACCTCTTTGTTGGAAGAAAAATATTTTGAAATCAAAATTTTAAAAATGTTGAATTTAGAATTTTTGAAAGAAAAATCTAAGTTGCAAGAAAAAAAAAAAAAGCTAAAGTCATATGATTTGTTGAAAAATGAATACAATTGAATGAAAAGGAAAATTGAAGACATAAGTGCAAGTTTTGAAAAATTGACCTTAGAGAGAAACAACTTAGAGAAGTTGTTAGGTAAACAAAAGGTAGGAAGTGATAAACATGGATTGAGTTATGCACAAATACCCAAAGTTGTGATGTGTTATCCACTTCTACTACTTTTGTAAATGCTTCTAAGGAAAAGAAATTTTTCTATCATTCTTATGAGAATAAGAAGAAAAGCATGAATCATAGTTGATAGTACAATGATTTTGGAAAGAATAATTTTCAAAAAGAAAATAAATTTCCAAATATGCTAAAATAGATGATTCATTTTATAGGTCTAAGAAGCATGTTCCTCATAAGTATAGCAAACTTTGTTATTATCATGACTTTGCTTCATATGCCCTAAAGAGGGATATTGTGTGTTCAATGCTCATGAATCTAATTATGCTCCTAAATACATAAATGTGCTTAGTTCATTTACAAATGAACCTAGGAGACATTGCGATAGGAAAAATAAAAAATGATTTTATAATACTTTATATGCTACGAAGAATCATTTTGGTCGCATGTTGTTGAAAAGACATAATGTAGTTGATTATAATAAAGTGTTGCTAGGCTGAGAACGAACACGAACAAGCTCATACTCGACTCGTTAAAACCTCGTTTCGAGATCGTTCACGAACTATATTTTTTAAAAAGGAAAGAATATATATAAACTCTCAATTGAATATCTTTGCATAAAAATATAGTTGGCTTAGTGGTATATAAAGTTATGTAGGTCTAAGGTTTCCTGACCATAAGGGTTTGAATCCCTTTTAAGGCAAAATTAATTTTGTCTTCATTTTCAGTTTCCCACTTCCACTCAATCCCACATCGAAAATCTAGGGAGATTTGGGAAGAAATCTTCTCTATAAAATGATCCAAAACCATGGCAGCCACATCAAAATGAGCTCGAGCTCGACTTCCATGCAAAATAAGCTCGAGCTCATAAATCTTATAACGGCTCGAGCTTGAGCCCAAGAAAAAGAAGCTGAGCCGAGCTCGAACACACCCTAAGTTCGAGCTTGACTTGGCTCGTTATCACCCCTAAGTGCCACATTCATATAGGACATATTATACTTTAGATTCACCCATATGTCATTATTGCGGAAGACATGGTCACATTTCACCTAAATGTTTTGATAGGAGATTTGTGAAAAATGGTAAGAAAATGTGGCAAGTCACGGAACAAACTAACCTTTAGAACCCAAAAATATTTGGGTACCAAAATCGTGTTTTTAAATTCCTTGTAGGTTGGCGATACTACTTTATGGACTAAAATCTCAATCAAGAGATACTTGATTGGGGTCAATGAGGATAAAAATGCAAAAATTGTAAAATTGGTTTCAAGAATAGTAATAATCCCAAGAATGCTCATTTGAGATAACATGTATCATCTTTAACGCATCTTGATTTATCTATAACTATTTTGATGATGACATACAAATTGAGTTATATATATGATGATCATGTGTTTAAATTTCAAAATGATGAATATGTTACATAGAATGCATACCTTGATTTGAATATGTGAGTTTAATGGAGAGTGTAGGCTTATATGTTAATTTTATATTCTTGAATCATTTTGATTAAAATCGTGTTTTAATGGAGTCTTTAGGACTTTTATAACTTAAAAGAAAATAACTAGAAGTTTGACTTGAATGTTAACTTTTAGACTTTTACATGTTTTGAAGTTAAAAATTGGTCTAGTATGTTTAGAATGACATTTAAAATTTGGTTAGACCGAATTGAAGTTAAAAGACTCAAAAATAAATGTTTTATGCAAAATGTAGACTTGAAGAGAAATTTGAAATTTGTCATTGTTGATGAGCCTTTGAGTGATAGAATTCTAAAATGCCATATTTTAAAAAGAAGCATTAGGATCTATATCACATTTGATATCATTAAATTCTTGCATGTTTTAAAAGAGTAGAAAACTCTTCATTTGAAAAGACTTCAAAGAATTTGAAGTGAGTAAGAATTGAGAATGTTGATGCTGACCGGTTGGTTGACTTTCAAAAATATACATGCTTTAACTTATTTGAAATTTTAAGTATGAATTACTTGATCATTTGAAGTTGCTTGCATGAGAAAATTTAAGGTAAATGCTAGAAATTTACAACATTCAAAGATTGTATGCTTAAATTTAAAAAGTTTGACCAAGTATTTGACTTTGAAACTATACATGCTTTGGATTGTTTGAATCTTTATGCATAGATTATTTGAGTATTTGAAGTTGCTTGTGTGATAAAATGTAGAATGAAAACTTGAAAATAGCAACTTTCAAAATTTATAGCTTAACTTGCTTAAACTTAATTAGTGTTGATCGATAGATTGACTTTTCACATATGCATGATTTGAATTGTTCAAACATTTTCATATGTTGCATCTGTTAATTAAAACTTGATCATGTGTTTAGTTGAGAATTGCATGATGAAGTTGACAAGTTTTAAGAAAATAGGCATTGTTTTATAACAAACTTAACTTTAAGTTGACTTTCAAGAATATTCTGAAATGTGAATTTTAAAATTATTGAAATATTTTATATGCCTAATGGAATTTGCATATCACCTGTTGTGAATTTTATGGCGAGATTAGTTCTTCCACACGAAATCATTAGAATGTAGTTAAACTTGTGATTCGCTATCTCCAATGTATAATAAATATGAGTAATTATTTCTCTAAAGTCTAAAACATAATTTTAAGGTTATGCAGAGGTTGGATATCTATCTGATCCTTATAATGGTTGATCATAAACGAGTTATATATTTTTATGTGTGGTGATACAACTATTTATTGTCATTTTGTGAACAAACTATGTTTAGGGTTAATTACGCAAAACCCCCCGTGGTTTGCGAAAGTACATGATGACCCCCTATGCTTTAAAAAGCTACGCAAAACCCCCCTGTGGTTTCAAAAACCCTGTAAAGTAGACGAAAATCTAAATTTGTAACCAAATTGCCCTTATTCAATCTGACTGAATAAGTACAAACCCTTTGACTGAATAAGGGCAAATTGGTCACAAATTAAGATTTTCGTCTACTTTACAGGGTTTTGAAACCACAGGAGGGTTTTGCATAACTTTTTAAAGCATAAGAGGGTCATCATGTACTTTCGCAAACTACAGGGGGATTTTGCGTAATTAACCCCTATGTTTATATATTCATATGTGGTGGTACAACTAAAATTTGGCATTCTATGAAACATAGTAAAGCTACCACTTGATATATTGAAGGTGACATAATGAAACACATTTCAACAAAATTATTTTTCATTGATAAGGTTTCAAACGAATGGTGAAATTCATTCAAGTGACAGTTTAAAAGATTTATTCACTAAGTCGCTTACCGACTTCTACATTTGAGAGGCTGGTTCAGAACATTGGAATGCAATAACTAAAAGACATTAAATTATGTTATCAAAAGAGAGAGTTATGCACTAAAAGATATTAAATGTACTGATGATGTTTTTTTCAAATAACGTGAGTGAAAATTTTAGAAAGAATTTTAAATTTTAAAATGAATTTAGGGAAAAAATAAGGATGTTTGGAATAAGATTTTCTTTGGGGAAAAAAATTTTATATTTTTTCTATAATGATCACAAAATAATAGAGCAAAAAATGCCATAACATGCCAATGTTATGATGGCAAAAATACCTTACGTTACACAAGCTAATCTCGATTAAATTCTCCTATTCTTAATTATGATGAAATAAATTTCAAGAATATTTACAATATGTTCAGAGAATCGGCTAGGTCGGATTTTGAAATGAATACTGATATCTATGAACAATGATCTCAACATGATATTGCAACGACATGTAGGCCCAACATGATTACATGAATCCAGAAATCTGTTATATTAGCGTTAAAATTTCAATGTTACATTACAAGATGATCCACCCGAGGAAAACCGCCATGAACACAAACTAAGTCAAAAGACCATCTCTTAAATACTCCCTCCATACATTCCACTAAAAGATTTTTTTTTTTTTTCCGAACATTATTTTTAGTATTATAAGCAAGACTCTTTACAAGCGAGAGTAGTTATCAGTCAACCTATCACCTTTCAGACATTGAGAGCTGCTTGAGAAGACACAATATCTCTCCGCCACTTCCAGTAGTTTCCTCTCATTGGATCTACAAGTTCTAGGATGGAACATATCATTTTTACCAAATCTGAATCTGGCTCAACTGAGTTGGCAGACAGAGTGGATACAGCATTTGCTATCTCTGGGCCAGGCAAGAAACCGTGGCCAAGAAGGTCCAAAAGCAAGCTAAGAGCATGCACATAATTGATTTTGGCAGTCAAAACCTCCAAGCAAACACAAGCCACTCGAGGATCTTTACTTAGTGCCCCCATGTCATTTTTATAAAGGCCTCGAAGGTACCTCCAAGGGCTTTCATTTTCTGGATTCGCTATAATCGCATTAATTGTATAAGTTACTTCTGATTCTCTCATGGCCTCCAGGCCACCAAGGAGAGGAGATCTTGTTACGACTAAAAATCTCTGCAAACAAAATTGCAACACGAGTTTTCAGATAATTTGCAAGAAACAACCAAGCAAGAAAAAATATAAGAGGAAATGATGAAACCAATAGAAGATTATGACCACCCCAAAGAAGGATTCAGTTAGTATAAATGGCATTGAAATAATATCCAGTTATTACTTCATTCCACTCAGTATCCATCTATCACATGCATCCCTAAGAATAGTTGATGCCTAACCTAATCTTACATCATGTATTCTCATAACTAGTATACCGTGTAAGATTATGATGAAACCAATAGAAGATTATGACCACCCCAAAGAAGGATTCAGTTAGTATAAATGGCATTGAAATAATATCCAGTTATTACTTCATTCCACTCAGTATCCATCTATCACATGCATCCCTAAGAATAGTTGATGCCTAACCTAATCTTACATCATGTATTCTCATAACTAGTATACCGTGTAAGCATATGATCTGTCCTTGATTTCCTTACTAGAATAAAACAACTAACTCAGATTGTTGACATTATCTTCTTTCTTTTTCTTTTTTCTCTCCTATAAAAATAGCCCACATATAATTGTGCATGAAAATCAAATGCTTGTTACCTCAAAAATTTTCATTCAAACACTTTGAATTTCTTGTCACTTCTTAACCGGTTTAGGTGCATGAAAGTGAGATTGCAAGGATCTCAATCTAAAACAATGCCGAGATATAATCCATTATCCATATAACTAAACCAGCATAGTGGAAAAAATAAGAGCCTATTTGTTTTCTATAATACTGAGATCTCAATCTTATACTTTGAACTTCTTGCCAACTTCAAACCTTGTTCGTTTTCTATAATGATTTTTCATCAAACCCAATACATTTTGTTACCTTTCTAAAACAACTTCTTACATTTCCAATGCACTTTTTATATTTATAAAAACCAATCTAACTAAGTTTTGGAATCAAATTGTAATACCATACAAGTCAATTGTTGACAAAGAATTTGATACATTCCCTCACATTAAACTCGGGTTTCAAGAACATTTTACATTAACCTCCCTGACCAGGTTTGTCCAGAAATGCCATTGAGTTAACCTTGCTGTTTCACATTTTAGTTATGCAACATATAGAGTGAACTTTATAATTCAGGTCACAAACTAAATTACACTTTCAAATGTGGAACAACGATAACATAAGACGGGAAATTTAAATTCCATCATAAAATTGGCAAAATCCAAGTATATACATAAAGTAATTCATTCCAACAAGGGCATGAAAGCGTTTACGTCTTCCAATGCTTCAGTATTCAACAGCTCTTTCCCTCTCCAAATTTATGGCTTTTAGAACCATTTAAACACTTGTACCCTGAAATCTTCCTATTTGTCATCTGTTCTTGTTATATTTTAACATTCGCCATACAAGTGTTTGCTACATCATTGATGCCCTCATTTGTAGGTAAGTTATGGTAAATAAATACCTCATTACTTAAGAGTTTTGCATATGATGATCTGGGAGGTCCCTTCTACAATACTGAGCTTTGCAACTTTAGCTAATATGTGCTCACAGAATGGGTGATGCCTAACTTGTATTCTTAGACACGTGAGACAGGAATAGTATCATGATAATAAGCAGTATATACAATAAGATATGAAAACATGCAGCTAGGCCATTGTAACCTAATCCAAAGTCAACTCGTGACTTTTTACCTGATTCCAAGCTGAATTGTTAAAAATGTCATCTTCAAGGAGTTCCTGACAGTAGGCAAGCTCATTTTCCCACCCGCCTATTGCTTGAAGAACCCACTGCAGAATAGATACTTATTTTTCAGTATATTGATTTAACTAATAAGTGTTCACAGAATTAAAGCTTCCACACACTTTCTTTACCATATAGTTCTGGCACAAGTAATGCCTGTATACTGATTTAAAGACAATGACAAATCATTCAACTCAAAGAAAGAAACAGGATAAATAGTAGCAATAAGTTTCCGAATACCTGTCTATGAGACCAGGCATGATAATTTTTTGGATCCTCAGAAAATATTTTCTTAGTGAACTCAAGTTCCCTATTTGTAGCATTAGTTCCCAACTTTTCAGCAACCCAACGCCTATGATGCCTACAAAGAGTTAAAAGTTTCAGAAATGGCAAATGATATAAAAATATATAAAAGAAAACTCATTAATGTACAGGAGAGAAGTAGGTTAAAGAAAATACATGGGAAACCTGCAGTACATCGAGTACATGATATGTATAAGAAACATATATTAAAAGAGTACCATAATGAAATAGGGGCCTCTATACGTCAACATGCTAGAAAACCCAACAGTTCAATAAGAAACTTAACACAAATTTGGGAAATTAAGACTTTCAGGACATATATTTGTCCAACAGAATGAATGCCGTTGTCAAGACAGTTAGGTAGCAAAGCAGTTCAGTGAGAGGCTAAAAGTTCCCAAGAGATACTAAATGGATGTTCTTGAGTCTTTTGGAAGTATTTAATAATCAAGCAGCCGCCTTCGAAAGCTGGAACTTACAGGATTAAATATGCTATAAATATACTCGACTTCAATAAGAAAACATACAAATTCCATCTTCCCATAAAAATTATAGCACAATCCTTCTAAGTGCTTAGAGTTCTTGCTGCTACAATTTCCACCTGTTAAAATATGTATACTAACTCTTCACTTTATTTATATGAAGCAATATTCCACGTCAGTTAATGAGTCAAATTTCTTCTCCTATGAATTATTGAACTACTATTTCTAGCTTATTGGTATACTTATGGTATCCATGATGAGCAATACAGAATTGGAGAGAAGTAAAATTATCATATTCTGCTTGGCAATAAGAATCTTGAAACCCATTAAGCAGCCTTACGATTTCCACATCTCATGATTTCTCATATAACCTGTGATACACTTCATTCTCACCATTATAAAGTCATATTTATTTGACTACAAGTAGCCCTTTGCAATCCAAATAGGAGTCCTTAATTTAGGATGGAAAGAAAATTGATCCTTTCTAAAAGGAATCAAAACACAATTTAAGCCAATCACATTGTTGATCCATGTAATTAAAGTTGGGACATGAAATTGAATCAATTTTGTAGAGGGAAGATTATGTTAATACAAATTATTAGGTATCTTTCAACAATGAAAAGCAATTCCCAACCCCGCAACCCTCCTTCCCCTAAAAAAGTAACAATAATAAGGATTTCTTACAATGTTGAGTCTCTAATCTACTCATGAAACTGTAGCTTTCATTAATTGACATGTATAATAGATCATTGAACACTCAGCATAAGGATTTACATGATTTGAGGTCTCTAAAGGAAGCTAAGGCAAAAGAAATACAAATTCAATGATTTTACATTATGAGGAACGGAAAAAGGAAATCACCAAAATAAACACAAATTCCTCATAGGTAAAAACCTAAACTAACACCTCATTAGAAAGACATGAAATCAACTAAGAAACAAAGGAAATGATTCAAAAGCGAAGGGATACATAGTAGAGGCATACCATATTTGATAATTCTTAGAGTTTCCTTCAGCAATCTGGTCCACAAAATCCAATTCCTTGTGTAAATCACCATTGAGTGCCTCAAGTATTAGCCGCCTAAATTGCCATACCTAATAGCCCCAATAAATAAATAAACACATATAACAAGGGTGATTTTCATATTTACATATATATGGTATTGTGGTGATTTGTTTTTCTTTACTTTCCTTTATTCATTCTCAGAAGGCCCTCAGCAAAACAGCAAAAAGAACGAATTATGTATATGTAAATGTAAAATCACCATAGTTGCAGAATCCAGAACATAAAATAACTTCCCATTACTCAATATCTGAAAACAGAAAACGAAACCCCAGAGAAAAAATGTTTAAAGTACACTAGAGAAAAAGAAAATTATTTAAAATGTTAAAAAACCCAGAAACCTCAAAAACACCATACAAAAGAAAAAAGAAATCATGATGAAGTACAGTAAAAGAATGCTAACAGTGTAATTGCCGGGGTTGAGTTTGATCGCATCGGCAGTTAATTGAAGAGCTCGAGTAGATCTTTCATCAGCTACATAGACGGCTCTAAAATAATTCATGGTTTCAGAGAATTTATCGGAATAGGAAATCGGGACAACGGGATTGGGACCATCATCTTGCGGAACAGGCTTCACATCAGCCCATTCGGGCCTCTGACTCAGAGGAACTCGTTCACCATTGTTTTTCCTGAACTGAACGGAGTCCATTCCTATACCCTACACTGGGTTATTGAATAATCTATATGGAAGCAGGGCGACGGATAAGTGAGACTCAATTCTGTGAAGTGTTGACAACGGAATGTTTTGCCATCTTATGCTGTCCCTTTTTATCTTTTGAAACAGCCTCGTAATGCTTCAGAGAAGGGAAACGAAGGGATTCTTCACAGCTTCTAGGCTGCAAGTCGAATTTTAGAAAGACCTAATTACTTCCCCCGTCCCAATTAAAGTTTACTTTCAATTAAAGAGTCAATTTTGAATTTATTTACATTATATACCCTTACTAATGTAAAGGTATGTAGTATACAATTAACTCTTACTTTTGAAATAAAAATAAAAGTGAAAAATATTATAGTAAATTACTTATTTTAGGTGTTGTACCTCACAACCCATAATAAATTGTACACATTTTAAAGTGAATTCTTTGAGTGGGACGGAGGAAGTACTTTTTATTCCTATGTTTATCAAATAACTTGGCTTTTGCCCCCTCATTGTTTTTAAATATATCTTTTGCCTCATAAATGGTCATTATTTCACAAAATTTGAAATTATTCCCTTATTTTTATGGGCCGACCCAGTACTCCCTTCGTAGCCACCTTGTTCTGACTGGGCAAACATTCACTTTTGCTATGCGTCCGTTGAGTCACTGCAGCACTTATTCTTTGATGCCCCTTATCGAGGAAGTTTGGGCTCTCATGTTGCCAGGCGGCGACCACTGCACGAAGATATGAGCTAAGGAGTCTTTGGCACGGTGATATTTTGATGTGCTGCCTAGCAGAGCTAAGTGAATACATAGCAGTTACCCTTGATCTTTTCTGGTTCCAGAGCAACAGGCGCCTGTATGGGAAGCAGAAACTGACCCCACTAGCAATAATGCAGGCAACAGTAGCTTCTCTGTGCAACTTTTAGATGGCTACTCCATGGCCAGAGTGAAGCAATTCCACACTCCCTTATGTCCTTCTCTTGCAACCGGCACCTCTGGGCATTCAGATATCTTTTGATGGTCATACCACTCCCACTCGATGAGCGCCCTTTGAGAGGGGGGTTTGGATGTGATAATGACGGGAATTGGCTGTATGGGGTCTCTTGACTGATCGACAACGTGTACTCACCGGAGGAAGCAAAAAAGCGACAACATCTCTTCACACTGTCAAACTTGCTTCTCGGCAAGGGTGGGGCTGATATTCACTTGTTGGGGATGCGACAGAGAGGGTGCTAGTAATCAAGGAGATGCTCACCCGTCAGCAAGCGCACACGCTTTAATTAGCCAAGTTGCGGAGATAATTAAGGCTAATGGGCATATGGGGGTGTTTTGGGTGGATAGGAACATGAATGTTGTATCACACTTGCTGGCCCAATTTAATGCCCATGTCTGGGGTGTGCAGAATGCCATTTGTATCTCAATCGCAGCTGGATGCTCTCTAGCACCGTTAATATATACTCCCTTTTCCTTTAAAAAGATAAGGAAAAAAAGGCTTATGTTATGTATGTTATTGTATGTCCATCTTTACTATTGTAATTACTAGCTAGTTCGACTCATCTATCTCCCTTTACCCATTAATTTCCCTAATTGATTTCATACAACTCTTGAGTTTCATGCAACTCATGAGTTTTGTAATTATTATATTTTGTATAATATAAGCCTATAAATAGAGGCTTGAAGAAAGGAAAAAAGATACGAAAAAGAAGTGAAAAGTTCTACTACTATTTTGCTGAAGTCTTTGTCATAATTTATCTAATTCTTATAATACATGCTATTATAGATATATTGTAGTAGTAAATTTTATAACATATTATCAATACGATTTTCAGGCCAACTGAGTTGTTCCTTTCCGGTGAATGGTAAGTTTTTTTTTTTTTGTTTCGTATTTCTATTGATTTTGTCATCTCTATGGCAAACCTTACAAAGCTTGAGTTTGCTGCTCTTGATATCACCGGGAAAAATTATTTTTCATGGGTACTAGATGTTGAAATTCATCTGGCTGCAGATGGTCTTGATCAGACCATCGTAGAACAAAGTACAATCGCTAATCCACAAAAAGCCAAGGCGATGAATTTTCTTCGTTATCACATTGATGAAGAATTGAAAGCTGAATATCTGACGGTAAAAGATCCATTTGTTATGTGGACTTGTTTGAAAGAAAGGTATGACCATCATAAGACAGTTATTCTTCCAAAAGCTTGCTATGATTAGATGCATTTGTGATTGCAAGAATTTATCTTTGAGTGAGTACTTCAGAAATGTTTAGAATCACTTCTCAGTTGACATTGTGTTGAGAAAAAGTCACTGATGATAATCTATTGAGAGAAATATTCTCCACTTTTCATGCATCAAATGTGCTCCTCCATTTCCTGAAGCAAATGCGACAGCCATAAATTCCGAGAATGGAACAAATCAAGGACGTGGTTGTGGATGTGGTCGTGGTTAATATCGCAATAATAATCGTGGTGGTCATGGAAAAGGCACAACTACACCCAGAAGTGGGAGAGTAATAATGAGAAAGGAGAAAATCAGAACAAAAAGAAAGTGGACATTAAGTGCAATCGCTACTGCGGCATGAAATGTCATTGGCCCAGTACATGTCGTACTCCAAAACATCTTGCAGATCTCTAGCAGGAATTGAAAATACAACTACGGAAAATCTAAGAAGGGAGGGGTGAATTAGGTTTAAAAACAAACTTAAGCAAACAAAATTTTTTGTGTGATTTGTGTGTGGTTTTAATTGTAAAGCAATAAAGAAAATAATTTAAAGAACACACAATAATTATAGTGGTTCAACTTTCTCTCCTCAAGGAAAGTCTACTCTACTTCCAAGCTAAATGCTTGGTCCTAATCTCTAAATAAGATTCTTAAAGGTGAATCTTAAACTTTACAAGTTAACCTAAGGGATTACCTCCTAGTTTACTCAAACTATAGGTAATCTTTTAGTTAATCCCCTTGCTTATACCCTTATCAACCTCTTGAGAGGATCCAAGACTTCCCTCTAACCTTTTTACAAAGTAGGAAATTAATGCTATGAAAATAGCTAACTATTACAATGAGGATTTTCTATTCTAGCTAACTTTGAAATAAATTGCTAGAACTTTGAAATGATCTTTTGAGAGCTTTTTAACACTTAAGATTGAGCATTAAATAGATAGATAGAGGTGTCTAGAGAGCTCTTGAAGTGGGGGTATTTATAGGAGAAGAGACCCCTTGAAGGAGTGCAAAAAATGGGCAAAAAGGGGCTAACCCGAAGGCGCAGCGACCAGCCGTGCGACACCCGTAGGCCTCAGTCACAAGCTAGGCCTGCGCTCGCAACGCCTGTGAGCGGCACTGCCCCTGCGGCTTGCTGTCGCTTCATGTCAACCCGATTTGACACCTTGTTTCGTTTGCTTGCCGTTTCTTCGTTTTAACTTCATTTCGTTCGCCATTTTTTGCGTTATTTCACCCATGAACTCTTCTCTTCATTTTTTGACTGAGAAATACTGTGGGTCCCACTTAGGGATGTGCTCAGGACTCATTTTTCTTTTTTCTTCATTTGCTTGCCGTTTCTTCGTTTTAGCTCATTTTTCGTTGCCATTTTTTGCGTCGGTTCTTCCGTGAACATTTCTCTACATTTTCTCACTTAGAAAAACTATTAAATTAATTATCATATTTATTAACTCATCAATCAAAATAAGGATTAAACCAACCGGGTCTAACAGGAATCAATGAAGAATAAAGAGAAAAAGAAAAAGACAAATTTAACTTGCACGGATGCTGACAATAGCCATATTTATAATGGCTTTACTAATTTTACTTCTTTAGATGTTAACTATTTCTTTGTCAATCGCCCTGAAGGTGATTCTAGTGGTAATGTATAGTTTTTTATTTTATTTTCTAAATTCAATGCAATAGTGATTAGTTTAATGTTTTGAATGACATTTTGAGTATTATGTTTTTAATATGTTTCTTTTATAATTAATAAATATTATGTTCAAAGAAATATATCTAGTTTGAAAATTTATTTTGTGAAGAAAATGGACGTTTCAATGATCAGTGACAAATAATTGTGTCTGGCAGACAATGCAACAACGCATTCTATATTTAAAGATTTTTTTTTTCTTTTTTAATAATGAAAGAAACCCTTGTCAGTACTATTTCTGGTAGTACAAAATTGATTGAAGGCTCCGTAAGAGCTACAATAATTTTACTAGGAGGAACGAGATTTTGTAGTGACGATGCATTATTTTTTCCAAAATTTCAAAGAAATCTGTTAAGTTTCAAAGACAGTCGCCGGAATGGATATCATACTGAAACTAAAAATGAAGGTAGTAATGAATACTTGTAAATTACAAGTATTGTTTTAGAAAAGAAATTATTATTGGAAAAACTACATTCTTATTCCTCCGATTTGTACTTCACGTATAGTATCACCATTGCAATTTATTCAACAGTAAACCAGAAGTTTACTAATGAGTTTATTATTTGGCATGACCGGTTGGTCCATCCCGATTCCATAATGATGCAAAGTACAATAGAGAATTCACATAGTTATTTTTTGAAGAGTCAAAAGATTCTTCAATCCAATGAATTCTCATATGCCGCTGTTCTCAAGGCAAATTAATTGTAAGGCATGCATGGTGATATTTGTACCAAATCTTTTACATTTCTAGAAGGGCAAATGACACCAGTGGCCACCCAACTATTCGCAATGTTCAGTTTTGGTCACTCATCTTTTTTGTGTGCGCGTTTGACCACTCATCTTTCTAAAACGTGCCTCTGAACCCATTCCGTCAAAATTGCTCTCATATTTGACGAAATCGGTCCAAACGTGCAGCCACATGATTTTGTATTTTTCTTCCTTTTGCCTGGTTTATTTTGGTCTGGTCGTGGCTGTAAGATAATAGAAAAACACAGCATTTAGGAATGTTAATGAGCAAAATATAATGAGAATGAACGTTGTGGCGAATGCGTCCAATGCAGCGCGCGAGACGTCCGCATTCGCAACTGCCTGAATTGATTAGAAAGAGACCCCTGAAACCCAAGTGTTCAAACGGGATTTTTCGGGGCTGAAGAAGGAGGAGGTGAAGGTGGAAGTTGAATAAGTGGCACCGCGTGGAGAGGAGCAACGTCAAGTTCCTCCGCCGCTTCAGGCTGCCAGAGAATGCGAAGGTGGAGGAGGTGAAGGCGGGCATGCTCACGGTGATAGTGCCCAAAGAGGAAGTGAAGAAGCCAGAGGTGAAAGCCATTAATATCTCTGGCTAAATCTCTTTCTCTTGTATGTAATTTGTAAATGAATCAATAATGTTCGGTTTGAACTTTGAAGTAGTATTGGAAGTTTATTCTCTCTGTTTCGATTATTAACTTCAGACAAATTCAGGAAAAAAAAAAAAACAAAATCATGTGGCTGCACGTTTGGACGGATTCCGTCAAATATGAGAGCAATTTTGACGGAATGGGTTCAGAGGCACGTTTTAGAAAGATGAGTGGTCAAACGCGCACACAAAAAAGATGAGTGACCAAAACTGAACATTGCGAATAGTTGGGTGGCCACTGGTGTCATTTGCCCTTTCTAGAATGCATACATGGTGATATTTGTAGGCCTACTCACCCATCGTGTGGACCATTTAGATATTTTATGATTTTTATTGATGCATCTAGCAGATGGTCACATATATGTTTATTATCAAGTCGTAACTTGGCGGTTGCGAAATTACTTATGGAAATAATTTGGTTACGAGCTCATTTTCCATATTATAATATTAAGACAATTCATCTTGATAATGTTGGTGAATTTATTTCTCAATCTTTTAATGATTGCTGTATGTTTACTGAGATAAGTTTTGAACATCATGTTGCTCATGTCCATACACAAAACGATCTAGAAAAATCATATATTAAACGTATTCCATTGATTACCTGACCATTGCTTATGAGGACTAAACTCCCAATATTTGCTTTGGGCACGCTATTTTGCATGATGCAGCATTAGTTCTCATTAGGCCAACAAGTTATAATAAATTATCTCCCCAACAAATGGTTTTTGGTCATGAACCAATTATATCTCATCTAAGAATTTTTTGGATATGCGATTTATGTTCAATTGCTCCACCACAACGCACAAAGATGGGACCTCAAAGGAGATTGGAAATATATGTTTGGTATGAATTTTCAACTATAATAAAATATCATGAACCAAAAACTGGAGATTGATTGTCATTTTGATGAATTAGTTTTCCTAACATTAGGGAGAGATAGTCAATTGCCGGATAAAAAGGTTAGTTGGAATGAATTATCACTATATCATCTTGATCCTTGTACAAAATAATGTGAATTGAAAGTTCAAAAGATAATTCATTTGTAACGTTTTGCAAACCAACTGGCAGATACTTTTACTGACCCAAAACGCGTAACTAAATCACATGTGTCGACTGTTAATGCTCCAATTCAAATTGATGTCCTTGAAAGATCACATACCAATACTAAAGAGTTAAAAGCCCAAATAAAATGTGGTAGGCCAATAGGTTCGAAAGATAAAAATCCTCGAAAATGAAAATGAACAAATAATCAAGATGGCAAAATCGAGGTAAAAGATTCTGAAACATTTCCAAACATGACTCCCAGTAAACTTTCAGAAGAATTTCAGGTACTTGAAAATGATGATAATCATAAGATCTCTATTAATTATGTCATGACTGGAGAAAGATGGAACCGATGCACAATCGACATCGAAGATAAATTTGCTTATGCTGCAGCAGTTTCTATAATAAATGAAAATGAGGATCATGAACCAAAGTTTGTAGATGAATGCAGATGTAGAGATGATTGACCGAAATGGAAAGACGCAATTCAAGCAGTATTAGATTTGTTCCCAAGTATTAATTACACGACCTTGACTATCAACTATAGATTGGTTGAAATTAAATCTATTTAGGTTGAAAGCCATAGTGCTAATTGAAAACGTAAATTTTTTGGACTAATAATTCGCATACTTGAAGATGTGCAACCAGTGGATTACAAATGGGTTTTTTTTGGAGAAACGTAACAAGAAAATTGAAATCATGCTATATAAGGCACGACTAGTCGCACAAGGATTTTCTGAAAGACCCAAAATTGATTACGAGAGGCATATTCTCACGTGGTGGATGCAACAAATTTTTATTATTTGCTTAATCTAGCGGCAAATGAACAACTTGTAATGCGCCTTATGGTTGTAGGACAACATATTTGTATGGTTCACTGGAAAATGATATTTACATGAAAATTCATGAATGATTTAAATTACCTAAGGAATTTGATTTTGGTTCTCGAGAACTTTAATCGATAAAATTGTACAGATCATTATATGGTGTGAAACAAGTAGGACGCATGTGGTATAATGTCTTGGTGAATATTTTTAAAACAAGGTCATATGGATGATCCTATATGCCCATATATTTTTATTAAAAGATCTGGATATGAGTTTGTTATAATAGCAGTTATGTTGATGATTTGAATATTATTGGAACTCCTGGAGAGATCTAAAATACTGTTGATTATTTGAAACAGGAATTTGAAATGAAAGATCTTGGAAATACAACATTTTTTCTTGGTTTACAAATTGAGCATTTAGAAAAATTGGATCTTATTGCATCGACCCTATTATACAGTTAAGGTGTTATAACACTTTTATATGGATAAAGCGCACCCCTTGAGCAAACCTATGGTTGTAAGATCGCTTGATGTGAATAAAGATCATTTTTGTCTACATAAGAATGAAGAACAACTTCTTGGTCCAAAAATACCATATCTTAGTGATATCGGAGCATTGATGTTTCTTGCAAGTCATACAAAGCCTTATATATTATTTGCTGTTAATTTACTAGCAAGATATAGTTCATCTCCCCACGGAGGCATTTAAATGGTATTAAACAAAATTTTTGTTACCTTCAAGGTACGATAGATATGGGTCTTTATTTTCACAAAACACATAAATCTGATCTTACAGGTTATGCAGATGTTAGATATTTATCTTATCTTCATAATGCTCAATCGCAAACCGGTTATGTTTTTATTGCAATAGTACAACTATTTTTTGGCTTTCAATGAAACAAAGCATTGATACCACATTTTTCTAATCAAGCTGAATTATTGGCGATTCATGAAGCAAATCGAGAGTGTGTTTGGTTGAGATCAATAATTCATCATATCCGGGGTTCAATTGGTTTGCACTTAGACAATACAGTTTCAACTACTTTGTTTGAAGATAATCCTGTATGTATTGATCAATTGAACGAATTATATATTAAAGGTGATAGGACAAAGCACATTTCACCAAAATTCTTTTCACTCACGAGCTTTAGAAGAATGGAGTTATTAGGGTTCAACATATATGTTCGAGTGACAATTTGGTAGATCTATTCACTAAATCATTGCCAACTTCAACTTTGAGAAGCTGAGATATAAGATCGGAATGTGAAGAATCAAATATATCGAATGATGTGCTCAAGATGGGGAGTTACATACTGTACTCTTTTCATTCCCCAATTTTTTCCACTGAGTTTTTACTGGTAAGATTTTTTAACAAAGCAATGTTAGACTAAGAAAATATACTCTTTTTTCTTCACTAGGCTTTTCCCATCGGGTTTTTTCTAGTAAGGTTTTAACGATGCATATATCTTAGTGATGGAAAGCCAAGGGGGAGTGTTATGTATATTATTGTATATCCATCTTTATTATTGTAATTACTAACGAGTTCTACTCCTCTATCTCCCTTTAACAATTAATTCCCCTAATTGATTTCATACAACTCTTGAATTTCATGCAACTCTTGAACTTTGTAATTATTATATTATGTATAATATAAGCCTATAAATAGAGGCTTGAAGAAAGGGAAAAAAAAATAATAAAAGCAAGAGAAAAGTTCTACTACTATTATGTTTCTCTGAAGTCTTTGTCATAATTTATCTATTTCTTATACTACATGCTATTATAAATATATTGTCGTAGTACATTTTATGACGGCTTTTCTTTTTTCTTATAACCATTGGATATTAAGAGTATTAAGAAAATTAAATAATAAATAGCTTATGTTATTAAAGGCATTTTAAATTTCATCAAACTTTTGGAAGAAAATATTTTTTCTAAGAAAAAAATGTGACATAATTTCCTTACACCTTAAGTTTTGCGCATAATAATTGCACAATTGTTACTTATGCTTTGCTCATCAACTAGGGGAAAAGGTTCAAATAAACCCTTGATGTTTGACCCAAGGTCTAGATAAGCCCCTAACGTTACTTTTGGATCAAAAATGCCCCTAACGTTACAAAAAAGGGCCAAATAAGCCCCTCCTCCGTTAACTATCCGCCACATGAGCAAATTTTGCTGACGTGTTAAAAACTTACTCCATGTAAGCAGACACATATTAAAAAATTATGGAAAAGACAAAATTGCCCCCAGAGTCTTCTTCTTCCTTCCCACTTCTTCTTCTTCCTCTCCACCTTTCCCATAAGGTTTTTTTTTTCCCTTCTTTTTTTCTTTTTTCTTTTTTCTTTTTTCTCTTCTTCTTCTCAATTCCAGCTCCAAACTCCAGTTTTCCAATTCCAAAATCCAAGTTTCAGTTTCCTCCTTCTCTATTTTCTAATCCTAAACCCACACCACCACCGCGCACACCACCTCTGCAGCCCGCCGTCGCCGCAGCCCTCAACCGTCGCCCTCGATTTGAAGAAGAAGAAGACCCAAATAGGCCTTTTATAAATCTAGAAAGAGGCCAAAATTCTTCTTCGTCTTCTTCAAATCGATAAGAAGAAGAAGAACCCAATTTCCAGATTCAATTTTGTTTTTCTTCATCATTCTCTTTAATTTCCATCTGTGGATTGTCGATTTTTGCAAATTTGTTGTTTTCTTTGGCATTCACTAGTTTTTGCTGATGTGGGGTTTAACAGCATAAAGTTTGAAACTTGGGAGCTTTAATCACATAGTTTATGCTTGGATTTGTTCTGGGTTATTAGTTAGGTGTTTTTTTTTTTTTTGGGGGTTTATGGGTGTTTTAGAAAGTTGACAAATTCTTTTGGGTCTTGAAGGCTTTTTGTGTTAACTGAGAAGGAGGAGGAGGAGGGAGGAGGGAGGAGGGAGAAGGGGGGAGGGAGGCGGACGGTGGAGGAGGAGGGAGGGGAGAAAGGTGGCGGAGGGGTGGGGGTCACTGAAACTTGGATTTTGGAATTGGAAAACTGGAATTTGGAGCTGGAATCGAGAAGAAGAAGAGAAAAAAAGAAAAAAGAAAAAAAGAAGGAACAAAACAACCTTCTGGAAAAGGTGGAGAGGAAAAAAGAAGAAGTGGGAAGGAAGAAGAAGACTCTGGGGGCAATTTTATCTCTTTCATAATTTATTAATACGTGTCTACCTACGTGTAGCAAGTTTTTAACCACGTCAGCAAAATTTGCTCATGTGGCAGATAGTTAACGGATGAGGGACTTATTTGGCCCCTTTTTTGTAACGTTAGGGGCGTTTTTTATCCAAAAGTAACGTTAGGGACTTATCTGGATCTTGGGTCAAACATCAGGGGCTTATTTTAACATTTTCCCCATCAACTAGCCAATTTGAATTGGGTCCCCTACAACTGGTGGAGGTAGGGGAAATTTGACACAAAATAAGGATTAAGTTTTTATTGATAATTTTTTAAGGAAAATAATATTTTTTATTTAACAAATTATATTCCATAGTTTTTTTAAATCTCGCGCGTCTCTTACAGTTGTTGTAGTTTTTTTTTTTTTTTTCCAATACCCGTGTATTGTTCACGAATATTACTGATGATGGCATACAGACCAACAATAACTCACAGACAAATCACCCGCAACCAGATGGATCTAACACATTTAATAACCCACATCAAAGAGATTTATTAATTGACATAGTTGGATCGCTTACAAGACAACGACAAAAAGAGGCAGACGAGGCTCTCCGGAACCTCATTCTTTCGAGACAAATACAAGTCCAAAAGGTGCCAGAATGCAAGGCCTTGGACGAGCATATTCAGAAGGATAAATTGGTCCACCTCTTCATAATAACTGGAGATGTACGACCTCTCAACGTGTCAGAATAGAGTTCGAGGCATTTCTTGAAGTTCTTGAAAGCAATATTGAACTTTTTGAAACATTTCTTGATAAATGTTGAAGTTTTAAACTTTACGGTTTATTATGAATCTCAGAGAAAAGTGAAGAATTTTGATTTTTTTGAATTCCAACATTTCGGAAGGGTTCAAAAAACTTCCCATTGCGTCTGAAATGTTCCGAACTATTTGGTGAAGTTTTTCTCGACGTCTACAAAATCATGCAACGCCATTTCCGGCTGAATCCATCAGCACGCGAGCTTCATACAATTCGGCCATCTCATTTAATTAAGATTTGTGCATGATTCCTAATTCTTTCCCGTGTCAATTTAGGATTAGTTGAGGTTGTTACAAGTTTATTACAACTTGGCTAACTCCTTTAGTAGATTCCCAAAAGGCTTCACTTCTTGAATCCTTTTTGTGATAGTTTTAGTATTTCCCTTTATTTCCTTCTTAGGAATTTCGGCCTTGTCTCCTCTTGAGACAGGCGAAATTGCCAACCCAGTTTCTTTTTCCTTTAGGAAACTGGCTTTTGTAAGGAATACCAACTCTAGTTGGATTCCACGTTTATTTTTATTTCCTATTTTGTTTTAGTTTGTACTGGTCAAATCGAGCCATCCCCTCTCCTATTTAAAGGAGTTATAAAAAATAATACATTCAAAGAATTCAGAGTTATTATATATTGTGTAGGGTTTAATCCTTAGGTTAAGAGTTCTTTCGTTGAACTTGTGTGTTTTGCATACGTGTTTAAATGACATAAGCGAAACTTTTAGGGTAAATTTAGGTTATTTGCTTTGCCTAAATTTTGCTTGTTTCAATTTGTCAATTCTTGCTAGGTTTAGCTAAAGTAGCTTGTCGTACTAAGTGTAGGGAGTTAATTTTTGAAATTCTTCAAGAGAGTAAGTTTGTGATCAACAACGATTCACCTTCCTTGACACTTTCCTCATCCTTAAGGAACAAGTCACATCAATTACTGTTCACCCAATATTATACCTACACTTGAATCTTCAAGTGTAGTAGTTATTTGAAAAGAGTATACATAAGACTCTTTTCAAGTAACTACTACTTGAAGAGAGTAGTAGATTTACTCTCTTAAAGTAGATCTACTTGAAGATACTTTAAGAGAGTAAATCTACTACTCTCTTCAAGTAGTAGTTACTTGAGAGTATATATATTTCAAATGCCATATCCAAAGATACAATGTAAAGTTTGGACAAAGGGCTACAACTTTCATGCAGATACTTTTGTCCAGTTCTGGTTTTCCAAAAATTACAACGAGGCCGAAAACTAATGCTGAAAATTCACGTACGGAATTATTTCCAGTGAAGGAGAGGCAACTTTCAAAGGTCATATATGGAGTTTCAAAGTTCCAAATTAGATGATTCTTGATGATAGGAAAAACTCGAAGAAAGAGCTACAACTTTTATTAAGAGAGTTTATTCCAATTCGCTGTATGGCTCAAAATCAGGTCAAAAGTTACTATTGCAAATGGCATGCAGACACTTCAATTTACTCTCTTCAAGTGTAGTAGTTACTTGAAAAAAGTATATATAATACTCTCTTCAAGTAACTAATACCTTGAAGAGAGTAATAGTACTTAATGTACTTGAAGAGAGTATATATACTCTCTTCAAATACTTACTTCAGGTAATATAGATACTTGAAGTACTTGGAAGAAGGTATATATATTACTCTCTTCAAGTACTTCAAGTAGATATATTACTCTCTTTAAGTATCTACTTGCAGAGAGTAATATAGATACTTGGAATGAGTAATACTACTCTCTTCAAGTATCTTGATAGAGTGGTAACTTCAAGTATCTTGAATAGAGTAACCACTCTATCAAGATAACTCTATTCAAGATACTTGAAAAGAGTATTAACGATACTTGTGAACAGTAAGTATAATTATTTTTTTTGGCCAATTTTTTTATTTTTTTATATATTAAAGTGATACTTAGACAAAGTAATAGAGATACTTGTGAATAGTGATACTGTTTACAAGTATCTCTATTATCTTGTCCTAGTATCTATTTTACACAACGAAAAAAAAGAGAAAAAAGTACGCATACTGTTAATGTGAACAGTGTCGTAAACATAAACTAGGTTTGTAGGAGACCAATCATTTCCTTTTCCTTTCATCTCTCTCCGGTCGCTGCACCAGAACAGCCATTCCTCATCTGTTTACTACTCCATCTCTTTTCTTCTCCATCCCGCTATTCGAAAGCAGTCACATTTGTGTTAGGTTTCAGACGAAAAAGAGTGGTAGTGGCAGCGGCATCGACTATGAAGCCGACAACAACAGAAGAGAACCGGAAGACTGGAGCAGCGAAGACCGGCCTAGATTGGTGGAAATTTAGAAGATCTGCATCCTCTCCCCTCATAATTTAGAAGCTTGCAACCTGCCATCTCTTCTGTTTTGAGTTTTCTATTTATTTATTGTTGGATGCGGTTGTAATTTTGTTTATGTTATTGAATCTTGGTGCTTTTAGGATTTTATATTTCAATTCATGAACCCTACTGGAAAATTTTGGGTGTTCATGCACTATGTTATTTGTTGGGTTCTTGAATCATTTTCTCAGTTTACTCTGTCCTTTGATTTCCTAATTTTGGGCCTCCTACAAAATCATTTATTTACTTTTGTGACTCAGAGCTCTCTCTTCAATCTTAGGCAGCAAAAGTTTTCTTCAAACTTTCGCCACAGGTCGATAAGGTTTAAGGTTCCTGGGCTTTTCTTCTTCTTCCTGCAATCTCCGGCGAAGGTTTAAGGTTCCTGGGTGCTTCTTAAGTAGTACCTACATTTAGTTTAGTAAAATGGTACGTGCAAATAACAATTGCTTAAGAATTTGCAATTGGGAAGGAGATTTTTTTTTTTTTTTTGAAGCGAAAAGGCGTAAGTTTATTGATTGGAGTCAGGAGGGTGAGCGAGGGGGATACAAGGGGGAGAATGCTCCCAAAAGATGAAATTGGGCTTAGAGGCCTTGCCATAGGATGCTAGGTTATGAGCGAGGTGGTTTTGGGCTCTACGGATCCAAGTAAACGTGCCAAATGGGAGGGCCCGTAGGAGTCTGTGGGTCTCCGCGTAGATTGCACCTGTGTCGGAATGGTCATCTTGCCCGTTATTGAGCCTGTGAATAACAGTTTGGGCATCGCCTGCCATGCCGTTTAGAGGGATACGTAAGCTGGAGGCTAGGTGAAGGGCGTCCCGAGCGGCCATGGCCTCGGCCATCTCAGCCGATGATATGTCAGGGAGCTTCTTGACGAAGCCGAAAAGCCAGTCATTAGTGCTGGTGAGGCAGCAGCCTGCAACATAGCTTGTCCTGGCCGCCCCGTTTACGACAGCGTCAAAGTAGAGTACCGTGCCCGAGGGCCTGGGTGGATTGGCTCGGGCCAGCCGATATTGTCCAGTGCGCAGCTAGGCCGACTGAAAGGAACGGAGCCACTGGGAAGGAGATGAGAAGAAAGAAAAGACAAGGAAAGATAAAAACACACTCTCTTAGATGTTAGGCTTATGTGGTTTTCCGTCTTGATAAGGCGCTGAAGTGTCTTTGATAATTGAGCAAACTTGTCTTCAAGGCTACGGAAAGGTGGAGTCATCTTAATTATGTCCTTTTAGATTATTTCCTTTCCTCCTTATCCATACCATTTGAGGTGTTCTTTACTGCTATTCTACATAAACTCCTTCCTCAGACATACCTTCCTTAATTTTCACCCAAACTGGATCGACATAAATCTTCATAGGCGCTTGAGCGCTCTTCGTTTCTCTCTCTACCAACCAACCAAATGGTCCAGAACCATTGTAGCATCTAAGAGTGGACCACCGAGAAATTTGACCAACTCAATTGCCAACTAGTAAGAAGAAATATTAATTATTGAAAAGAAAATTCCCACCATTCTCGGATATATAGCTGCCTAAATAGTTCTCTTTCCGTTCCCTTATATTAGAAGAGTTCAGTTTCAAATCTTTAATTTATTTTGCCCTTACTAATATTATCATGTGTAGTTCAAAATTATTTCATACTTAATAAATAAAATATAAATAGAATAAAGAGTATCAAATTAACTATTTTATGCATTGTTCCTTAATATTCATAATAAGTTTTATATTTATTAAAGTGAATCTTTCTAATGGAACAAATGGGTGAGTACTAAATACACCAAAGTCTATACCCCAATTTCCACGTACGCCACCAAGCACTCTTCACCTGCAAAAGTTTGCCTCAATTGCCAACAAAGAGGGACCAAAAGACCGAAACTTTCAGCAAGTTTCTGGCATCAAGAAGGGAATAGAACATTACCCAACTCTTATATACCTCTTTTCTTCTACTATCCCTTTTGAGTAGACATCAAGCCTTCTTCGTCTTCTTCCTCTCTCTCTGTCCTCTCTTTCTTTTTCTTTTTTCAATTTTCCCAAATTCCAACAATCCAAGAAGATTGAAAACACAAATTCACACGCTGGCCCGACCCTTTATAGCAAAATATGAAAAGGCACCAATACAGTTTTGCAACTGTAATTCTACTCTCCCTCGTCTTCCTTCTCGGCCTTTTCTCCTTTGCCCTGTGTTTTGCCGCTGAATTCAAGAGATCAAAGGTACGTTCATTAATACAAGGTTTTTACATAAACTTTGGTGTGGGAAGAAAGAACATTAATTAGTGTTTGTTCTTTTAGTGAATCCTCTTTCTTTTTGGTGTGTCTCTTTCTCTGGTGTAGAAAAATGATCTCAGATTAAATGGGAAGCTTTGTTATTTGCCAGGAAGCCAAGGATTTGGATTGGGAATTGCGGCCTTAATCCTTTTGTTTATTGCTCAGATCATCGGAAACCTTTTCATTTGCAGTAAATTTTGGTCAAGTAACCATGATAGAAGCTGCAAGACGAAGTTAGCCAAGATTATCATCATTTCTCTGCTTCTTTCATGGTAAGTTCCACAGTCAACATCATCAATTAGGCCGTAGAAAATGATAGTAGTGATAATACTAGTAATTAAAAACATTCAAAATTCTTTTTAGTTTTTTTCCAACTATGCATATCTTACCAATCGCAAATATTACCAAAATTCAAAAGGGTTTTCAAATTTGTTGAACTTTTGAATAACCAAACATGTAGAATTATTGTATTTGACTCTTGTTTATTTTACGGTCAGTTCAGGAGAACTATTACTTTTTTTTTTCAAAAAAAAAAAAAAAAAAAATCTCAATCCAAACACTTTTATCTTTTACTAAATTCAATTAAAATTTAAAATTTTTTCTAAAATTTCACTCACATTAATTCAAAATTAATCTCATCATTACCCTTTTCTACACAAATTCTCAAAAAAAAAAAAAAAAAAAACCTCCAAAAATTATTTATTCGGACAAATGAAAGTCTCTCATTTTGGTAGCAAAGTAAACTGACTTTAGTTTTCATTTCTCTACCTCTTTATGCCTAGCCGTTTGGTTTGGGGGTTATTAAAGGGGTTAATGGGAATGAAAATAAATCATTTCCATTGTTAGTGTTTGGTATAGGGATAAGGAATTTAAAAAACGGAATTCATTCCTAAAAATTGGGCAATCAGTCAATCCCGGGTACCCCTGGGATTGGGGAGTGAAGCTTAGTCCGGAATCAATTTTTTTCACTCAATACTAAAAAGACCTCGTTTGCTTCTTCTTCTTTCTTTCTTCTTCTTCTGCTGGGTCTGCTTCTTCTTCTTTCTTCTTCTTCTTCTGCTGGGTCTGCTTCTTCTTCTACTTCTTTTCTTTCTTCTTCTTCTTCTTCTTCTTCTGCTCGGGTTTTCGATTTTTGCGGGATGAGGATGTGAGTTCCGATTTGGAGTGGCCACCGGATTTACAGCAAATTAAATTTCATTTGCTGTGTTCTTTGGGTGAATCCCAGAAGGAGCAAATGTGGAGCAAATCCTCTTCATTGTGTTCTGGAGCAAATCTCCTTTGCTGGAGAAAAGTTGGAAGTTTTTGCACAAAAGGAGAATATTTCTTTGATTCTTTGATTGGCCGGTCTGGTTCTTTGGGTCTTCACTGTGTTCTGCAGCAAATCTCATTTGCTGTGTTCTTTGGTGAATCCCAGAAGGAATTATTAAATTGGCCGGCCTGGTTATTAATGCTTTTAAGGGGTAAAGTGTAAATTTTTATTAATTTTCTATTACTGATATTAAATTGAACAAAACATCAATTATTCATTTCGTTTCACTCTTCAATCAAATTCATTCCCATTCTACTTTAACGTTACTATTCAACAGCCCCACATGGGAGCGGATTAATTATTCATTAAACCATGATTCTAGGGACAAACGCCAAGGTACAATAAATAACCTACGAACGTGGGACAGCTATAACTAACAAGTGAATGAATTTCACAGTCATCAAATCTATTGGGATAACAGAACCAAAAAAATTAGTCAGATTTTGATTAAAATATTAGTATATTTGAAAAGTTTAGAGTTGGGGGGTGCAGGATCAGCTTTGGGGTGGCAGCTATTTTAATAGGCGCAGCCACGAGCATGAGCCAAAGTCAAGAGCTTGGGGAAGGATGGTTAGATGGGGAATGCTACATTGTTAAAGATGGAGTTTACATTGGTGCGGCAGTTTTGGTGCTCATTACTTTGGGTTCAACTATGTCTTCGGCGGCCATCACATTGAATCATAAGGTACAAGCCGGCGAACAGCAAGGTACAAGAGTCTATGCACAAGCCGATTCTGCTTCGGGAAACGATTTCACTCCCTCAAATTGATTATATATATGAGAGTACAAATTTTTTTTTTTTTTTTCTTTTCCTTTGAACTTTATAGGAACGTTCCGTGTTAATTATACAGAGGAATACAAATTATATAGAGGAATACAATGAGGTAGAGATCTTAATACAACAAAAGAAGATTTCATTTCCATAAACGATTATTTCTTTGGTCTCAATGTAAGTTTTGTTTCAAATCATATTTCTTTTCTGAACGAAAAAAGTTTTGTAATTGTTTTACGTTGCATACATATAACAGTAGAACTTGCCTGTATTTCCTTTTTAGAATAAATGGAGAAAAAAATGTTATATATATATGTCAAAGATATTGACCCTCTTAACATGAATAATTTTAAGGATAGCACCGATAATGTTTTTAATATTTATATTTATCCAATAATAAATAATGAATTCTGTTTATATAAATAAAAAAATATACTTATCTTTTATTTATACTTTTTTAACTATTCTAATTAGTAATTTTATATTTTAAAAAAATTATATAGAGAATAAAATAAAAGAGTAAATTATATAAAATAAAATAAAAATCATCATTTAAATTCCATGAGGACGTATTTAATGAGAGATGATTTCTTCAACAAAAAAAACTAAAAATAGAGAGATGATTATACTTCCATATACGATCACATTATTATTTTATATATTTAACCTTCAAATTTGACTCTCTCTCGATAATTCATTTTATATTTCAATCTCTCTTAATCTCATAATTCTTCGGTAAATGCTATACCATCAGTTACTATTAATACCCCCACCATTCAGATGCAAAAGATTAATTACAATTTTCTTTTTTGGAATACTACCATTTACATAGTTTACTTATAACTCATTTTTGTCCAGGTGAAATTCGATGAGAATAACTGAATTTTACATTTTTTTTCCCTGAATTTTACTTCTTTTTTTTTTATTTAAATGGTTGGCTTGGTGACCCTTTATTTGTAATTAAGGGCCTGTTATTTACGTTTTCATTTTGGTTTTGATTTTGGTTTCAACAATAAATTTAATATATTATAATCAATTTTCATCATTTCTAATACAACTTTTTACTATTTAACTATACTTTTTTACATTATAAAACTATTTTTCAAAACATATCTTACAAAACTGTTTTTAAACTCATAAAAAAGAACAACCCCTAAAAGTGGTTACACAAAAAGAGGGGAACGTAATGGCCTAAGATCTGCATATATCAACTAAAAATAAACTAGGTACGCACATAAAGAGAAACTACTGGCATCCAGGAGCACTAGACCCCACACCTCCCTTGGGAGTGTTTCCATAACGTAAATTGCCGAAGAGCATATTCTTGCCTTTTTTTACTTATTTTTCTTGCCTTGTTTCCTAATGCAGTGTTTGATAATTGCCTTTCAAAACATCAAATTGCATCTTACACTGCTGTATCTAATCCTAGATAAGGTATAATATACACGAGAGGGCAGTTGCCAAAAAGACAAAAATACAGTTCATCCTTCTCGGCATCATATCATATAGTAGCAGTATAATTAAATCCATTTCAAAGTGCAATATATATATATATATATATATATATATATATAAGTAGCACTTCCATTAAGATGTGGGTTTTTCCTCCCTTATGCTTGACTAGATTTAAACTCATGAGTCACTACCTATGCAATGAGTTAGTTTATGACTAACCATTAAATCACTGCTAAATTCTTCATCAATTGCTAATTTTCTTTTGTTTTTCTAGTTTTCTCCTCCATTAACTTCTGCTCATCTCTTCCTTCAGTTCCCAAATTCGCCTTGTAACTAAGGGAGAGCTAAACTTATAAAAGGCATTACATAATATGAAACGTCATACTCATCCCCATTCCCCACACTACACCTACACCTACTAAAGCAGCAATATCTCAAAAGCTAAAGGGGTTGGAATAACTTTAAAGCCATTCAATTGGAATAACAAGGGGGAATGGAAAAACTAGAACGCATAAAGTGGTAGACCCAAAATCCCATCTTGCGTTTCCTGGTTTTCCACTACATTCCCAAGGGAAATCCTTACTGAAACACTAGACAAGTGACAACGATATAAAAGGTCAGAGATTAGTTTCTACCTCAAAATGAAACACTAGATACGGGACAACGAAATGAAAGGTCGGAGATTAGTTTCTACTAGGTGTATCGAATGCAAATAAAGGCCAGCGGCTCATATCATCAAAAAACATTCTCGAAATTTGGTTGATGCGTTTCAGAATAAGAGAATTGAATGATATAAAAAATCACTGTCTGGTTTATGAGTTTAGAATGAAAAATTAAGAATCATATCCATGTAACTGGGAACAAACAAACCTATCAAGGGTAATAAAGTTCAGTTTGATTCTCCTTCCATTCCAACCTACTATCAACACCTATGTCAGTCTCATTCTCATTCTCATTCCATCCACTCAAACTATCAACACCTGTCATTCTCATTCCGTCCACTCAATCCAAATGATTCAGTCTCGTCCTTACGAAAAGGGGTATCACTGGAAGAAAAAGGAAGTAACATAAGATATGTCCAATTGTCCAAATAACAAATTTCAACATCTCAAACAAACTAATGAAAACACGTAATGATGCTACTAATACTACAGTAACTACATACATCAATTGGGTAGACCGCCAGGCAAGACTAGAAATGGTAATTATCCAGATTCATAAAATGACAACACACAAATTGCATGAGAACAATAAATCACAAACAAAATGAAAGTTAAACCCATCTACACAATTCACAAACCTAAATAGTGAACCTGTTTGAAAATTAAGTCAAGAAGGATTTTTACAGCGGTCTGTTCAAACAAGCACAAACCATCCATGAAGTGGGCAGGTTCATGGGCAAAAGACGAAAAAGATAAACATACGAAGCCGCCTGTTTGGTAACGCTTTAATTAACTTGCAGCTAGTAACATCAGAAATGCCGTTACCCTGTGTGTCCAAGGCATTCATACAAAAAGCCCAGCATTGCAAGACAAACATGCAACACCAAGCATCTGCCCCCAAACATGTAAGATTACTGGGATGAACATCTCTATGAGTAAAACTACTAAATTAGTACCGCATATATCCACCTCGAACTCTATTACCGGAGTTATATCCCCCTCTTCCCCAGCCATATGGAACGCGATTCATGCCGTGTCCAGGTCCATAGCCACCATATACTGGATGAGTTCTCTGATGAAACTGACCAAACGTCTGAAATAAACATATGCACAGATTTAGTAAAAGACACATACACAGAATCACAATATCTTGAGAAAAGAAACAAAAAAAAAAACCTCAGTGTCAAGCTTCATTCTCTCAGAGAAGCGATTCTGCCCATTCCTATTTCTATGAGCAGTTGTATTGCAAGATATTGAGTCAAAGAAGTCATCCTTGTTATATGCAGGCTGCACAAATTAACATATAAACTTTACTATGGATCTTCCATCATTTTGAAGTAGGAGATGCAACGTGTCGTGTGAAAGGATATACAATAAAGATTTATGTTGATTGGGAAAAAAGCCAAACAATTGGTTCCGGCACCTACTTTTGAGTCCGTCTCAACAGGCAAGCCATCACCCTCTACTTCCCTTGAAGTCTGGCTGGTGTGATTATCCTGCATCATTCCCGCAGTGTCCGTTTGTTTTCCTTTTCCAAGATAACCCCATACTTCATCCTTTTTAAACTTCTCATTCATGGCTTCAAAATCAAATTCTTCAGTGAACTGTAAAAGACATTGGAAGTGCAAGAGATTCAAACCAACAGAGCATATTTTCAGAAGTCCACAAAATAAGAATCAATTGAAGAATGGCACAACAGATAGTAAGTAGTACATTTCTTTTTTGCCTTAATATTCTGAGTGGGTTCATGTGGATAAATCATAATTTTTTTCTAGGGAGAATAATAAAGGAATCTGGGTCATACATAAACCAAGTCATAGTTTTGCAAAGTTCTTTCTTCTACAAAGTCAAATATGCAATTCACAATCATTCCAAAGGAAACACAAATAAGGGCAAATGAATTACAGGAGCATGCATGTTTTAGTGGTGTAAGATTTTGAGGTTTAATGATCTACACTAAAATATAAAACACAATAGTTAACCAACTGTCCAACTTGTCCCACCATTTCTCCCCTTCCACAATCCTAGGTACCTAACTCATATCTTCTTTCTGTTTTCTCCTTCATACTTAAGTTTCAACATAACAGAACCAGATCTGTTTGCTAAACCAGATGCGAAGAATTAACATTCAAGAGTCATCAGTCATTTGACAGGTTCTACAGAAAATGAAAATCTATAGGCTAACTGGCTGGAAGCCACAAAACCATTCACATATTGAAAGATGATTAAAAAATAAATTATCCTTAATTCTGAATTGAAGTTTAATCAAGTATACGACGGGAAGTCTAGTTTTCACTACTGGGGACAAATAATAATGTTTTCACTATTGGGGACCAATAAGAATCCCATTCTTTTAATAGAAAATAAACTTTTCCTGTTGCTAGATAAGAAGAGAGGAGGTAGTGAAGGATTTGGAAGTGATGTGCTGAGTTGTAAAAAAGGTCCACTTGGCAACATTTAGGTGGAACAATAACCACCACATCAGCATGATGATATGGTGGTTATTAACCAACTAATAGTTTCTCGTAGATGTAAGGGTTTAAATCTCACCTTTGAAAGATTCTTTGAAAACTTTTCGAGGGAGAAATAAAAATTTGAACCACAATGAGTTGTGTAAAACATAATGCTCAAAGGAAATAGGGAAGCTTAATAATTCTCTCACAAAGACACCCATTACTTTGGAAGATAGATGAAGATATGTCACCCATGGGTTTAAATCTCACCTTTGAAAGATTCTTTGAAAACTTTTTGAGGGAGAAATAAAAATTTGAACCACAATGAGTTGTGTAAAACATAATGCACAAAAAACAGGGAAGCTTAATATTTCTCTCACAAAGACACCCATTACTTTGGAAGATAGATGAAGATATGTCACCCATTACTTTAGTCATATATATCAACATAAATTGGAAATTGTATCTGTCACCAAATTTTCTCCAAACTAGTAACAAGAAATCAAACAAACAATCTATTGCATAGCATCACTCTCAGTAATATTAATACTTTAGGATCATCAAGTTACTTTCACTGTAGAGACATTGATGACTGGTTCAAAAAAAAAGAATAGGAACTTGGTTCCAAAAAGAGAAAAGCTTGTAACAACAAAAACCAATGCAGGAAAGCAAGAAACTTAATCAAAGAGAAGTTAGCCCCACAATGGGAAAGATTTTTTTTAAGAACATCCAAGCTAGCAATAATAAATTTTGAAAACTCAAATACCGGTCAATATACAATTCCTTAACATTTCGGAAATGTTCTGAACAAAACTTTGAAATCAACAATCCATAAAACACTGTAAGATTACCTGTTGTCCAGGTGGCTCTAATGGCAGGAGCGGTGCTTGATTTATAGGATCAGTAACCGACGACAATGATCCAGAGGGTGCCACATTAAGTACAACCATGTCCTGATTAGGATATAAGATTTGTGGCGCATATTCAGGTAGTCTTGATGATAATTGATCTGGAGTTAGCAGCATTGGTGCTTGTTTCATTATGGGGCCAAAAGAAGAATCCACAACAGAAGAGGCAGTATGTGACAATGAGTGCACAGTATGCAATGATACAGGGTCAGAAAACACTTTACCAGTGTTTGATGCCTCAATTCTGTTCACAGTAGCAGATGGAGGATATGAAGAAAAATTTAATGGGTTAGCACTAACAACATTAGGCTGAGCAGATAGAGCTGACTTCATAGACAAAGAATGTTCATCCATAGGAGGCGTAACAAGTAGCTGAGGAGTTTGAGAGGATATAATGCTTGGATATACAGAATTAGAAGCAGTACGAAAGGGAATTGAAGGAAGACTGATAGAAGAGCTGGTTAATGGGATTGTCATAGGCACAGTTACAGGAGCTGCCTCTGAAAAGTTTGGTAATGAAGGGAGTGCAGTAGCTGCAGATAGAGGATGCTTCTGAGCATAAGCATTGCCACCTGTGGCCCCATTGTATCCTTGACTGTATGTTGGTGTGGCATAAGATGATAGATTGCCACTTTGAGTCATTTGAGGAGGATTCTGTTCTACAATGTGAACTCCAGATTGTTGGCATGGCAGGGCACTGGAGTAGGACCTCATGTTCAGAGCAGAAGCCTCCACATAGGGACTCATTTCAGTAGAAGATCCACCACTAAATGGCATAGGGGATTTTGATGAACTTGAATGGCCAGTGGCAGATTGAGACTAAAGCAACAGAAATGTACATAGGAAAAATAGTAAATACAAAACTCAAAAGAGAGTGCCATTCCAAGAATTATGTAAAATAAATCACTAATTTTTATCTATCTGATTTCAAAATGATCTATGTACCTGACTGATGGCTGGATCATTGTGTAGAGGTTCCTCTGCTGGTGGGGGTCGAGAGGCTTTCACTTGTAAATCCTAAATTTAAAAAGACAAAAATGCAGGGAAAAAACCCATGAATATGAGAACGACATATAGAAGCAGTGCTGTGCAGGGCTTGAATTGATAGATAAAAAAGCAGAAAAAAAGGAGGATCAGGAAGAACTGGGCCATACATGTTTAGATAATTTCACAAACATAGAGAACTTAAAGATACACTTCTATCAAGTACCTACGCTACCATACTTCAAATACATAATGACAATGAACCTACCTTTTCACTTTCCCAAATGTTCCAACCAACCACAAACCAACTAGGCATTTGTCCCACTATATGATGTCAACCACACAGATCATACTTTGCAATCGTGTTTAATCAAAATACATATTTTTATTTTAAATTTAGATATATCGTGCCTTTCTAAACAGTCTTCTTCCAAATCTTATTAGGCCTTTCGTTCCCCATGAATTTGAACAAATAGTTCTCTATTCTTTAACCATCTTTCTAATGCATCTAAAGGCCTTCTACGCACGTCCAATCCACCTATAAGCATGTTTCTCTTAACTTTTTTTTCCTTTCGGGTTAGCCCCACTTTCTTTCTGATACATCACAGATGTTATGATCGTTTTACAAAATTTTCTTTTCAATTTTACCGATATTTGACGATCACAAAGTACCTCCTGCATGTGTTCACGCCTGCATAAATTTCATACCTGTCATTTTCATCAATTCGCCCACATTTTTACAGGATAGATCCTAAATATTTAAAACTTTTTAACACATCCAATACATGCCTGCTGAGTTTCATTCATAACCCCGTTACTTCTCCTATGATTACAAATGCTATCCACACATTCAATTTCAGCTCTATTTATTGTATAACTTAGAGGTAAAGGAGCCTTAGCTCAAACTGGAACAAGAGGAACAAAAGAAGATAAATTATGAGTTTGGTAGCAGATGTGAAAAACAGATGTTTTTTGTATAATACTAAAATACTGTACATGCCAATTAATTTCTACAAGGACCAATCATGTCGTAAGTGATCACCCAACATGGAAAAAGATCTACCCTGTCCTTCAACATCTCTTTTTCTACCTATCTTGTCATCCCATCATGTTAACCTAATCTTCTCCACTTAATTTCTGATTCGATTATTCAAGCCACAACACTAGCAACTTGTCTTTCCGATAAGGACTTCTACTAAAATCCTTTTTAGATTTGTAAGAGACCAAACAATTGTCCAGAAAAGTTTATTTATTAAAAATAAAATTTCTAACTTTATATCTAGTAATCATAAGCAAGTTGGAAAACTTGATTTGTGTGCCTCTGATTCCACCATATAGCTTGTTCCTATAATTTCTCCAGTTCGACACCTAGTATTGCATGGCTGGAAGGCCATACAGACTTCCAAGTTTAAACATTGGCAAAACACTTCTTATAACGAAAACTAACAGGCACACTTATTCACAGCTAGCCCATCACATTAGTTCTAGAATTGAGGAAAAGTCTATTCCGTTCACAAATAACTACAAATTAGCTTTCTATCTGTTTGATCCTTTTTTGAATATTCGATAAGATCCAAAATAAACAAACAAAGAGATTCAGTACCAAGGATAAGAATGAACTCCCATCACACAAACTAAAAGACAGAAGTTACAATTTCATTTATTGCAAAAATTTACCTTAATGTCATTACCACGAAACAAAATGTACTCATAGATTTTATCACTTGGAGGAATTTGTGGGCCATCTTTCTTCCGACCCTCGGTACCATATGACTTAACTGCAAATTTAGACAATACAGGAATTATAAAGGTGACAAAATTAACATGACTACATGCATACAAAAATGTAGATCTATGATTAAAACTATATCAAAACTCAACCTACAAAAAGACAAAATGGATTAAACCATTCCAGGAAAGTAAATTGCATGTATGACTTTTGAATAAATGAAATCAATTCAATGAGGATGACATTGAACTCTTAAGATAAAACTTTTCTATCTGTTTGATCCTTTTTTGAATATTCGATAAGATCCAAAATAAACCAACAAGAGATTCAGTACCAAGGATAAGAATGAACTCCCATCACACAACTAAAAGACAGAAGTTACAATTTCATTTATTGCAAAAATTTACCTTAATGTCATTACCACGAAACAAAATGTACTCATAGATTTTATCACTTGGAGGAATTTGTGGGCCATCTTCTTCCGACCCTCGGTAACCATATGACTTAACTGCAAATTTAGACAATACAGGAATTATAAAGGTGACAAAATTAACATGACTACATGCATACAAAAATGTAGATCTATGATTAAAACTATATCAAAACTCAACCTACAAAAAGACAAAATGGATTAAACCATTCCAGGAAAGTAAATTGCATGTATGACTTTTGAATAAATGAAATCAATTCAATGAGGATGACATTGAACTCTTAAGATAAAACTTATTAAAAAGAAAAACTCAAAGTAGTTCGGCAAAGTAAAAACCTATAAAAGAAAACAAGAAATGCAAACAGGAGAATATGAATTATATTACAGACAACACTAGCAGGATAAAAAATCTGCTTATGTGAGAATATAAATGATTGACAGCAGCCTTCACAGACCAGAAAATCTTCAATTTAATTATAGAAAAAATCAAATGAAATGACTAGGGACAATAGGGCAGATCAACTACATGGTCAACCACCGAAATCCTTAGTTCATTCTATTATAACCATAAGAATAAGGGTAAACAGCACCAAAGTCAATCCCTATAGGGATTAAAACAAAATTTGAGATTGGAACAGCAATTATTTAATAAATAAATACACTTTTAACACACTACGTACGATAAGTTATACGCATCATATTTCGCCATTATGTTTGGTCAAAACACATTATCTCATTCATATATAAGTATAACATGTATCTTTTGTTGGTGTATTTTAAATTCTTTTTAGTTTTCCTGTTCGCCTTTTGATTTGAGTTAATTATTCTCTATTTCCTACGCACCAGAATTCAACAAATAAACAATAATGAAACAGAAATACGCAAAAACCACCACTGAAACAGAAAATCAGCAAAATAAAAAAGTAAACACAGCCGCTGCACCTCTTTCTCATTCAACTGTAGACAAGGAAAAATCAATTTTTCTGGACAAAATTGTAACCAGTTAAAAAAAGAAAATAAGCACTTCTTGTAAATAAAATCTGCAATATGATGTTTAGACTCAAAACTTCTACAGCTCTTAAGAGCTTGAATCGTCCTTGGGGGGTCAATCACCCCATAGAATAACTTTGAATTTTTTGCTTTGAGTTATCCTTTCTTTGATAATCATCTTCTTCTACGGGGTTATAGCTCATAAAGAAAACATAAAATGGTTTATCAAGTGTTCTTACAGTTCATGATGATGAAGCCTCACCTTCATTTAAGGACTTGACCATCCATCTGACATATTAATTTTTTCCTTCAAGCTATGAATTACTGTATCAACCATACACGATGGCGAAACATGATCCGTATAGTTGACCCTATGTCATGGTACAAAGGATTAGTTATTGTTATGAAACTAAAGATACTCCATTGAGATTCTATCATTTGATAAACTGGCTGTGTTTTCAGCACATTTCACTTGGCTCTAGATAATGATTTTCAGTGACACTTTTACAAAACAAACCCATCAGTGGACTGAGGTGTTATATACAACCTCAAAAAGTTTCAACATCCATCAAACCATGCTTAATGGCCATAATCATTGTATGGATTCATTAACTAACTACAAAGATTCCCTTAAATATCTCAAACTTCTCTTGAACTCAACTAGGGCACTTCTTCCCAAGAGCTCATCAACGGATATACAATGGGGGCAGGGGGTGAGGGAACCAAAAAACAGTAGAGCCACATGCAATTTTGGAAGTTTTTATAATAAGTGCTCCCATTATTTTGTCAATGCTATTAGACATGGAAATGTATTAAAAGAAGAGAACAATGAAAAAAGGTTAATTTAGTACGGGTATTCAAAATGAGAAAAATAATTATAAAAAAAAGCCATTTGGGAATGAATTTAAATAGCACTTGACTGAGACAAGTATTAAAAAATGGATTATGATCTAAATGTTTGAGATGACAGTAAATGATATTACCTTTAAAAATCACAGTATCTACCTCAAGAATATAATTTATTTCAACTTTTTCTGTATCTATTTAATGTATTAATGTTCTTATCTAATTTATTACGGAAATGTTATTTACAGGCCACTTTTTACTATTCGTAGGCCACTTTTTAAAATTTTTATACGTGAATTTACATTTTTGCCGTTTATAATTTCTAACTTTATAAAAAAATTACCCAACTTTTTTAATTCCAGGAAATCGCCCGGACTGGGCGATTTTATCCAGGAAAATCGCCTGGTCCAGGCGATTTTCTTGGATAAAATCGCCCAGTCCGGGCGATTTTCCTAGATAAAATCGCCCAGACTGGGCGATTTTCTTACGCCCTGGCCAGGCGATTTTCCCAGATAAAATTGGTGTCCTGTGGCGATTTTCCCTAAAAAAAAGGCCAGAGGACGGCGTTTTTATCAGGTTTTCCCGATCAGTAGTCGGAAAATCATTTTTCCGGCGAACGACCACTAAATTTTCGAAAAAACGTTTTTTTTTAGGGAAAATCGCCTGGTCTGGGCGATTTTCCTTGAGTTAAAAAAGTTGGGTAAATTTTTTTTTTATGAAGTTAGAAACTATCAAGGGTATATTTGTCTTTTCACCACTTAAAATTTTAAAAAGTGTCATGTGTTTAGTAAAATGGTACCTGCAAATAACATGCCCCATTTATTATTCTAGCTCTGCTAGTGAAAGACCTCATGGTGAATCTCACTATACTAATATCTCTAGAATTAAAATGCCCCTCTGCCCATAGGTTTATAGAAAAGGTGGAATTGAAGCTTGACAAGAGGATGCTCAAAGGGGATTGGAAAAAAAGTTTCCCTAAAGCTATGATGGGAAGAGAGCTGAGACAAGAAAAGGATTGAATAGAAAGTAAGAAAGGTACTGGGAGAAGAAAAAGTGTTTGCTGATTCAGAATTGGTGATGTGGGGCAAAAATGATTGAAGAAATAAGTTATGTTCCAATTCCGAGTAATAATAGACTTATGACTCATATCTTCAAGATACACTTACACTTGTTCACTAATTTTAACAAGTAATAATAGACTTAGCAACAAATCTTAGGAACTTTTCCATAGCAACTCAAGTGGCGGCATTCATTGGTTACATGTTTATAAATAATTATTAAGATCACATAATTGGCCAATGAATGCATGCCACATGAGTTGTTATGAAAAAATTGCTAAGTCTATCATTACTCAATTTTAACAGCTAGGAATTTCTGGCAAAATACTAATAAGCAGAAAACCTTATTACTAATACTCTATATCAGCAACGAAAAGTTCATGGATAATACTACAAATCAATGAAAATGACACAAATGCAACCACCACAAAATTATGATGCATAGAATGTCATAGTAGACCTCAGGGGCATGAGAGTACAATTATCGGCACCATATGTTGATTTGCACTATTCCGCACTCGGAGACAGTAATGAACACCAACGGCAGATTCTACACACATTTCCATTACTAACAAATTAATTTTTCTTATCCACCCAAAAGAATGATGGTCTTCAAATCAGTCTAGTAAGTTTTAATAGATCAAATTACACGCTTATACTTTATGGTTCACCAAGAATATAATCAAATACAGCTGCTACAGTTCAGTGTTTCTTAATTAATCTGCATGGTGAGCATTTTGTAAATCTTCTTTCTGGATTACAGTCAGTTAAAAAATATAATTTGTATGCTGATTGATATGTACCCTATGTCCTGTCTAAGATCTAATATCACCATTATCCTCTAATCTCACTCAATCGCAGACAAAACAAACAAGTTCAATCACTAAATGCATGTATACAAAGTACAAAACGGTACAGCCACATGATATCATCAGATAGCAGTCAAAATAATCATATTGATATAATAACAAAAAACACAAATTCCATTCTATAACTACGTATACACATATATATACACACACAGTTGCCTTTTTTGTGCACAAACAAAAAAATACAAATTTTTACAGCAAAAAGGAAAAATACAAATTTTTACAGGAAAAAAAAAAAGAATAAACACGAAAAATACACACACATTACACATTTAAGAAGTTCGTTTGCACCAAAAGTTAATAATGAAAGGCAGTATTCAAGGAAAATTTTTTTAAAAAATCAAAATAAAAAAACTTCAAAAGTCTCAATTCAACGAGCGTCCGGCATTTCGAATGAACGCTAATTATATCACAAATTTTCGGTGCATTCATTTAAAGTAAATATCATAAAATAAAATTTAAAAAATCTTCAAATACCTAATGTCATGCACATAAAACGAAGTAAATTCATAAAAAGAACTGAACTTTTATGTTTACCATTTTTCAAGCCGAGAGTGGACTCTTGGGGATTAAGATAATAAAGCATCCCCTCGTAACGAATCTCGTACTTCGACGTCAAACTTATGAAGCTTCCAATGTACGAATCCGCCGGGGAAGACGACGGCGGTGATGATGACGTCGACGCTTTTGTGCTCAAAGATTCATTCGCCATCTCGAAATGGAGACTCTATGTCCTGATAATCGAAAACAAAAACAGGAAAAATCTCCCGAACGAATTGAAAGAAAAGCAATCTCTTTTGCTTTCGACAAAGAAATTTCAATATTTTTTTGTGTCGGTTCTGGCTTTTTCGGGAGTGTACGGAGAAACTGATGTGTTTTGGAGGTGGAGCGTTGGAATTTATAGCGAGAAGTTTGTTTGCGAAATGACCCCTAATATGTAAAGGTATTTTCAAAATGTCCCCAACAAATTGTACAAATGGTTTTTGTTTTTATTATTATTTTTTTTCATGTTATTTGCAGTAACTATTTTACTAAATTTAGTAACCACTTAAAAAAATTTTAAAAGCCAAACGTATAAGGATGTCCCTACACCCACAAAAGAGTTTATCATATTTAATTTTTTTAAGAAAAAAGAAAGGGGTGTTGTTCAACAAATTTTTTTTTCCCTCTCCAAATTGTACTTCCTAAATGTATGAACAGAACACAAATATTCGCATTAAATTTCTCTTATTTTTATAACAAAATCACATTGCACAACAATTTTTATTACTTGTATTTTATATTTATGATATTAACTATTATAAACCACTCTCGTGATCCATAAAATTAGTAATGAATTTCCACATTAACATTAGTAAGTCGACGTCATTTGCCCTGTATTCAACTTATATTGTCCTTGTAATCAAGATATACTATTGTTACGTTTGTACTTGTAACCAAAATTAGTACTACAACTTACAAGGTTAAATTGACATGTAAATCAAAATTTTACATTTTTCAATCAACTTCATTTGCAATATGTCTTGAACTTGTACTTTTCTCCCACCCATATATCACAAAATTTCAAAAATTAAGAATAATACAATATTCACCAAAGTGGAATAAAAATATATTGTTATAACAATCGAGGACTGAGACAAGACACGGAGTGTAAGAAAATGATTCTCACATTATCTCCACATCAATGATTTTATGCTCCTCATCTATCTCAATTATATCTAAATGTTCAAAAAATAATTAAATAGGAAAAATAATATAATGCAAATCAAAATATAACAAACTTAATCATTAACAAATTTCATACCTACTTCAATATGTTCAAATTCTTCTAAACTCTCCTCCAAATTGATAGTTGTATGATCTTTCTGTATCCAATCTCGAGCACAAATAATAGCTTCCACAGTTTTCGAATTTAAAGAACTGCGGAAAGAATCCAGAATCCTACCTCCTAAGCTAAATGCTAATTCTGAAGCTACAGTAATCACTGGGGTAGCCAACAAGTCTAGAGCCATTAAAGCAAGGGTAGGAAATCTAGAGCAATTCAATTTCCACCAATTTAGGATGTCAAAATTACTGTCCTTCTTGTCACACCTTATCTCATTCAGATAAATATCCAATTCACTCTTGCTGGCAAATGTATCATTATTATCAAAAAAAGCATCCACCAATGAGGTAGCATCTACATAATCAACCCTCATCTCATCCACCTCTTCATCTCTTATCGTTGTTTCCTTACGCAACATTGTTGGGCTATAAGCTTTAAACATGAGATGCAAAACCCTAAGCACTTTCTTTTTCAACTTAACGGCATCACTCCCAAAAGTCTTTTCAATAATCACATCAACATCCCTCAACTTGAATCTAGGGTCTAAAACCAAAGCTATAAAAATAAAGATGTTCAATTGCTTAATGTCGGACCAATACTTGTCATACTTTTCTTTCATCTTAATAGCCATAGCTTTGATACCTTCATTATCACTATCTTTCATCTTCGTAATGAAAGCATTCATTCTAGCAATATCCCGCAGAGATTCATTCCCGGTAACATAGAAAGATCCAGATAACGCAACAGTTGTATCATAAAAAATCTTTAAGAAAGGCAATAAACTAGAAACAAATGTCCAATCCTCGTCAATAGCCATCTTGGATGGAGTCGGTGGGTCTGTAACCGGATTCATATCAAGCACAAAGATGGAGTCCATATTCTTCATTAATTCAAAAGCATGTTGAAATTTAATAGATGCCAATAACATTAGATATGTTGAATTCCACCTACTTTCAACATCTAAGCAAAGCAAACTCTTGCTTTCTATCTTTGCTAAACCAACAAATGTTTTAAACCTTTCAAATCTGGATGGTGAGGACCTCACATATCTCACAGCAGCCCTAATTCTAACTATGTGCGCATTGTAATCTTTCAACCCCTCTTTCACAATTAAGTTCACAATGTGCGGAACACATCTCATATGTAGATACTTACCATCCAAAACAGCTCCATTTCGACTATTAAGTATTTTAACAAAGGCTGTCATACCAATATCATTAGAGCTAGCACTATTTACGGTAACAGTAAGAACCTTACGAATACCCCAATTAATCAAGCACTACTCTAGTGTTAATCCAATGACACTACCTTTGTAGCTGATTATTGGAGAAAAATTAATGATATTTTTATGCAGCCTCAAATCATCATAAATAAAATGAGCCATGACACACAAATAGTTCAAATTTTGAATTGACGTCTAAGTGTCAGTAGTTAGGCAAACAGATGAAGATAAATGTTCAAAAACTTGCTTCAATTTACTTTTTTCTTCCACAAACACCTTGTAACAATCTCTAGCTACTGTGGAGCGTGAGGGCATCTTAAACTTAGATTGAAGCTCATAAGCAAACTCAATAAACCCTTCTTTCTCAACAAATCTAAAAGCTAATTTGATGTGGACGGTTGTACACATGCGGATAATGTTGCCAAGGACCTTGTGATTAAGTGACAAGCTCTAGAAACCTTTAACTTACGTTCAAATTGATAAAACAAGGGATAAAATATCCTGACCAGTTTGTTTAAGAATTCGAACCAAGTGCAAGAAAAGAGGTGTGAAACATGCGAACAATTAGGTTGAGCAAGAACCTAAAAGGCTAAGTTTCATGCAATTATGTAAACTACAACATGCAAATACATAAAGCAATAAAAGGAGTATCTCAAACACTAAGTTTTTGATCTGAAATACTCTAAATTTTATTGAAATTTCGTCCCCTTTAAATAGGAGTAAGGATGGACGAAAATCAGTAGAAAAAGAAAAGAAAAGAATTAGAATTGGAAATTAACCAGAGGTTAATTTCCTTTACAATACCAACTCCTGAAAGAAGTAGGAGAATGGTAAGAAAAGAAAAGGTAATTTCGAAAATTACAACTCCTAAATCAAGAAGAAGCTAATTAGAAAACAAGTAGGAAAAGAATGATAATCCTACTCCCAAAAAGAATAAGGAAACCCTTTTTGGAAATTAACTAAAAAAATAACTTAATTAAAATCTGAAAAATAATTCCCTAAAACCGTGTGGGCTTTTTCCTTGATTGGCCGTGTGGGCTTCTCTCCTTGGATTGGGCCGTGCGGCTTCATGCTTCAACTTGGGCTGGCCGAAAACTGTGGGCTGGTCCATGAGTTTTTGGGTCGGCCCAATTTGTAGGGAACTTTATTATTTGGTTTCTTTAAGTCCAAGAACCTCCCGCTTCTTCAAGACTTCAAGAAACCAGCCTTCTTTTGATTAATGTTGGATGATTTGCGCCTCTCCTTCCAAGATAGTTAGAAGAGTTGCAAATTGCACATTCCTCCATTTTGCTCCAAGGGTGGGCTTCCATTTGGCGTCCATCTTTCTGACTCCTAATACGTGCTGTTTTAGCTCTGGATATCCTCATCATAATTCGTCTTTCAAAATCATCTTAGCAAGTGCCTTTCTACATCTATCTTGATCAAAACTAAAATTAGGGGTTGGTGGCGTTTTGGTCAATTTTCCTCCTTTAGAACCATTCTCTTTCATCTTTTCCCTTATGTCAATATTGTAAGGATGTTTCTTACACCTCTGAATGTGTTTTGGCAATGCATTAGTACCATTCTTAGTAGGACACTTCATGAGTCTATCACTGTAAATACAAGTAGCTCATTTATCCTCTTTAGCATACCCGTCTATAACACTGAAATGATCCCACACCCATGATGTCCCCGCAATAGTATTTACCTGAGCTCTTGTACGCTTACCCCTTTGTGTATTAGCCGTGGGTTGTGGATTGTTTAAGGAATGATGATCCATTGTAAAAGCATGTGGCTCTGCTTCACTATCACCATACAATGCAATGTAATTATCTCCAATGTCTGACATCTGAAAAAAAAAATTAAAAATTGATAAGTCAAAACTATAACAGAAATTGTTAAGTGTTGAACTGAAAGATCATGTCTTCTATTAACCATCTATAAATCTACTAGTTTTTCCAGAAAAAAAAACATGAATTACCTTAACCTAAAAAAATAGCTAATATCTCTTTCTAGCATTGAACACCAAGAGGTTAACAATGGCTGAACAGAATTTCTTAAAAAAGGGGAAACAAAGTTCCAATTCTCACCAAAATTACTATGCTTAATCTAAATGTTCAACACTGAAATCAATCAAAAGGAATAAACGAAATTGCATGGATTTGGACTAGAAGCCGTCTAAAGCTATGCTGCCACGAGCCTTGCACAACCAAATTAGTTTTAGAACAAAATTTCAGGGTTTTAGCTTCTGCAGCAAATAAAACCATGTAAAATGCCACATTTCAGCCAAAACATCAATCACATCAATGGTGGAACTATAACAGAATAATATCACAGCTTAACTATAACAGTATGTATGCTTCAGTGGTGGAACTACTGATCATTTTCAGAATTCCATCTATATCTTTCGTTGCCTATTAATTTTATGGTGCGACAACCAAGTTGCCATACATGTCACATGTTTGTTCCATGAACGAACAAATCACTTGACGATTAATTGTCACATTGTTATGAACAAATTTAAAGATAATTTTATTCTTCATAAACAATCTAAAACTCAGACCTCATATATTCTCAGGAACTTCAGCATCTGAATTTCAATTCGCTTGCTAATCAATTCAAGATTACAATTTATACACAATCACAGTTTATTTGTCTGGGCTGGGGAAACTACTGTATACAGTTTCTGCCAAAAACATACACAAAGTATTAAAAAAACACACCGAAATTAGAGGCAAAGGGAACCTTTTCAAACTTCTCTGCATGGAATTCTTTGAAAAATCCTTCTCAAGGTCTTGCACCTCTCCATTGCTAAAAGCTTCTACTTGCTACCAACAGCTTATTCACAAACTAGAAAAAATCAGTGTCTTTCTAATTTAAGCACAAGATGAAAAGACAATTAATTATTACAGCCATAATTTGTAACGAGAGCTCATATCAATACTGTGATGGATAGTTAAAAGTGGCAGAAATCTTCGACAAGAAGTCAGAGTTTTTTTTAACAAGAATCCCATACTTATGAAGCCATGCTCTGTTTTTGTGTTTCATCCTTTCTAAACACTTTAGTTTGACTCCCAAACATCAAAACAAACAAATCAAGAAAATCAAATTGGTCAAAAACAGCAGGCACCACTCTTTTTCCAAAAACACAATTCTCAAATATAATTTGTGAAACTACAAAACATCTAAGCTTTGTTAAGTTTTTTCCAAAACATTCTTGACTACTCTTTTCAAAAGCCTCAATTCTGAAATATAATTTGTTAAACTGCAAAACATAAGTTTGTTTAGTTTCCCAAAATATTCTTTAAAACTAAGTTCATCAATTTCACAAACAAATTCCATCACCAACTAAACACCTTTCGATAATTGTAAGAAAGCTAATTCACATCCACCGAAATGCCCTCGAAACATAATTATACTAACCCGCAAATAAACAAATGAAAACCCATCATCCAAAAACAAAAAAGAAAAATGAAAAAAATAGAAAAGTATAGAAACAAACAAAAACAGAACAAAGAAGGTGGCAAAGTGCATGAAGAAAACAATAAATTTGAAAAGAGCCCAGATGAAGAGAAGGGTTTCGTTACCGATAGGCTGGATTTGGGAGCTTCAGAGCAGATCCGAGAAAAGAGAGTGAGAGAGACGATATAGACGGCACCGCTGAGTAGACCGAGAGAGGTTTCAAAAGAGCGAGCTTTGCCTCCAAAGAGCAACACTAATTGCTCTAACCCGTGTTAAGGGCGGTTCCGGTGGAAGTCTTCAATGGTGACAAGGAAGACTGCCGGCGGTTGATAAGGGCGGCTCTGGCGGAAGTCTGGACAATGGGTCGAATGTAGGAGAAGAAAAGGAAGGCTAGGTTATGACTCGTGGGTCGGGACGGGTAACTACGTTTTGAACTTCTCCCCGCCCCGTCCCAAAATTTTGGAGTGTGGAACCAAACCGACCCAAAAAATAGGGTCAACTTCATTTTGGGTCGGGTTTTGACCCGCGGGTATTTTCTCACCCCTAATTTTACCAAACTAGATAGTAGATATACAATATTATAGAATGACTAGAAATGTAAAGAAGTATAGAAGAGAGAATAAAGCAAGTAGACAACAAAATAGAGACAATATCTCTTTCTCTTCATCATCTTATTTCTTCATCTAAGCGTTATATTTATAGGCTTAAAATACAAAGAATTACAAGAGTCACAATTTAATTACATAATTGGATGATGATGGGATAGTGGAAAAGATGGGTAATTAGGATGATTTAATGGAAGTTTATAGAATACAGAAGGACATTCATCAAAATATTCGCAACACTTTCCCTTGAATGTCTATTATTAAAAGAAATATCTCGTTAACATCTTACTAGAAAAACTCAGTGGAAAAAAATCTAGCGAAGGAAAAAAAAGAGTACATTTTTTTAGTACAACACTGCCTCGTTAAAAAACTTTACCTGTAAAAATCCGATGAAAAAAACTTAGTTAAGGTAAAAGAGTACAGTGTGAAACTCCCCTTCTTGAACACATCATTTGACATTGTTTGATCGTTGTATTCTGATTTTAATAAATCTTTGATGTATTATTCATTCAACTGAGCAATACATTGTATTATCTTCAAACAAAGTAGCGGAAACTTTTGTCTGAGTGTAAACCACTTGTTTCTCAAATATGATGGATTACTAATCTAACCAAGCATGCTTACGACCTGCTGTATTAATTTCATAGTGCAGCAAGATTATAAGAAGTAACAACTATGATTTCTTTCATAATTTAATGCTCAGAAATAGCTGTGCCACTGCATGTAAGCACATCACTGGTTTGATTGAGCATTATAAGGATCATTAAATATCCAGCATCTGCATAACTTGTAAGATCATACTTGTGCATGACTTGCAAGATGCATTAATATTTTGATAGCTCTAAAACATCGTACTTTTGGACCAAGGAATTCTTCATGAAAGAGATCTTTAAGGCCTATTTGGTATCAAGGTTGGATCCAAACCTTGATTTGGATTGTGATTTTAAAATATTAAAATTGGGCATGTAAAAATTTTTATTGAAAATGTAAAAAAGTTTATTAGAAATGATGAAAATTATTATAAAATGTAAATCGAGGTTCAAACCTAGGTTTGAACTCTTTACCAAACAGGGCCTAAGCACAAGAAGTGATCTTACAATCATAATTGTGCTCAAACTATGTGTTTTATTCATATAAAAGTGTTGAATTGAACTACCATAGTAGTATATGAGGATTAATGCAAAGAAACGTAATTTTCTAAGTGCCCAATTTGCAAATGACGACAAATGTTGTCTTTCCAAAATCTGTGGTTTCAAACTTCTGTTTCAATAATCAATAGCATTTTGCATTTCTTCAGGAGTTTAAATTTAAAATCATACTTTAAATAATCAAATAGTTTGACTCTTTTCAAGAGTTCTAAACAAAATAATCAATATAAAATTGAGATCCGGATCTGTCAATAAAGTATATACATAGAGCTCTACACAATTTAATATAATAAATATCGCGATAAATCGTATCGTGCCTTCAGAGCAATTTAAATCTTTCAGAGGTTTTTATTAGTCATTCTAATAAACTGTCATGACATCCATAAGACGCATTTTAAATTGTTCACTTGCTGACAGATTAAACAAGTAATGAAATTTTTTTGCATTTACCACTAGAGAATAAGTCTCCCTATAATCAATTTATGGTTTCTGAGAAAAATTAATCTTGTACGACAAGTTGTGTCATATAATAAAAGAATTAATTTTTCATCCGATCTTTTGCACAAATATCCATTTGTGGTTCACAAGTTACACAACTTCACATATGTGTGTTTTATTTGCCCAAAATATTCTCTTTAAAGGCATTAAATTCAATTCTATTAGAATTGCGTTTTTTTTTTTCCCTTAACCAATCATTTCTATGCCGACATTCATACAAGGCCGCCCAAATTGATGATCCTTGTTTTCATTCATAATGGAAACTGCTGCAGCATAAGCTAATATTTTAGCGACGTCAATTAATCATAACTAGATTCCATATTTTGCATTCATGACTTGTTGAGATCTAATTATTATCAAAAATTTTAGATACCAGAGCTTCTTCTAGAAGCTTATTATTTGTCATGCGAAAAAACTCATCAAGATTTTTTTAATCATGAAAATTTTTCTCGAATATCTAACACCTCGATTTTGCTATCATTATCACCTGCTCCTTTTTTTTCTTAGGGATATAATTTTGAAACCAATTAGTCTACCACATTTTGGTGTTATCTTAAATTATTTATTAGTGGTAAAGGTCTTTCAAGGACATCAAATACAATTGGAGCATTAGCAGTCAATATGTGTGATTTAGTCATACTTTTAAGGTTAGAAAAAGCATCTGAGAAATGTAAGTTGTAAATGAATTATTTTTTGAACTTCATGTTCATATAGCTTTGTACGAGGATCATCGATAATTCATCCAAATTAATTTCTTAATTGGCTACTATTTTGCTCTTCCTGGTGTTGGAAAAACTGACTCATCAAAATGACAATCAACAAATTAAGTAGTGAACAAAAAACTCCAAAGTTTTCCAAAGATATTTTATTATGGAGATGCATGTCCAATATCTATCTCTACTCGCACAGTGTCCAAGTTAACATTGTACAGTATACCCGGTTTACATTGTACAGTGTTCCAGTTAACATTGTGCAGTATACCAGTATTACATTGCACAATGTCACTGCACAATGTCCAAATTTAGGTAAAGTATAATCAGTAATACTTTTCGAATGATCACATAAATTCTCGTTATAGCTTGTTGGTTATATTATTTATATCCCTTACGTGTTCCCGCTTATGTGCTTAGGAAATATTTGCTATGTGTCGGTAATTATTTACTTAGTAATGTTTTAATAATGCAATCTCACTGAGCTATGAAAGCTCACCCCTTAGCCATTTTTCATGTAATAGGAATTAAGGGTGATATCGTGTAAAAGAGCGTTAGAATTATAGGATGAAGTTTCAGGATGGGTAATTAAGGAGACAATGTTATAATAATTATAGAACTACACTTGTACATTTTGTATTAGTGAAATGAATAATATCATATTCTAATTTAGTGTATAAATGTATTATAATTAATTAGTGCTTTGTGTATAGGGAGTAAGTCCTGGTGCGAACCAGACAGACATCTCGGTCGCGACTCCCACTTGAAATAGGGAGGTCGGGGCTGGGGGTGTCACACTCACTCCTTAATTAACTCAATTATTTCTTCTTTTTTTCTTTTAATTTGAGTTGTCTATTGGAGGTTTTTTTTAAGCCATTTTCTATGTTTTGGTATTTAGGAGAATATTTGTTTGTAAGAGATTGCATCTCTTAAGTTTATTATAATATTTACTATTATAGAGTCATTTTAGTTCCATTAACATAGCTTATAGGCTTTGCTATTTTGAGCAAATTAGGAAGATGTATTCCACACATCTTTCTCCCAACTTTATTTTCTTTGATTAAAAAAAAAAAAAACTCTAATTATTACCCTACAATCCCAAACTCTTAGATGTTTGAGATTAGTTTTCCTTTGCTTGCCAAGGTTTATATGGGGTTGTTGACTACTTTTAATTGGAATGCTATTAAGTATCAAACAAGCTATAAGTACATCTTCTCTTCAAAAATTATAACTTAAGCATGTTGTAGATATCATTATGTTAACTATTTTCATTAACATTATATTTTCCTTTCAACCACACCATTTGATTGTGTTGTGCAAGGAGTTGTAGCCTCATATTTTGTACATGTAGATTTAAAATAGTCTAACTCAGTTTTGGATCCTTTGTTACACTATTGCAGTTCATCTTACATATTTTAATTACTCATTATGAATATTGGACATAGCTTCAACTATATACAATATGCCTTTACGTGACCTGGGAGGGCATGATAGGTGGCTATGGCACCCACATAAGCGAGGGAGGCATATTGTGAAGAGCACTTATCATATGGGACCTGAGACAATTTGATCTCCGCACCGAGTATCCTAGCAGAGGAGGAGCCACCCTTGACGGTACGTCATCCGCTTTGGCATCGGCTCGGGAGTTTGAATGTCTCGGTCTGAGTTCAGCAATTTCTATGGAGATTTATTACGGCTATGATCCCTACCCATGAGGCTTTACAAAGACGGTGCATGCTGACAGGGCCCACGCTCTGCCACATGTGTTATGCGGCAGGAGATACTCTTGGCCACATGTCCTTTGAGTGTCATTTTTCACAGGCAGTGTGAGAGCTATTAGGGTGCCTCTCGATCAATGAGGGAGTGCAGACAGGAGCAGGGCCACCTCTGGTTGTGAAATCTATTGTTACACAGCCTTGGGGATGTTAGTGAGTATGTGGCGGTTGCGTTGGACCTAATATGGTTTCAGTGTAATAAGCGGCTGCATGGAGATCCCAGCCAGGGTCCCCTTAGGGTTATGCAATTGGCGTCGGCAGTCTTGCAAAATTTCAAAGCGGCCAGAAGCTGCCCAGAGTGGGAGGATTCTTCCCTTGCCTTTTCTATCCTCCTAGAGAGTGCTCCACGGGCCTTTAGAGTATTTTTTTTTTTTAATGTGGCATATCACCCCTCGACGAGACAAGCATCAGTTGGGGTCTTTGGGTGCGAGAAGGTGGCTGGTGGGTGTAGGTTATGGCACGAAAGATTACGCAGGTATTTTCTCTAGAGGAGGCAGAGGTGACAGCTTGGGCGGCGCTTAATCTGATTAATCAGCATGGGTGGCAACCGTGTTCGCTAGTAGGGGATGCGGCAGCTATGGTACTGGCGATAAGAGGGGAAATGGGTCTAAAGGTTGGATCTCAGGGCATCATCACTGAGGCATACACTGGGTGGAAAGGAGTAGGAATATCATTGCACACTTGCTAGCACAGTCTGGGGCTACAAGCCTTTAGCTTAAATATCAGTTCTCTGTATCGCCTCCTTTTGTATCTCAAACGTTGTTGGACGATTTCCAGCGCCACTAATATAACGCCTTTCCGTTTCAAAAAAAAAAAAAAAAAAAAACCTCATTGTGAATATTTTTTTTTTGATTTTTTTTAATCCAATAACATTCATTTTCATTATACCTATTTTTAATATTGAAAATTTATTTTTTCATTCAACATATTTCATAGTATTTTTTTTATTTTGTTAAGGGTGAAATGCACCAAATACCACATAACTATCGGCTTTTGCAAAAAATAGCACTTTTCTTTAAAAACTGCAACTACAAACACTTTACTTTCAAAACGTGCGCCCAGTACCACTCTGTTAGTCAATTCCGTTAAGTGACTAACAGTAAAAAAAAGACAGAGGCAAAATCATCATTCCGCACGTTGCGGCACTGTTCATCATCTTCCCCAAAAATTTTCCGGCACTGTTCATCGGCCGGCACTGTTCATAGGATTTCGGCACTGTTCATAGGATGGGGTGTTGATTTTGGCTGATTCAAATGGAGGATTGAAGGATGAAACCCAGCATCCTTAGCTTTCGATTATAATTACAATCGGAAGAAGAAGAAGAAAAAAAAAAAAAATTGGCCGATGAATAGTGCCGGAAAATTTTTGGGGAAGACGATGAACAGTGCCGCAACGTGTGAAATGACGATTTTGCCCCTGTCTTTTTTTTATTGTTAGTCACTTAACGGAATTGACTAATAGAGTGGTACTGGGCGCACGTTTTGAAAGTAAAGTGCTTGTAGTTGCAGTTTTTAAAGGAAAGTGGTTTTTTTTGCAAAAGCCGATAGTTAAGTGGTATTTGATGCATTTCACCCTTTTTTAATAATATAAAATTAAAATAAATATACCTTACACCTACAAAAGTGAACCCTTAGTCCAATAATTTATTATGATGAAAATAAATATTATTGTTAAAAAAATTAATACAAAAATAATATTCATATGAGTTATTAAAGCGGTCTAACACATAGTACTCACAATAGTGTAACCGAGAATCTAAAGCAGTCTAACTCATAGTACTCACCACCTCTATTTGTCTTAAGACAGTTTATTAATTGATTACATGAAAGTTCTACTTCTTGTTTGTATGCTTTAAACTTTCGCATGCATCAAACAGACATGACAATATCTAATACAATCATCAATAAATTTGATGAAATATTTGCTTCCATCCAAAGATGGGTTGAATGAAAGTGACATAGGTCACCATGAATTAACTTCATTTTTTTAATTTCCTTTCCATTTGTGGGAAAATGTTCTTTTTTTTCTAATTTAGCATACACGAGCTGCATTTTTCATTTTAGTTTGTCCATACCTAGGAGAAAAATCTACTATTAGTATTGAACACGTCTCAATATATTATGCCATAAAACGAAAGAAAACTCGATCAAGTAAACATTTAACTTAAACATCTCATTACAAAGATGACATCAGTCATTCCTGAAAAAATATCCCACATTTGAAAATACAAACTTGTCAACCTCAAAGGATCAACTTGAATCCAAACTTATTCAAGAGACAACGCAACACAATAATCTTCCTAACTTAAAAAATATGTTGTACATTTTTTTAAATTACATTTTCCTTTGAAGTAAATTTGAAATCAATTTCTCAACTCCTTGAATAAGAGTAGTGGTAGCATATCCTGAGTAGACCATAGAGCTTTGATGATGCAGGCTGATGATAAATTCAAATTGCATGACCAAAAATTCAAATACTTGATTATATTTGTTGTTACCATACGAGTGAGCAGCGTTTGCCTCCTTTCCAATGTAGAGATTCTATTGTTTGATTATTCCTTTCAAATTAGAGATTCAATTATTTTTAGTAGTTTTTAGTTAGGAAACACCTTAATTCCGTCCAACAAGTCTTGGGCGTGTTTCTTTTAAGCTTAGGAATTAGTTTTTTAGGCGTGTTTTAAATTAATTTTTTCTTGTAGTATTAGGTTCAATTGATTGCTTCATATTCTTATAAATAGGTTGGTTTATTTTATTGTAATAAATAGTTTATAGTTTTTGATGAAATAAAATTTGAGTTGGATATATTTTACCTAATTTTTGACAATCCTAATGTAGATTCAACGAATGTTGAATACTTGATTGACTGACAGTTGTGCGTCAATTCAACGATCTTTCGGAAGGCTTTCTACTTTATGCAAGATATTTCTCATCGAACCTTCCTCTACGTTACTCGATCGTCAACTTAGTTCAAAAACTCGAAGAAGTTATCCTTATTTGCAACTATGACAGGTAACACTATAATTAATCCACCAAACAAACTTCTAATCAACAAGATTTAATTCATAAATCGTGGGAATAAATGTCTTTTTCATCACTCTTTTCATTTGAGTTGTCGTCTTTCTTTTTCTTCAAAAGCCTACATTATATTTGTAACCTACATTATATTTGTAACGGCCATCCTTCCTTCTTGCAATACTAGCACTTCCTTTTCTTCTTTTTCTTGTTCTTGCCATGATCTTTGCCATTGTTTGGCATTTTCATTCTCTTTTTCTTGAGAATTTTCTTGCTTTCTTAACTCATCATCAACACAAGAAGTTAGCAAGACTTTCAAGTGTGATTTCAGTCTTTTCATGTTTTGGATATTTCTTGAAATTTTTCAATAGGGGATAATTTATCAATCATTGCAAAAACTATAATTGACTCATCCTTGACTAATTTGGGTGGTGTGAAGTAATTTAGCATTCTCTGAAGTTCAACAACTTGTTACATGACAAACTAGTCTGCCACCATTCTATAATTGAAAAAAAGTAGAGGCCGATAATTCTTACTAATACAATCCTCTCGTATGTACATTACTTTCAATTTATCTTATAATTTTCTTGTTGTAAGAATTGTATGATAGAATGTTGTCACATAATGCATTCAAAATGTGGCGTCAGCAAACTTCATCATTTGTCTCCCACTTGTCTCTGAAAAGTTGATTAAGTGTCTCATTTTCTCTGTATGTTGGGTTGAGAGTGTTCTGCACATAAACAATCTTCAAAGATACAAGATGAAAATATACTCTCTTTTTTTCTTCCAACTATGGATGAGCTGACGTTTTTGATAGTAACTGTCATTGGCTAATTAATAAAGCCTTAAGATTGTAGATAATATATTAACCAAAGGGTTACAATGGAAGAACACTGAAAGTGCTAAATACATGAAACATAAATCTGCTAACATTTCTATATAAATGTTGAACTTCAAATCATGTAAGGACACTTTATTTAAGGTTTTATTTGTTCCTTCCTACAAAAATTTCGAAAGTAATGTCTTTTATTATTATATAAAGTGTTGTTCTTCAAAATTTTGTACTACTTTTGACAACATATAAAAAACAAGAAAAAGAAGAGCAAGAAATTTCAAAGATTGTCAATGCAAAGTTTCTTTTTGTTAAAAATTTGCACTAATGAATTTTATTTGTCGAATTCTAAATGGGTTCTAATTTGGCTTGATTTATGTGTTATACTAGTTTAGAATGGTTATTTTTAATTTCTTATATTCTTATATTTGTCATAATATAGAAGGAATCATAAATAAATTTTGTGACTATTCTCAAGTGATAAAATATGATTGTGGCACCATAAATAGTCATGTATAACTGTTAGAGGGAGAAAGGTAGTTTGAAATCGAAAAAGACACCCAAATTGTAAAAGCATCTACAATAATTCCTAACTTATGACATCACTTCCGATGTGGGAAGAGATATCATGAGTTCATCCTAACCTTATCGAATATATTGCTTAAACTTACAACATCCCTTACATTATCGTAAGCAGTTTCGTAAGTACTGCAAAAACTTGAAACTAATTTACTTTTCAGTTACAATATCACTATCAATATCATATTGATTTCATAAGTCTCCTAGGTATTCCGCTTTTGATTTCAGCCATTAAGCATCTCCAACGTACAATACAAACAAGATTTTTTGTTCAATTCGGGCTTTTTGATTCCCTTTTATATTATAACAAACGTAAGAGTATAATAAATTAAAAATAACCATTCTAAACTACTATAACACATAAAATTAAGCCGAATTAGAAGAAAGAAAAACGAAGATTTTCAGGTTAAAAAAATGAAAAAACAACAATTTAGCTATCATCAAAGTTTTGAATAAACAATTAGTAATAACTACGAAACATTTATCATATCATATGAGGTTGACTATATGGATAATATCTTGTCATTATTTACGATCGAGATATTTATGCATATTTAAATATGACATTTTTTATTTTAAATGTTGTTTTCTAATTCCTTTAGGTATTCATGATCTACATTTCTTAATATTAATTAATGCCTGTGTGTTTTTTACGCATCGTATTAGGATATTTAGGGATCTCCTATGCACGTGTCCAAATCGTCTTAGTTGTATTTCTCTTTTCTTTTCTTTTTTCATCAGTGAGAACTAATCGTACTTCTTGAGCAGTAACACAAGCTAAAAAGCAGCATTCAATTTCCACAATCTAAAAGAAATGATCAATTCAAAGATTTTGCAACTACTAAAATGAATCTTATAAAAATTTATTTAGTGTACATTTGTACCCACATTTCTCGTATAACACACAATAAGAATTGAAATAAAAATAATGACTCCTATTTTATACATATCTTATAGAATAAAATCACAGTCTTGTACCCTAACATGTTTAAAACTATACCATGTAAAATAGTATAGTCATTGAATGCAATATCCACTCCCCATATGCAATATGCTAAAAAAGATGGGTGTGTAATTTGTTTGCTCATTCCCTTTAGTCATCCAATTAAGTTTTGAAGAATCTAATTCTTGAAACTAGCATATAGTACAAAAGTTTTTTCATCTAAAGTAGCATGATTAAGGTTTTGTATGCCTACCTTCATATGGAAATATTCACACTTTATACCTCTAAAGGAGAATTAATGTATGGATAGTTTGAACTAACCACGCTATAACTATATTGTCATGGTCGTTCAATTCCACAAAATGTCACCAAAAAAGTGATGTCTTTACTAGTAGACATAAGTTTTACGTGTAGTTTATAAATCTGAATAATAAATAAAAACATTAAGTAAATATCAGTGTAATAACAATTCTTTTGTTATATTACTGTGCATTAAAACGCACAAGGTTCTGTTTGGTTCCTATAAAATTGGATATAAAATTAGAATCATAACCCAATTCCAATTCCTACTGTTTTTTTCTTGGAAAAAAAAATACTAAAAAATTATGAATTGAAATTTTAATTCTATAAAGATCCAATTCCATATTTAAATTCCTTGCCTGGTACTAAATATTTCTAATTTGATTCTCATAAAATATGTTGGCAATATACCCCTTACACACATACACCCAACCCCCAAACCTTTGATTCCAACAACAACAACAACAACAATAACAACAAATAAGCATTTGTCCTACTATGTGGGGTCGGCTATATGGATCACATCTCGCTATTGTGTACAGTCATGACACATCGATTCATTTATGTCCAAATATGACATATCATATTTTAAAGTTGTTTTTCAATTCTTTTTAGATCTTCCTCTACCCTTTTTTATATTAATTGCCTCTCTGTTTTCTACCCGTATTACTTGGGTGTCTAGGGATCTCCTACATACATGTCCAAACCATCTTAGGGGTGTTTCTCTCATTTTTTTTTTTTTTTCATCTATTGGAGCTACTCCCACTTTGTTTCTAATGGTTACATTACTTATTTTATTTAACCTAGTATGCCCACACATCCATCTCAACATTCTCATTTTTGCTACCTTCATTTTTTGTTCATATTCATATTTAGTCACCCAACACTCTGAACCATAAAGCATCGCCGGTCATATAGCCATTCTATAAAATTTTCCTTTTAGTTTTTGCTGCACTTTATGGTCACAAAGTATAGATGACACACTTCTCCATTTAGTCCACTCTGCTTGAATTCTATGTGTTACATCTTTATCAATTGCTTCGTTTTCTTCTATTATAGATCCTAAGTATTTAAAACTTTCGATTCATTTAATTCATGTTCTCTAAATTTAGGTCTTATAGGATTGTTATTTACACGATTACTAAAGTGATAGTGTATATATTCAGTTTTAACTTTACTTAGTGTAAAACATTTTGATTCTAAATCTTCTCTCCATGCTTCTAATTTAGCATTTACCCTGCTTTCGTTTTATCTATTAAAACTATATCATCTGCAAATAACATACATTTAAGGATCGCATTTTGCAAATGTTTAGTAATACCATCAATTACTAAAGCTAAGAGATATAGGCTCAAAGCTGATCCTTGATGTAGGCCTATATTATTTGCAAAATCACCAAAAATTCCTACTGATGTCCTTACACATGTTGTTACATTTTTATACATATCTTTTATAGTTTCTATATACGCTACCCTTACTCCTTTCTTTTCTAATACTCGCCACATTATATCTCTATTTACTCTATCATATGCTTTTTCTAAATTTATAAATACCATATGCAAGTCTTTTTCTTTTTTTTTTCTCACTACATTGTTCACAGAGTCAGAGTCTTCTTATTAAATGTAAAGCTTCCATTGATGATCTACCTGGCATAAAACGAAACTGATTATCTTCTATATTAGTCTCATTTCTTAATCTTGTTTTTATTACTCTTTCCTATAATTTCATAGTATGACTAATTAGTTTAATACCTCTATAGTTTGAACAATTTTATAAATCCCCTTTATTTTTATACAATGGAATTAGTACACTTTTTCTCCATTCATTCGGCATCTTTAGTTTTCTTAATTATATTAAATAAGTTTGTAAGCCATGTAATCCCAACTTTTCCAAAGCACTTCCATGCCTCAATTGAAATATCATCGGGACCAACAGCCTTACCAATTTTCATTTTTCTTAGTGCTTTTTCTACTTTTAAGAGTTGAATTTTGCAAAAATATGTAAATTCTTATTTTTTTTTAAATAGGCCAACTCTCCTAATGTAATTTTATTATTATTAACTTCATTAAACAATTTATAAAAATAATTTTTCCAACGCTCATTTATTACTTAGTCCTCAACCTACACACACATCCACTCGACCTCCCCCCCACCCCCACCCCCACCCCCAAACTACTTGTATACAGGTCATTATGATTTATTTGAAATTACAATTGAATTTTTAAACAATTTTACGCTCATACAAAATAATGGAATTCAAATGGATTTAGATTTACAATTCTAATTCAATTACAATTATCCAAATGAAGCTTAAGGTTTCAAAATAATGCTATTATCATATCAATTATTTTACCACTAGTGACACAATCAAAATGATTGTAACTTAGTGATATGAATTAGTTCAAATCACCTCTAGCCTATTGTGTGCCACAATCAAAATGGCCCGGACTCACAAAATAAAAAGACGTTGTTTTAATAGTGACGCACATCACACATAGAGTAATGGATAAGTTATATTTTCAAGTGGATATAAATAGCCTAGAATGACAGCAATTTGCAAACTGTGACTTCCTGCAGAAATGGGTAATAGAAGATATTGCCAGAATATACAAAATACCCTACAACAGAACCAACAGTCATCTGTTCCAGCATAAACCCATTCTAAACCACTTCCCCTAAAATGCACATTTCAGAAACCCTACAACAAAACAAAAATACCTAAGAACAATCAAAGTTTCTCTTCCCAGAACTATAAGAAGGGAACAGGACTAGAACTGATGGAATCCACAGTCAATCAGTGGTTAATAAAGCTTCAGAATTACATTGACAACTTAATGCAGAACTCTTGCTCTGAAGAAAAATAATTGTTTCAACAAAGGATGTTTGTTAATGAACATCATCCAATCATCACAGCTTCTTAGTCAACATCTCATGAAAAACGATCACAATTACTGGTGAAACTATTTTCTGCTGTAAGTGTTAAGTCAGAGAACAAAAAATTTAATTTTATGGGTACAAATATTTTCAAGAAATTACCTAGACTGCATGTAAATTCGAGTGTTAGGTAGCCATCCATTGTTCAAGGATGGAGTTCATTTTGGTTCTAATCATTTACCAGATGGTCTCAACCTCTGCGATGGCTTCTTAACCTTCTCACCCTGCAACTCTAGCACCTTATCTGAAAGCTTACGTCTCCTTTTCAACCGTGTGCCTCCTGTGTCCTCAGCGGCAGAGTTATCCACTCCTATATTATAATCAAAACTCAAGATGTCAGAACTTTGCATGGACTATGATAAATCCATAATGCACTCAAATCAAAGAGCTTCATCTAGTAAATTCACATCACTTAATGTAGTAAGACATTTATTGGACAAATCACAACAAATATATATTTCCAACATTCCCAGGTGATGGGTAGCTAGCTATTCTAAACACTAGAAAAATAGGTAGTTAACCAAAAAACAGGACCCCAAAGGTGTCATGACAGACCTCCCTCCACAAAACCAACACACACGTTCCCCCCCCCCCCCCCCCCCCCCCATCCCCACCCCAAAAATAATAATAAAAATAATAACAATACTAATAATAAAAAGAATCTGGTTCTTATATGGTTCATGTAGCCAAATGAGTGATTTAGGCAATGGGTAAGAACCTTCTGACGTGGCTCCCCCTTTTTAAGGTTAACTATATAAGTGAGCTTGTCAAAAACCAGGCATGAATTTAAAGTGTAAGAAGAATAAGCAGTAAGCGCTGACAAATCTAAAGAATTATCTGGGTGTATATCAATTTCTGGTCACATAACCCATCTCAGATGAGAGCAAAACTTAATTATTTGTCAAATAAGGTGGGAGAGGAGCTAATTTACAGCTTTTCAAAGGATAAAGTTCAGATTTCATTCCCTATCAATCCCTGCTGTTGTCTTGTCTATTTGCATATATTCCATATTCTTAAGTTGAAAATGATACGTGAAAACATGCAGGTTAGATAAAAATGTCTATGAGGATCACATTAATACATGAAGACAGTAACCTAACCTTCAAGTGGACTGGATGAGAGATTCACTGCCTGTCCATTTTGTCCAGCCTCTTCAGAAAGAGGGGATTCTGACTGAGTACTCTCAGCTAACTTTGAAGTACTTCCCACACACTTGTCTTGCTGCTCAGGAGCATCAGGAATTGGGTCAACAGGCAAGAAGCGTATCTCTTCTTCTGATGCATCAGAATCACTAAAAGCTGAATCTTTCTCCACTGACATGATATCAACATCATCACTTTCATTCACATCCACTTCTTTCACCTGCGAGAATCCACATGAATTAGAAGCATAACAAATGAAACAAAAAGAAAGTCCCAAACGAAGCAACTTTTTCATGTTACCTTTTCACTATCCGGCATCAAATCAAATTCATCCTCTCGTTCTATGTACTCTTCATTCTCCTCAAGTTCTTTAAAATCTGGTGCAAAAGCACTCCAATTCTCGGTATAATCTTTAGCCCATATGTAAACCAATCCAGCCAAAGAAACAGAGACAACAATGGGGTGGACAGGATGCCATGTTAAATCTATCAGTGCTTCTTTTGGACCTTCAAGGATTTTTACAAGATACCCAGCTCGGTCCCATATGTAAATCTTGTGCTCTCCTTTACTAGCAGACCCACCGATGACCCATTCACCATCACCACTGAAACATGGTGCCTTCCAATGCACTTTGGTGATGGAATCCTGGAATTCTCGAAAAAGTGATAAACACTTTGATCCAATAGCTTTCAGTTTTTCAATATTATCTAGCTCATCCAGGTCACTCTTGAACTTATCAAGGGTAATAAGCCCCTCTTTCAAGGGGAGAAGGTTTTCGTAGATTCTTATAGTACGGTCATTTGAATTAGTAAGAAGATACTGTCCGTTCCTACTAAATACAATATTTTTTATCACAGAACCCCCAGGAACCTGAACTATGCCCCTGATTTGAATACTTCTATGATCTATGATAAGTATTTCACCTTTTGAATTTCCCACATAAACCAGATCCCCATATTTGCTGAAGCATGCTGCAGTCGGAGTAAAAGGTGCAGATCCATCTGAAAATTTACTACGTGATGGAGGGCCAAGACCATTACTTGTTTCAGATAATGACACCGGAAGTACAGTTGTGCTACCAGCATTCAAATCAACAATCACAGGAGCTGATGAGAGGGGGCAAACCAAGCAAATTGATGGTGAGGAACCTGGATGCAGACGAGCTTGTAATGGCATCTGCTGAAGTGTTATTCTTGTCATCTTCTCACCTTTGACAACATCCCAGAGCATCAAAGATTTATCAGCAGCAGAAACCAATATCTTATGGCCATATTTGGACCAACAAATACTAGTTATTGCAGCAAGACAATCCTTATCCCTTAGACTTTTAGCAACACCTCTAGTTTCAAAATCCCATATGACACAGCTTCCATCAGCACATCCAGCTGTCAAGTCAAACGTATATTCATTTATAAGAAGAAATTAAAACTGCATTGTTGACACATGTAAAAAAGGTAATTAAAAAATTACAGAAGACATAGACTTCATAAACAGAGAGAGACTTTTTCTTACTTTTAACTTTCATTCTTTTTTTTTTTTTTTTTCCCCCAAAGCCCACTAGATATTAAACTTAAGGACGATATCCACCAAAGACCATGTAATATTAAGGATGCAGAAAAGTATACTACCACCGGGTAGCAAGGGAAGTCTATAACTTGTTGGGTATAAGGTTAAGAAGCTCTCATTATCAGCCTAGCAAAAATATAGAAATTGCAGAAAGAAAAATAATGATGACAGATTAATATGGGTGACCTGCCAAACCTTTTTAGGCTTTAGAACATCAATGACTGATCATATAATTCAGCAAACTACAGCTTCCACAGGTAATTATTGACAAAACCTACGTTAATATAAGTATTATGAAATAACAAATGTTCAAAAGCATAACAACAGCATTCCTAGTATGCATTCTGAGTGTTATGGAATGAAATTGGTATCTACATCAGTAAAGCCGAAGCTAACAGAGTGAGAATGAAATGGATGGAAAATGATAGATGGAAACTACGAAGTCAACGTCTCAACAGACAAATCAAATAGAATATAAAGGAAGTCAAGACTCGACTCTCAATCAAGCTGTTTAGAAGCCTTAGTCAATCTAATAGAAACTAGAATAGACTATCAGTTACTCTCCAAAGATTTTGAAGGTCTTAAAGCTTTACTCACAGATATCCAGTGCCAACAAATTTTATAAAAACATCACAAAAAATGAACATTAGCAATGCCCAGGTGAACCAAAGAATGAACTAAATAAGCATTTGAACTCTGGAAAGTCATTTTCAACTCAAAAAAAAAGGAACACTGGAAAGTCATGCCATATAGTTAAAGTTAACATTTTGCTTCCATTTTCTGTTTGCAGCAAGAACAGCATTCCGATTAGTATAAAATTCATCCATGAAGTCTTTACTCAGTATCCTCCCAGCTTTTCAAAATGTCGCAACCCTCTAAGCATATTCAATAACTAATTGAGTAGTTGCAAGGAACTGCAATCAAGGTTACATCTTTCTACCATCAGAACACTAGTTACAAGAAAAAAAACCAAATAGAAAACAGTATGTAGTGCCCCCCAAACCCTCCCCCCTAAAATAAAAAACTATATGAATAAAACACCACAGGAAACGCAAAAAAAAAAGTAATAGATTGACGAGGAATTACCAGCAAGAAGGGTTCCACGGCGATTGAAAGCAATACACTTCATAATGCCATGCTCCAGAAACTCCTCTATGACTTCTGGGAAATCCCCCTGTAAGGGGTCTTCACAACCCACCAAAAACATTCATAATTATTTGAAAAAAAGAACTAATCACCAAAAACACTGAAGTGACAAAAATTTTGCAAAACCCAAATCAAGCTCATGAGAATAGTATGATAAAGATTCAAACTTGCGGATGCGTATGGACCATACATAAATGCATTCTCAAATAAAATTAAGAAAAAAGAAGTATTTTTTTATTTATCCATTTGATTTTTGGTTGTGAAGAGAGGAATTACCGATAATTGGGGCGTTCATCATGTAGTTCTATCAGTAGGAACGAAGATGAAAGCTGAAATGCTCGCAATTACGCCGCCCTGGCAGGCGAGGACTACGAAGATGGCATCAATGTAACATCAACTCGAAACGACGTCGAAAGTAGAGTAGGAACTTAACCCTGGGACTTTCCGAATTGGACCAGGGTAGAAGGGTGCAATGTGGTTGTGGAATCTCTTTCTGAAGGTGAGTGCCGGCGGCCGGCGGTGGTCTTGCGGAGGCGGTTACAGTCTTACAGGGTTTAGCGTTTTCCCGGCAAAAGACGATGGGAATTTGGAAGTAGAACACAAATTGGAATTTGGAATTTGGAATTTGGGACTCTTTCGTTCGGTATTGGTACCGAGAAAATTGCCAAATTAGTCCTTGAATAGCTTACCCCTGTTATATAATTATGAAATCAATCATGCTCTTTTGAAAATTACAAATAACCCCTTTTAACCTTAAAATTATCAAGGGAAATCTCAGATATAATACAATTTAATATATCTTTATATGGTTGTTTTGTAGTTTTTACACATCTCTTGATTCATTTTGTAGTATATCAACAATTCAGAATAGGAAAAAATCGTCTTGACCTTTGTTATTGCTTTAATTTTCTTTGTTTATGTCCTGCATAGCGTTAGTCGCTATGATAGTGCCTTATGTACTCTATAGTTTCATTGTCTATGTTTTTCGCAGCGTTAAACGCCATGGTATTCTATACAATTTAGTGTTATGTATTTCGTATCCTATGAAGAGTTTGGTGTGGATATGGTTTCTGCTTCCTCTATGTTTCTAATTGGTGTGGATATGGTTTCTGCTTCCTCTATGTTTTTAATTAAAGTAAGAGTCCTCTGGATCTCTCCTTTCATGCCTCATGCATCAGGCACCCCAGAATCCTATCAAGATAGTATTTGTGTTCGTCTGGAGAACAATTCCTTCAACCATATGCTTGGGTTGATGGAGATTTCCGTCAATTTAACATTGAAGAAGTCAATGGGGATGCATGGTCTTGTTGTACCTTCATCTTTCATTCGTGTTGCCCTAGATGGTAGTGGTTTCCAAATAATCACTAAGTACAATGGTTGTAGACACCCTCTATTTTGTACTGTTGTAGGCACAAAAAGAGCGTTTAAGAAAGGTTTGGTCTTCTATCTAATCTTGTATTCATATCACTTATATTGTCATAGTGATAGCAAGTTATCTATAGTTCAATAGTGACTGCACGATTTCCAACACTTTTAATGATATTATTATCTTTTTGTTTAAAAAAAAAAAAAAAAATCAGAACGTGTGTATGATGAAATTTCCAAAATATGCAATTACATCTAAAGTTCAGGGAGTAAATGTTTCACCCTTATTTTTTTTGGGATTAATGTCAATTAACCCCTAATGGTTTACTATAATTGACAGTTACCCCCAATATTTTAAGAATATGATAATATTCACTTGTGCTTTTAAACTAAAGTGTCAAATTAACCCAAAAAATCATATAAGTAACGTCTAATAAAATATTGTTCGATATTACAAACAATCTTCATCAAATAAAGAACATACAATACAGGTATTTCAACCGATTCACTTTATTAAAAGTGTGCCTTTTAGAATATTTTACTACTTTTGACATTCTAATCCAAAAGTACATGAAAGTAACATAAAATTCTTAAAATACATCAAAAAATTGTTAACTATTATAAATTACGAGAGATTAACTGTTGTTTACCTTTTTCATTTTTATAGGAAGAAAATCTTTGAAATTTAACTATTATATTTTAGATTAAATGACTAAAGTAGTCATTTTTATCTTATGATAATTACTTCTTTGTTTTAAGCATCTTACCAGAGATTAAAAAAAAAAAAAAAGGCCATTCTTATATTTTTCAAAATGAACAATGTTTGTTTCTTGCATCTCTTTGGACAAAATTTGGTCAATAAGAATCTAGAAAATTGATATTTAGGGAACGAGGACGTTTGGTATAAATTTCTCAACGAGAATGACAATGGGGATTATTAATGAATAAATCACAATGAGACTCGTAATTGGACTATTAGTGGTTGACTCAAATTGAAATGGGTATCATTGTAATTGATGCTTGGTATATCCCCTTTGGAAGCCCAACAGGCCATAAGGCCCAATTCACAACCCAATAGGCCTCGGAGCCTAAAGCTTGAAAGTGGGTCTTGGACACAAGGGTCCACTTCAAGAGCAAACCGTATATGAAAAGACCCATTTCCTGTCACTAAGAGAGGGGGTCAGATCATAGATGGCGAAACTGAGCAACAGAGACGTTGTCGACGGCAATGTCCAAACGGAGAAGGGGACGCGCACAAGAAAAACCGTCGATCCTCCACTCGTACCAGAAAGAAGCAGAGGATCCTAATTATCTCCTAAAAACTCAAGTTACATCACCTTTGCTATAAATAAGAACAATGACCCCACAAGGAAAGCAAGCTTTTCATAAGATTATTCTAGATACTTTTTCATAGTAGACACAGGGACTAACTTGATCATGGAGTGTTAACATGGTTCATTCCCTGCACATATAGTGTTTACAGGTTCTTTCCCCTTGGTGTTAATTGGTCTCCCGAACTTCGGCAAAGTGGCATCATCAATTGGCCGCCGTCTGCAGGGACTCATTTGTCGTCTTCCCTTTAATCTCTTGAGAGAAGGAAAAGGCGCGGCCTTGAGCTCTTGAACAAAAAATTGTGTTGCGATGCATTTCGCTAGAGTTGAGCCTAGTAAGAAGGAAAAAAGCATGGGGAGGACGTCTGCACGACCGGAGAGGAGTCACAAGGGGATCTTTGTCCAGATCCAGAGGCCTACAGCTTTCTTAGGGAATACATGGCTGAATTTAGAGCCTTTGTGGATAAAAGAAAAAAGGCCAAAAAGGAAGAGCAGGCAAGGAGGAAAGGCAAGGGGAAAATGGTGAGAAGTGTGCGCGACGTCGAAGATTCAACAACATACGTCCTCTCGACCAACCTGACCAGGGCACCAATGTCCGTATCTCAGACGCACATTTCTCCCACCCCTAGTTGGAGGATGTCAATATCTTCGGGCCTCAAAAGGAGAGAGTACACGGGGATCGTGGGTGAGCGTTCACTCTCACCCAAAGGTAGGCCGATCGAGGTAGAAAACGAGCAGAACTATCCAAGGAAGAAAGGACCCCTCAGTCCAAGGCCCTCCCATTCTCCGAAGAGAACCCAGAACCCGACCAGCCCCTAAGAAATTGGCTGCAACATGTGGAAAAATTAATGAACGATAAACTGGAAGGGTTTCCAGGAAAAGAAGACCCCGAAGACACCACCCACCTGTTTACCACGAACATTAGCACAGCGCTATTGCCATACCATTTTAGGGGGTTGTATCGGCTCTCTCAATACGACGGCTCGACGGACCCCAAAGATCATTGGACTAAATGCATAGGAGTGATGGATATAGAGAGGCTTACTGAGGCCTATAAGTGTATGATACTCCATCAAACTTTCACAGGAGGGGCGTTGAGCTGGTCCCACCTCGCTCGGACTTTGATCTCGTCGCTATATCAGTTCAAAAAGAAGTTCATGGCAAACTTCATGGGAAACCAGTTTATCACAAAATCAGTCTCCAATCATATGACGATCGAGCAAGAAGAAGGAGAGCCGATACGAGATTGTATCAAGAGATTCACAGTTTGCGCGCAGACAAAATCGAGTCCGACATGCTATAGGCATCCATTCATGGAGTGCGACATGGCCAATTGAGTTTGGACTTGCATTTCTGACCGCCCAGGGATTTTTGTGAAGCGGTGGTCCTGGCAAACTCGTACATGGTAGCTAAAGAACAGGAGAGTCATAAGTGAGCACATCAATTTACAGGGAAGGGGAAGTATAAAAAGATCCAGGCCGCACCCTAGCAGAATGAAAAAAAACCAATCCAAGATCGATTACACTACCCAGTTCACACTCACCTCATGTACCTACCAAGAAGATAAACATCAGGCCCGTATACACCCCCTCAAGGCATTCTGAGCAGAGGTTATGTATGCAACTTAAAGCCAGGGGCTACTTAGAGATCCCCAAAGGACAAGGGACAATTGCGGCCGGAAAGACTTGAGCAAGTATTGCAAACACCATTAGTCAAGATGACAAATATTGACGAGTGTAGAGAGCTTGCCAATGAAATTGAAAGGGTAGTACAAAGGAGACAATTCAGAGAATACGTGGATAGAAGCAGCAAGGGGGATCGCGATGGAAGAAAGAAGAGAGTGATTGGGCACAACCGAAAGATGGCCGAGGAGCAGTAGCAAGAATAATCAACACAATATCGGGAGGACCAACAGGCGGGAGATTCAAGCAGGCAATTCAGAAGTACTTTGTGATACGGAGGACGCTGCTTGACACGGGGTGCTCGGTGAACATCCTCACCAAATCGGTCTAGTGTTGTTTTTCAAGGATATAGACCCGGTCAGAACCCCACTTATAGGATTTGGAAATTCAGAAGTACTCACTCTAGTTAAAATTTGAGTTCCCATGACCATCATCTCAAGAACGAGAAAGAGAACAGAGAATCTAGAGTTCGTAGTCTTCGAGAGCCAACCAGCATCTAACATTTTCCTCGGACACCCAGGCCTAAACCAAGTTCCCCATGAGTCAAGGTGTTGCTTTGGTGCAATGCAATGTAAGATCGGCTCGCTAATGCTATATGGCTGATTTAAAAAAGATGTAAAGACCATTCGCAATGATGATGATGGAAGGAACAGAATCTCACTTACAATGGTCGGAAGGAAGAATGGAGGCTGGTTTGGAAGTAAGAGAAGTCCAGATGGGAGCTGATCCCCAGGGAAAAATCAGGATAGGTACGAACATCCCCAAATGGCTGGAAAAGCATCTGGTTGACTTGCTTAACTGTACACCTAGGTGTTAGCGTGGTCAGTAGAAAACATGCCTGGGATCCCGAGGAGGGTGGCCGAGCATCGCCTATCCATCGGCCCTAGCTAACGACTAGTTCGGCAGAAAAAAGGAACTTTGGTCCAGGAGGGAGCAAATATGTGGAGGCCGAGGTAAATAAGTTGCTAAAAGTATGGATAATCCGAGAAGTAGATTATTGATAATGGCTCACGAACCCAGTCCTCGTTAAAAAGTCAGACGAAACCTGGAGGATATGTGTCGACTTCATAGATCTAAACAAAGCATGCCCTAAGGATCTATTCCCCATCCCAAGGATTGATGTCCTCGTAGACTTCAGTGTAGGTTTTTGTGTCCTCTGCTTTCTGGACGCCTATAAAAGATATCATCAAATATTTCTTACATCCTGAGGATGAGGAGAAGACATTGTTCATTACCGAGAAGGGAATGTATTGTCACGTGACAATGCCTTTCGGATTAAAAAATGCAGGGGCCACCTATCAACGATTGGTCAATAAAATATTCAAAGGACTGTTAGGGAGAAACATGGGAGCATACAAATATGACATGCTTATCAAAAGAAAAGGGGAAGAAGAGCTGCAGAATGATTTGCTGGAGGTGCTCAAGATATTGAAAATATGAAGCTCAGGCTCAACCAGAAGAAGTGTCTGTTTAGAGCCTCCTCGGGTACATGGTATCGGAAGATGGCGTGTCCGCAAACCTAGAGAAAGTCCAGGCAGTTTTGGAAATGAAATCACCCTCCAATGTCAAGGAAGTATAGAAGCTCATGGGGAAGATGGTGGCCTTTAATCGTTTTTTGGCTAGATTAACCAAACGGGCTCTCCCTTTCTTTGTGGTCCTTAAGAAAGCTGAGAAATTCAAATGGGGTGAAGAGTGCCAGCTAGAGGAACTTAAACGATATTTGGCAAAATTACCGTAGTTATCAATGACGCAGCAAGGGGAAAGGTTGTTCATGTATATAGCCACCACTGGGTCAGTCACGAGTGCGGTCCTTTTTAAAGAGGGAGGAGGAGTCCAGAGGCCAGTATACTTCTTGAGTAAAGTACTCTAACCGGTCGAGAAGAATTACTCGCCGATTGAAAAATTGGCCCTCGCAGTAGTTCAAGGGCACGACGTTTAAGGCCTTACTTCGAATGTCACCCAGTGACTGTGTATACAGATACAACCTTGAGGCAGATCATGACTTAACCAGGGAGTTCTGGGCGGCTGATTAAATGGGTAATTGAGCTTGGAGAATTCGATGTTGAGTTCAAACCCCGAACAATAGTTAAAGAGCAAATACTCGTTGATTTCATAGCGGAAGAGGTGAGTCCTGAGAAGCCCCTCGAGAGAGAAGAGTAGAGCATAGGAAGCAAGCGACCATAAAGCAAAGAAAAGTGGATGCCCTTTGTGGACAGGGCTGCCAGAAGGCTGGATCTGGAGCAGGGATAATTCTAACCGATCCTTACAGTGAGAACCACACGTATGCGCTACGATTCAAATTTCCAGCCACGAATAATGAGGCAAAATATAAGGCATTAATAGCCGGGTTACAAGTAGCCCGCAAGATGAGAGTACCAGCGATTAAGGTCGACTCGGACTCACAGTTGGTAGTAAAGCAGATGTTAGGGGAATTCCAAAGCAAAGAGCCCGAGATGAAGAAATACGCTACAAAGGTGCGAGCATTGTTAGTCCCCTTCTTACAATGGGAACTAGAGCGGGTACCACGAAATCGGAATACAAACATCGGCGCCTTGTCAAAGTTAGTGTCCTCGGTATACTTGCCCTAACAAAGGCGGTCATGGTAGAGAAGGTCACAAGGAGGAGCACCGACCAAGAGGAAGTTTTCCCATTAGAAGAAGATGAGGATTTGAGGGCCCTGATAGGAGCATTCTTGCAACAAGGAGAACTTCTCACCTCCAGACAGGAAGTACAGATAATCCAAAAGAAATCCTAGTAGTACTAGCTACTCTTAGTGAACTATACAAAAGATTATGGATGGTTCCCCTGCTCAAATGTGTTAGCCCCGTCCAAGCTATCGCGCTGCTAGAAGATATTCATCAAGGGATGTATAGCGGCCATGCGAAAAGTTTAGCCAAAAAAAGCCATGACGGCAGGATTTTATTGGCCAACTATGTTTAAGGATGTGAAAGCCCTCGTAAAGAGATGCCACCAATGCCAGATCCATGCACCAATCATACACCTTCCAGCGACTGAGATGATGAATATAATGGTCTCGTAGCCCTTTCCAGAGTGGGGAATTAATATCCTCGGGCCCTTGCTGAGAGCCGCGGGAGGCACTCAATTTATAGTAGTCACTATCAACTACTTTTCTAAATGGGTGGAGGCAGAGGCATTTGCCACAATCCTGAGCATGAAGGTGGCGAGTTTTTTTTCGAAAGAACATCGTGTGTCAGTTCGAGGTCCCAAGGGTAGTAATTTCAGACAACGACCTGCAGTTCTTGGCAGAATTCGCAACCATGTGATTGGACTTAGAGATCCAGCAGCGGTTCACCTCAGTTGCACACCCCAGGCAAATAGACAGGTAGAACTCACTAACCGGACAATCCTTCACGGGTTAAAGAGGAGACTAGAGGAAGTGGAAGGGGCTGGTGGGGGAAAGTGGCTTGAGGATCTTCCCACGTTTCTATGGGCATACCACATTACCTTGAGGACGGGAACTAAAGAGACTTCCTTCAGCCTAATATACAGAGCAGAGACGGTCATCCCACCAAAGGTTAAAGTCCTTTCAGCCCGTGGGTTGCTTTTTGATCCGTAGACAAATGAAGCTGATGTGAGTTATTCGAAGAAGAGCTCACATATGCGGAATGTTGCCTAGGAAAGTGGATTGTTGAAGGGCACACCTTCACTCACTTAAATTTCGCAATTCATACAAGACATATAATGAGATAAACTACTTTAGCTATAACCTAGCAAGAATAAATGAATTGAAACCAGCAGAAATTAGGTGAAGCAAGAAACCTAATTATCCTATAATCTCGCTTGTGTTATCTAAACATTAACATGCAAATTACACAAGTGCAAAATAAGAATTCTAAAGCTATGGAATAAACCTCACAAGATAAAATAATCTGAATTCTAATAATTGTTGTTTATTAATTTCGGCCAGCTCCTCTTAAATAGAAGAGGTTGCGTGCCTTTACTTGAGTTGTAAAAGAAAAGGAATTAAGAAACAAAAGAAATTGGAAACCAACTAGAGTTGGTATTTCTACAAGAAAGCAAGTTGCCAAAAAGTACAAGGCAACTTGGTTGGCAATTTTCGGCCACCCTAAAGAAAAGAGAAATCTGAAAATTCCTTCCAAAAAGAAAAGGAAATCTAGCGCAAAAAGGATTCAAGAAGTGAAACCTTTTTGGAAACAAAGAGATAAGGCAATCAGTTAGTTGTAACAAACTTGTAACAACCTTCTAACAAACCTTAACAAACTAGGAATAGAATTAAGAAACATGCACAAATCCTAATCCTATCCAAATACCTAAACCTAACTCTAGTAGAACTGTGGTTTGGGGCAGAGGCGTGTAGCAGTGGGCCGAATTGATGAAGCCTGGGTGCTGATGGATTCGGCCTGTTGAATGTAGCATTTTGGAAATGAAATGAGGTGGAATAAAACTTCACCAAATAGTTTGGATGGTTCCGAACTCAATGAGAAGCTTTCTGAATCAGTCTGAAGTGCCAAAAATCAAGAAAATCAAGATCCATTTGCAAATTTTCAAGATTCATCAATAGTAGTTCTTCTAATAAACCAAGAAGTTCAAGAACCTCAAGATTTATCAAGATCCATTTCAAGAAATTCAAGAAACCTTCCAAGAACTTTAAGAAATACCTTGAACCTTAATCCTGGACAAGCATAGGCCGCACATCCCCTGTAATGGTGAAGAGATGAACTAATCTATCCTTTTGGCGTGGAATGTCCAAGGCTCTGCCTTCTGGGCTTCTGTTCGGCTTGTAGTTATAAGGGCACGGAGTGCATCCTTTACTTTTTCTACCGTGTTCTGGTGAGTGGCCCAATGATGTCAATCAGGGGATCCCTTTGGTAAGGGCTTGGCACTGCTATGCCTCTTCCTCATTGTGGCTGACTTTTGGATGACCCTGTGTTGCTAGGGATGCCTTCATCAGAAGCCTAGATGAGGATGGAGTTAGATAGAGCAGAAGAGAGGCGAGATCAAGCATATATACGTCAAGCTAAATACAAGCAAGCCATAAAAGTAGTATTACAACTCGAAAGTCAAGCTTTGAGAATTCCTTATCGGGGATCTCGTTCTCAGGAAAAACTCGGTGAGCAAAGCAGTCCCAAAAGGAAAGCTGTTACCAAACTGGGAAGGGCTATACAAAGTCACGGAAGTTAGGAACATTGGAACTGTGCACCTGAAAACCTTGTCTAGACGAGAGATAGAATGAGCATGGAACGCCGCCAACCTTAGGAAGTATTATCTGTGAAAAGGGCTTCAGGCCTGACTTTTAACAGCCTTAACGGCAAGTCATTCAGTAAGGATTGTACTTAAGGCATTCCCCCCCAACACCCGAATAGGCTCAAAGGTCCGAGAAAGTTTCCAAACAGGGAGAGGGCAACATCCATATTATTATGTAATCATGTTTTCTTTAAGAAGATTAATGGAAAATTCTGATTAGCAGAGGAAACAAGGAGTTCAGATAAAACCCACAGAAGTTACAAGAAAGGAAATTAACATTGCAAACATGAAAAGGCAAAACAACGCCACATAACAAAAGCTAGAAGGGGAGTAGCAACGTTTTGTTTCGGCTCCTTGGCGGGAGAATTTGTTTCAGCACCATACACACCGCCCAGGTCCTCGAAGCCTTTCCCGAAATCAGACAAGTTTAACCCGGGCTTGGAAGTAGCAACAGGCGAGAAGGCAGAGACATCCAACTCAAAGTCACAAGCGGATTGGTACATCTTTGCAGAGGCCAATTGCCAATCTCCACCCTTGACCAGAAGCCCTTTGCAGTTAGGCGGCAGGTCCAGAGCGGTGTTTTCTCAGTCTCGGGGAAGGAAGTAGGCTCAAGTAAAGGCAGACATTTGTCCGAACCCCACGGAAGGAAGAAGTTTGCCATCTCCAGTGACTTCAGGAACCGGGAGACCATCTCATTCGCTTCCTTAAGGAGGTTTCCCCGAGCTTCGTTTTGCACTCGGACTAAGGCATTTTGCTCGCACACTTGACTCTTGACCACAGTGGAAGTAGCCTTTTTGGCCCGAGTAACAGCCTTTTAGCATCCTTGAGTCTCGCCTTTAGCTTTTTCTTCGATTGTCGAGATTTCGACAAAGAAACCTCCTGAAATTGCAACTAAACTAACCAACCAAAGAGGGGAGGGGTGCATTGGGTTGGTAATAAAAAATTTCTTTCAAACAAGCAAAACAATTTTGGAGAAATGTGTGAAATGTGAGTTTGAAAATCAAAAAGAAAAAAAAAACTTTAATGTGATTCAACTTTCCTTTCTCAAGAAAAGTCTACATCCACATTCCCAAGCAACAACTTGGTTTTCACTAATTCTTGAGATCCTTAAAGCTGAATCTCCAAACCTTACAAAATTATCCCAAAAGATCTCTCACTAGCTTACTCAAACTAAGGTTGATCTTTATGCTAATTCTCCAATGCTTGAACTCTTTCAATCACCTTGAAAGAGTCCAAGACTTGACCCCAATAATTCAGCAAGAAAATAATGCTAGAAACTAGCCAACTATTACAAACTTGAAAAGATGACTTGAAAGTAAAAGTTCACTTTTGCTTTGACACTTAGAGATATTGAGATGAAAAGAGGTATCTTGAAATTCTTCAAAACCTTGTATTTATAGAGGAGAGATGATCTCTTGAAAGAGGCTATGTTTTCCCGTTGAGAAAGTGACAAACCCGTCACTTTCTCTGTTTCAGCTTTTCCGGTTCGAGACCAGGTTCGAGCTCGAAGCTTTGACTTTGAAGCTTCATAATATTTGAATTTTTGGCTGTAACGGCTACTTCATTTGGCGCAACTTGTGATTAATGCGTTTGGTGCATTCTTCATTTCCACTGTTTTCGATGTCGAGAGCTTGTCGACGTTCAAGCTCAAGACTTCAATTTTATTTTTGGAATCCCAACCCGAGAGCTTAACTGCTATCGACTAGCTCGATGTCGAACCTTTTTGGGCAATCTTCGAGTTTGAGAACCTGTCGATACTGGGACTCAACAGTTTCTGGGTTTCAGTTTGAGTTCGTACACTTGTCGACTGTTTGAACTCAAGACTTTCTGGATTTAGTGTCGATGTTGAGGGCCTGTTGAGCTCGGTTTTGAAACCTTTTCATGCACTTTTAACTCAAGCAAACCATTAAATTCCTTTTTTCATATTTGTTTGATCATCACTCAAAACTTAGGAATTGAGACCAAAGGTGTAAAAATCTCCCCCTTTCTATTGATGATAAAACAAATATGGGAATTGTGAAAAACATATCATAAAATAAAGAAGAACTTCCCTTAACTCCCCCTAAGTTTGAAAAACTCCCCTAAGTTTGAAATACTAAAAAATAAAAAAAATCCCATCCCCCAATTTTTCTCCCCCTTTTTGACATCAACAAAAAGTAAAATCAAGGCATGCATTGAACATGAAACTTATCCCTTAAATACCAAAATTGATCTTTTCGGAGTGGTTTAGTAAAGATATCCGCTAGTTGTTCATTAGTAGGTACATAAGTCAAACAAATCTCCCAATTTTGAACTAAGTCTTTATAAAGTGATTATTGATATCAATGGCCTTAGTACGGGAATGTGGAGTAGGATTTTTGGAAATATTGATTGCACTTGTATTGTCACACATAATGGGCACAAAATCAAATTTAAGACCAAAATCCAATAAGGTATGCTTCATCAAAAGAATTTGTTGACAATATGAACCGACGGCTAAATATTTTGATTCGGTCGTAGAAAGAGAGAAACTGGGTTGTTTCTTACTAAACCAAGAAACCAAACATTCTCTCAAAAATTGGCAAGTGCCACTAGTATTTTTTCTATCAAGAAGACAACCACCAAAATTAGCATCCGCAAATCCAAGAAATGCAAATGAAGAAGACTTAGATTACCACAAACCATAGTCAATTGTATTTTGCAAGTATCCAAGGATTCTTTTGACAGCACAAAAATGGGACTCTTTAGGAGCAACTTGAAATCGTGCACATAGACAAACGACATACATAATGTTCGGCCTACTACACGTAAGATAAAGTAAACTATCAATCATGCCTCGAAAAAGTTTTTGATCAACACTATGACCATTTTGATCTTTGTTAAGTTTAGATGAGCTGCACATAGGAGAGTTAATGGCTTTACACTTGTCCATGTAAACTTTTTCAAAATTTCCTCAGTGTATTTTGATTGACAAATAAAAATGCCTTTGGAAGATTGTTTAATTTGAAGACCTAAAAAGAAAGTTAAGTCACCCATCATGCTTATTTCAAACTCATTATGCATTATATTAGCAAAATCATCACACAAAGCATTTTGAGTAGTACCAAATATGATATCATCAACATAAATTTGCACAATGAGCAAGTTCTCATGCTTATCAATTTTAGTAAACAATATAGTATCATTGTGACCTCTTCTAAAGTTATGATCAAGCAAATAAGAAGTCAACCTTTCATACCAAGCTCTAGAGCTTGTTTTAACCCATACAATGCCTTAATAAATTTTTAAAAATGATTAGGAAATTTAACATCTTCAAATCCGAGAGGTTGTTCCAAATAAACTTCCTCATTCAAGAAACCATTTAAAAAAGCACTTTTCACATCCATTTGATACAACTTGAAACCTTTAAAATATGCAAAAGTAAGTAACATACTAATGGATTCAAGTCTAGCAATGGGAGCAAAGGTTTCATCATAGTCAATGCCATCTTCTTGTTGATACCATTATGTTACCAATCTAGCCTTGTTCCTAGTTACTTCACCAAGTTCATTCAATTTGTTTCTAAAGATCCATTTTGTACCAATTATGGAGTGATGTGTAGGCCTTTCTACTAGTTGTCAAACTTTACATCTTTCAAATTGTGCCAATTCTTCTTGCATAGCCAATATCCAATTTTCATCAAGCAAAGCATCTTTAACATTTTTAGGCTCAATTCTAGATAAAAATGCAACATTACTTTATTGTACTCTATTCCTAGTTTTGACCCCTATATATGGATCACCTATGATTAAATCATAAGGATGATTTCTAATGAACTTCATGGGTTTAGAAAGAGAGTTGAAAGTGCAAGTAGAAGTATAAGGATCACAAGTAGAAGGAGTAGTAGAAGGCATATCAATTACATCATTCAAAGAAACATTCTTTCCAAAATTAGTTGGCAAAAGTATGAGTACAATCATATCTTCACGTTAATTTTTAGAAACAGGGTTTTCATCAAATTCTACATGCATACTTTCCTCAACTTTCATAGTGATTTTGTTAAAAACCAAGGTGAATTGAAAATTTGGTCACCTTACTTTCAAAATATTCACGTTTTAGTCATCTTAAATTTTTGATAATTTTTCAAGTCACCATATTTTTATTTTTGCATTTTCTGGATCACTCCATGAAACTAGTCCGTTAAGCCACTAACGGACGAATTTTAAGGAGGGCATTTTTGTCCTTCCCTCGTTCAAGCGAAAATGTTTAGTCTTTCCTTCTCTTTCCACCTTTTCTAAAACATGCAGACCCCACCATTGTCCCATGCCAGACTTTAATTTTCCTCAATTCTCTTTCTCATACTATATCCACGCCTCTCCCCTCCCATCCCCTCTAAAAATTAAAAGTAAGGAATATTAGCCATCACGTAGACTAAACCGAACCTTGTCAGTGAGGTTGCCATCACGTTGGCCTGAGCTACAGGGATGGTGAGGGGTGGTCTCTGGTCATGATGTTGTGAATGAAGAAGTGAATATCATTTTTACCCAGCGGAAGGAAGCCACCTGAACCATCGTTCAACCTCTTGGGAACTTCGCTCAACAACACCACATGACCCGATCGATGGAACTACGGTGATTATGCATTTATGAGTAGTGCCAGAAACGGAATCTCCAGTTTCATTTCGATGCTTGATTGATTTCACTGCTTTATTTTTTCTTTTCTCTTTCTACATATGAATTCTTTGGAATATATACCAAAGCCGTTTTTCTATTTAACTGAACGATGATGCATGCTTGAGGTGAGTGGTAACGGGTACACCAACTATTACTTACAATGATTACGAAGGAGGGCCCAATCGGTTGCCAAAAGTGATCCATTTCTCAATCTTCACTTGCTCCGGAGCAACCTTGAACAGATCAATCTTAACTCTATCATGTTTTCTAGCACTTGGCATTCTGCATTTTCTCCGCCTTCTTCAATCTCTTCTCTGTAATACCTTTAGTGAATGCATCGACAATCCTCTATTGTAACTCGAGAATCATTTTAGTCCTCTTCATCTCCCTCGCCACCTCACCGGACACTCTCACTTCATCCAGGTCATCATTCTCCCCATGTTTTTGGTGTCCCATATCCATTAAAAACATACGGAAGCATTTGGTTGTTCAAACTGAGGTTGGATGACATTTTTCTTCAAACTGAAAATTTTACAACTTTGGTATATGATTTGGGGAAAACAATCGAGAAATAATTTGAAAGCCAAATTTCAGAAAATCAAACCATTCACAACAATACACTCAGCAATTTTGAAATCAATTTTTGCTAACTAGCCAAATTAGAAAAAAATAAAACAACTCTCTATTTTTTTCTATTTTTCTTAGCTTGCCATAGCACTCTATAACCATACATGGAAGCCCAACTCCAATGCCCACAAAAAGGTCATTCACAAAGCTTGTTAAATTGACCTTAGATGCCAAAATTATAAGATTTAGGACCTGAAACTGTAAAATTTTCTGGGTCACCATGAATCAGACAAAGGGTCTAATTTTGAGACCTTTTCCCAAAAATGAAGAAAATGGGAAGCGTATAGCTTTCCCCCACTTGATCCAAATTCACTTATGGCAACTGTTGCCATGGTAGTTCCTGAAACTAGAAATGGATTTCAATACTTGGGTTTGAATTTGGGGCACGAAGGAGATCGGTGAAGTTGAAGAAGAAGAAATGCCCACGTCAAAGAGAGGATAAAGGAAAGATGAGAGAGAAGATAAGAAAGAAATCGAGGGTTAAAAAGGAAGTAACTTGTGGGCCTCAAAAGTTTTTTTGTTCTTTAGCGATAATAAGTAAAATTGGAGCAATTTGACAAAAATACCCTAAAACAATCATCCATTAACTACTTAATGGAACCATTTAACAGAATGACCCAAAATATGCAAAAATGAAAATATGGTGGCATCGAAAACAATTAAAAAAATAAGGTGACTAAAACGTGAACATTTGCAAAGTAAAGTGACCAAATTTTAAATTCACCCTAAAAATCCTATATGCTTTCTATTCAAAGAGTAACCTAAGAAAATACCTTCACTTAATTTGCTATCAAATTTTCCTAAATGCTCATTTATTTTCAAGATAAAATACTTGCAACCAAATACTTTAAAATATTCAATGTTACGGACTCTCCCACAAAAAAGTTCATAAGGAGTTTTTTCAAAATAGGTCTTAACAAGACCCTATTCATGACATAACAAGCCGTACTAAATGATTTAGCCCAAAAATATTTTGGCAAACTATTTTCACAAAGCATTGTTCTAGCCATTTCTTGCAAAGTTATATTTTTTTCTTTCTACAACTCCATTTTATTGTGGAGTTCTACTAGCATTTGACAAATTATGAGTAATGCTAAATGAATTGCAAAAGTTGACAAAGTTTTCATTTGTGAATTCTGTTCCATTATCACTTCTTAGCTTCACAATTTGAAACTTAAACTCATTTTGAACTTTCTTTGCCCATTTTTCAAATTCATGAAAAGTTTCATGCTTATGTGCCAAGAAAATTACCCAAGTGAATCTAGAGTAATCATCAACTAAAACATATGCATATCTCTTACCTCCCAAGATTAGCATGTTGTATGGGTCCAAACAAATCTATATGAACTAGTCCAAGAGGATTTTTAGTGCTTACATGCTTCTTTGATTTAAAATATGATATTTTATGCTTACCAAATTGACATGCATCACACAATTTGTCCTTTCCATATTGAATTTAGTGCAAATCAATAAGCAATTCATTCTTTGAAAGATCATTTAGGTGATCCATACTAACATGTGCTAATCTTCTGTGGCATATCCATCCATCATTACAATTAACAGCCAAGCAATGATCTTGTTGTTCAAGTAAGGTTTCAACATTAAGGATATACACATTTTCATCTCTATTAGCACTACAATCACCTTGTTATCACACTTAGAATCTACCACAAAACAAGTATCATTCTTGAAATGAACACCAAGATTTTTCTCACAAATTTGACTCACACTCAACAAGTTAAATTTCAAAGTATCTATGAGTAAGACATTTTCAAAAAGAAGTTGTCCTTTAGATGAAAGTTTACCTATACCAATGATTTTTCCTTTCTTGTTGTCTCTAAAGGTGACATAACCTCCTTTCTTCTTGACATCACAAAGGAGAGATTTGTCACCCGTCATGTGCCTTGAGCACCCACTATCTATGTACCACTTGGACATCTTGGAAGACATCGTTAGAAGAGCTTGTTCCTACAAGAGATGAGAGAAACTTGATTGGTCCCCTTTTGGATGGGGGTCCTTGAGTGTTAAACTTAACTACCCATTTAATTTTTTCAACATGCACTAATTTCCTAGTAATGCATTTAGGAGAAGCATGACCAAAGGTACCAAAATAATGACATGCAAGATGTGCATTCTTAATAGAAGGAACCCAAATTTTAAAAGACACATGCTTGTTAATGTTCAAAGTTGAGAAACTAGATGAAGCATGTGTACTAGCTGATATCCAAGTCTACTTTTATCATGAAAAGACCTTGAGAGCTTAAGATCATATCTAAACTTTCCTTACTCTTGGTAAATTTGCTAAAAGTTTCACTTAGATCATTGATTCTTTTGTTCAAGGCCACATGCTCGATTTTAACTTTCTCATGCAAGTCATTTTTCTCAATATTCATTTTGAAGTTTGTTCTTAAACATTTCAATTTCAACATTTTTCTCATCAATTGATTTAGTTAAGTTATCATTCTTCTTTTTCAAATTCATGCATAGCTTGATGCATTTTTCAAAGTTTAAAGTAAGAGATTCCACATGAGCGATCAAATCACATTTCTTCATACTATCAAGACATTCATCATCACTTTCATACTTTTCACTCCCATATAATGAGATGTTAGATGGGAAACTTACCTCTTCATAGAGTCCCATGAAGCACATTTGAGCCTCCTCTTCATCACATGAATCTTCAACATCAGAGTTGGGTTTGTCCCAACTTTCGGCTATGAATGTTTGCTTCTTACCCTTTTTCTTTTGAAGTTCTTCTTCTTTGGACATTTACTCATGATATGACCAATTTGTTGATATTCATAACACTTAGGACCACCTCTCTTCTTCTCATAAGTTTTACCCTTTTGAAAATTATTCTTTTGAAAAACTTTTTGAAGTTCTTAGCTAAGAGGTTCATCTCATCAATCGAGATTTCCTTATCACTTCCTTCACTTTCACTCTTAAAAGATTTGAATGCAAGATTCTTTCCTTTAGAGCTAACTCCATCAAAAGACCTCAACTCTTGAATTTTGAGCATTAACATGAGCTCTTCAAGTGGGAGTGTCTTCAAACCCTTTGAAGTTTCTATTACTAGAGCTCTAGTGTTGTACTCTTTAGTGAGACCATGTAGAATCTTTCGGTTCATTTCATTGAGTGGGTAAGTTTTGCTATGAACTTCAAGATCTTTGACAATACCATTGAATCTACAAAACAGACTATCAATGGTTTCACCTATTTCCATTTTAAATGCTTCGTATTGAAAGACATTGATAGACTTCCTTTCCTCTTGAATACTAGCACTACCCTCATGGTACTCTTGGCGTTTTTGCCAAAGGGCTTGAGCATTCTTACATCCCTTGATGCTACTTGACTTTTGAATGTTTAAGGCATTATAGAGAACATTCAAGGCATTTGCTTTCAAAGAGAGATTTTTCTTATCATCATCCGTTAGCTCACTCCTTAGTTTATCTCTAGTGATTCCATCACTATTGGTGATGAGAACAGGAATATCACCTTCCTTAACAATGCATCATAGTTCATAATCCACTGAAATTAAGATAGTCTTCATCCGATCCTTCCAACCACTAAAGTTGGTTCCACAAAAAAGTGGAGGCCTATTGGTGGAGTTCCCTTCATTGAAGGGAGTTACTTTTGAAACCATGAGCTACCTCAAGGTAATCGGCATTTTGATGAGGTTCTTGCTCTGATACCAAATAAAATTACAATAAACTAACCAACCAAAGAGGGGAGGGGTGAATTGGGTTGGTAATAAAAACTTTCTTTCAAACAAGTAAAATAAATTTGGTGAAATGTGTGAAATGTGAGAGTGTGAAAATCAAAAGGAAAGAACAAGACTTCAATGTGGTTCAACTTTCCTTTCTCAAGGAAAGCCTACATCCACCTTCCCAAGCAACAACTTGGTTTCCACTTACTCTTGAGATACTTAAAGGTGAATCTCCAAACCTTACAAAATTATGGCAAAAGATCTCCCACTATGATCCTTATGATAATTCCCCAATGCTTGAACTCTTTCAATCACCTTGAAAGAATTCAAGACTTGACCCCAATAATTCAGCAAGAACATAATGCTAGAAACTAGCAAACTATTACAAACTTGAAAGTAAAAGTTCATTTTTGCTTTGACACTTAGAGAGATTAAGATGAAAACAGGTATCTTGAAAGTTTTCAAAAGCTTGTATTTATAGAGAATAGTTGATCTCTTGAAAGAGGCTCTGCTTTCGCGTTGAGAAAGTGACAAACCCGTCACTTTCTCTATTTTAGCTTTTCAGGTTCAAGCTCGAAGCTTCATAATATTTGAATTTTTGGTTGCAATGGCTACTTCATTTGGCGCGACTTGTGATTAATGCATTTGGCGCATTCTTCGTTTCCACCGTCTTCAACGCCCAGAGCCTGTCAACGTTTGAGCTCGAAACTTTAATTTTATTTTGGGATTTATAACCCCAGAGATTGACTGCTGTCGAGCTCGATGTTGAACCTTTCTGGGCAATCTTCGAGTTCGAAAACCTGTCGATACTGGGACTCGACAATTTTTGGGTTTCAGTTCGAGTTCGTACACTTGTCGACTACTTGAACTCGAGCCATTCTGGATTTAGTGTCGATGTCGAGGGCCTATCGAGCTTGGTTTCTAAACCTTTATTTCCTACACTTTTAACTCAAGCAAACCATTAAATCCCTTTTCTCATACTTGCTTGATCATCACTCAAAACTTAAGAATTGAGACCAAAGGTCTAAGACCTCCCTCCTCTCGAGTTTCTTCACAAAGGAGTCACGTGAAAACCCCAGTATCTTGTTTGTGTGAAGCATCTCTGCCAAAAGTGGTACAACCCTCGAATTCTCTCCGCATATTGAACATAGCACGCTTGAAGTGCCTCCCGGAGTACTCCTTCATCCGCCAAGTGTTGCTCAAGTAAGCACACTGGTTTTGATGCAGATGTTAACTGGTCTTGTAGTCCAAGGTTCTGCTTCCGCAAAGCCTCATTTTGGAGCTCCAACAACTGGAGCTTCATCGCGATACTGATCTCGCCCTCCTCGAGCCCTTGTGCGTACGAATCCAGGCGAGCAGGCAATGGGATAGACCTGCAGAATATTCCCTGACCTACACAGATAAGGAAGTGTGAGTAGTCAAGTGATGCTCAGAGGAGTAAAATGAGAGTAAATCAAGCAGGAATCAACAAAATGGAGAAGGAGAAATGATTGAGCACACCATGACGAGCTGCAAGAGACGTGGTTGCGGCCTATAATTTTTCATTTAGCCTAGCAACAGTGACGTCGAGAGATTCCATGCCATATTGAACCTCTTCCAGAAGAGTCAAGTCTTTCTTGTTTTCCTCGAGCTCACTGGGAATTGCCCGAGTCCGCTCTGGGGTTGAAAATTTGTCACAACTCAGCTTCGGGTATTTGTTGTGACACCGAAGGTCGATGAATGGGTGCACCTTTGGAACAGGTCGAAGCCTACTGGGGAATGAAAGCAAGAACGGTTCTCCTGACTCTGGATCTTCCTCCCCCCTATAGACGGCTTTTAGAGGCAGATGGGGAAAAAAAACAGAGACTCTTCCCTGACCTTGGCTTTCCCCTTATTGTCACAACGAGGAGAGCTGTTTTTGGCTCACTGACATGGCTTCAGTCGCCGCGAACCAAATGACGATTGTGAAGTGGCCAAACGTCTAGTACTTCCACTCTGGGTGCCAAGTCTTCGGTAGAAGTCCCCAGGTCAGAAGAACCAAAATGAGATGTCAGTGGCTAGGAGGGAGAGGAGCCAGACCCAATGGTGGAGGCGGGGTGGCTAGTAGGACAGTCTTGGCTAACACCAGCAGGTGGAGAGTGAGCTCCGACATCACTCTAATCACAGAAGACATCGCCGATTAAGAAATTGAACGAGCAGAGATAGGGAAAGCCTTAACCAAGAAAAAGAAGGGATCTATAAAGATATTACTTGGGGAGAAAGAGAGGAAGTCACGAGACTGAGAACATTAGAGCATGAAGATTTAGGTGTAGAGCAAGAGCGGGGAGCCCGAGAAGGGTCTAGAGGTGGCGAAGGCCTATCCTCTGAAGAAGCGAGAGGAGGAGACGACGGACCCCCAAAACTAGGTACTCTTCATCGGACAGCTGGAGAAGTTCAGCCCGAGCTAAAGGAAGCGTGTTTTCACTTTTTCGACGGAACAGGCAAAGAAACCTCCCTGAGCAGGAAAGGTGAAGCAAGGAGGAAAGCAGGGGAGGAACAGGGGCACCTGATTAATATCGATGCCTCTCTCCAAGAAAGAGCGAGCAACCTCATTGACGAAGTCCCAAAAAGTACCTGCAAAGGAAGGGCAAGAAAAGATTATAAAGGCAGCCAAGGGATAGGGAGACAAGAAAGGCAATTAAAGGGTTAGTTATACATGAGAAAGGAACAAGCGGGGCAGAGATTATCCCGGCCCACTTTAACCCGCCTCTACAAGGTCAGGGCGTTCGTCGAACGACCTCCCCACTCGAAGCAAGTACCAACACCAACCCTTGGACTCCAAGGAATAGAAGGGCAAATTGAGCTTGGTTGTCGCCTCCTCCCTGGTCTCACCGTTCCAAATGGCAAGCAAATTCGCAGTGATGGCCGGAACAAAAAAGAACTTTCTTTCCAATCTTCGATCATCTTGTTGGGAAGTTGAGCAACGACCTAGAACTGTTGCTTCTCGGATGAGCGAGGGCGGGCTATGGAATACCAATAGCCCGAAAGCAGACTTAAGGAGAAGTTCTCCAAAAACACAGCGATGGTGTAGGCAATAAGGGTATTCGTGCACACAACGATGAAGCCGACAACGTTGCAAATGAAATTCAGCATCAATTGAGCTATCCCTAAACCCTAGAACATCCGAGAAAAAAGGATGGGTAGGTAATCGAGAGCTACCATCGAAGAAGGCAAGGTATACGGCTATATACCCCTCATCAAGAGAGTCAACGATTTGATCCGTACGGGGAAGAACGGGAGGATATCGAATGGAATGTGCAACTTAGACTGATGTGATGCAAATTCAAAAATGGTCATCTGGGAGAACACATCCTTTGCAATGGGAACAAGTTTGACCATTTTTTGCTTTAGGGGCACGAGGGGGTTTCGTTGTAGCCGCGGCAGAGGCCGAACAATTGCAACAGTCAGGGGTGAGGCGATTCGATTCGGGAACCCTGATAAGCGAAGCACAAGAAGAAGAGAAATTACCTAGATCAGAAGGGGTGGAGTCTCGAAGGGACTTATTGGAATCCATGGTGACTCGGTTAGAGAAGAAGAAGACGTGAAGTTACAGCACAAGGAAGCTGTGACACCCCAGAACCACCACCCCGCATACAAGGGGTTGGCTTACCTGAATACCTGCCTGGTTCACACTAGGACTCAGAACATGTAAAGAAAGATAATAATAACTTCTCTTATTTATTAAAACAGCCAAACCTTAATGTACATAGATCACTACTTAAACATAAAAGCGGAAGCAGGGCTAAACATAACCCCTTTGTGTACATTCCTATCGAACTAATATAGTAGGTCCAGCCCTCATGCAGTCCTATCCTAGTACTGATAGTGAGCGAAGTCCTCCTCATACCAAGGATCTGTTACAAAATTTTTAAAATTGGAAAACAGGCCATTCCCCAGTGAGAGTCCACCGTTTTCACAAACATTTACCAAGTTGTAAAGTTTACCTATGCATATAATTCAGGCATATCCTAACAATTAGCATTCACGACTCATGCAAAATTCACAGACATAAGAAGAATGAAGGGTTAGCCGCTTTAAAGTTTGATGTGAATAGTAAATCGAACTAACCAGTTCATCTCGAGAATAAGGGCAATCACTAGCGGTACAGGTACGCTCAACGAGGTCAACTTATCTCGGCGGCGTAAAGAGAATGAGGGGCATTCGTCAACGTGGCATGTACGATGAACGAAGGCCAGCTCACCTCGCATATAAATCATAATCATTTACCTATCGACAGCCACAGCCTTCGTATACGGTCGTATGTGGGCCTAGGGGTGCTCAATTATCTGCAATTTATAAATATCAAAAGGTTCAGTTGTATTCTATTCCAAATAAAACTGAATTTTATATAAACCCTAATTTTCCTTTTAAAACCTAAGTTTTCGCTAACCCTAATTTTTCCAAAACTAAGTCCAAAAATATGTAGTTCCAAAAAGGCATTAATTCGACTTATTTATGGAGCAAAATTACTATAGGAATTTATACAAAATTTTATAAAAATTACGAAAATCATATTTTCCATCCCAATTGGTTTTTCCCGATTTGAAAATCCGCAAAACCAATTGAAAATTGCTTTTTAAGTTTTACCCTCAGCATGAATCAGTTTTACCAGATTCCAAATCGGCTAAAATCGATTTGTGGCCAAATTTCCAAGTTTTTTTTCTGGGTTTCTTGCTAAATTCTTCAAAACTCCATTTTTTCTTGCTTATTTTTGTGCCAAATCCAACCTAACAACATATTGGTATTATTTATAACATCCTCTAATCAATAATTCTTGTAAAGAACAAGATTAAAACCTAACTTTTCTTAAAAAACCTCAAACTACAATATATGCAAGATTTCCTTAAAGTTCAACCAAAGAAATCCATGGATCTTCTTACCAGCACGTTCCGAACTCCTTCTAGCACCGAATCCATGGCTATGGAGTTGATTCCTAGCTTCCAAGCTTTGGCCCTAAGCTTTTCTTCTTTCTTTCGTCCTTCTTCTTCTTCTTCCTTCTTCCCTTTCTTTTGCTCTAAGGTTTTCCTTTGGTTTGGTTTTTGTTTTGGCAACAATTGGGCATAAATGTGGTGTGGGAACGAAGTAGGAAGGGATTATTTATAGGCAAGTCTTGCCTAATAAGCCAAACAGCCTGTGCTTATCTTTAGAATTTTATTTTTTTAATTCCAGTCATGAATCGGTTTTTCCCGATTCGAAACCGGCCAAAATCGATTATAATCGGTTTTTCCCTTTCTTGAATTGGTTAAAACCGATTCCTTCTTTGTCCAATCGGTTGTGACCTTTTCTGAATTGGTTGCAATCGGTTGGAGGTCGGTGAGATATTTTTCTTACTTTTACAAATTGGTTTTTCCCATTTTAAAGTCGGGAAAACAATTTCGGCAAGCGGTGGAAATCGGTTTTTCCCATTTTTAATCGGGAAAACTGGTTACCTTATCTAAACAATTGGTTTTACCCGTTTAGAAGTGGGTAAAACCATTTGTATCCCAAAGTCAATCGGTTTTTCCCGATTCTCAATCGGTTAAAAACATATTGGCTCGTTTTATTTCCATTTTTCAATTATTTTCCACTTCCTTTATTGTTATTACTTAATTGCTTTATTACTTAAACATAATTCTAACCTTATTCTGAGTACACATATCCTAGCAACCATTAAGATTCCATAATTTAAATAATTCATCTTATTAAATAAAATTTCTTAAAGAAAATCGTACAAATTTATAACTATACATACTTTGAAAGATTAAAATAGTTTACAAAAATATAATCCTACGGCTATTCCTATGGCAAAATTTATGAGATCTCACTGGAGCAACCTAATAATGGCGAAAACGGTGAAGAAGAGCCAAGGTCTATCACAAGCTTATAAAAGAGAAGAAAGAGAAAAGGCGCACCTTTTCGAGGAAAAGGAATGAAGTGCCGGTGTCCGCAGCTCTCCCTTTTATCAACCTCCGTGAAGTGACAATTGAAAGGACACCTCACTCGATTGTCTTTTTGAAAGAAGAAGGGGAAAAGAAGGCGCAATGTCTAAGGGAGGAAAAAGAATCACCCCCTTACTTCTCTCCTTCTCTTTCCCGGAATGGAGACGGCTACTTACGAACTAGTTCACGAAGGGAAGAAAAGCCCAGTTATTGTCAGATCAAGCCTCTAAATACCTGACTTGGGGGGACTGGTGGTATATCCCCTTTGGAAGCCCAACAGGCTATAAGGCCCAATTCACAACCCAATAGGCCTCGGAGCCCAAAGCCTGAAAATGGGTCTTGGACCCAAGGGTCCACTTCAAGAGCAAACCATATTTGAAGAGACCTATGTCCTGTCACTAAGAGAGGGGTCAAATCGTAGACGGGGAAACTGAGCAATAGAGATGTGGTCGACAGTAATGTTCAACGGTGAAGGGCACGCGCACCGAAAAAATTGCCAGTCCTCCACTTGTACCAGAAGGAAGCAGAGGATCCTGATTTTCCTTTGGAAACTCAAGTTACATCTCCTTTGCTATAAATAAGAACAATGACTCCACAAGGAAGGCAAACTTTTCATAAGATCACTCTAGATTCTTTTTCATGGTAGAAACGGGACTAACTTGATCGTCAGAGTGGTAACGGGCTTCATTTCCTTGACTTATAGTTTTTACAGGTTCTCACCTCTTGGTGTTACTTGGGCTCTCGGACTCTAGCAAAGTGGGCATCAGCAATGATGTTGGTTTAATTCTACTTTAGCAATAAAAATCAGTTCATATTCTAATTTCACCCTTCTCAATATATAAAGAAAAAAAAAGGAAAAAAAAAAGAAGAAAAAGGACAGAGATAAGGCAGAGGGAAAACAAGTGAAAAAAGAATGTAGGGAAAGAATGGGAAGATAAATGTAGCAGAGAAAGAAATGTAGAAAGATAAAATGAAAGAATAAAGGTAGAAAGAAAGCAAAATGAGAGAGAAATAGACTAGTAAAAACAATATATGATGCAAAGAGAAAGTGATATAATAAATGTAGAGACTTATTAAAGTATAAGAAGAGATATGGAGTGAGGAAATGAGAAAGTGAGATGAGAGATGAAGAGAAGTGAAAAGAATATGGTAGAGAGAAAGTGAGATTATAAAGATAGTGTGAGATAGGAAAGGGAGAGATGATGTGAGAGAAGTCACATGAGAGATAGAGGGTTAGACCTACGGTATCAATCTAACTTATTTTGATGATTAAATGAACAAAATAATTAGACTAACGATGACTTCGAAATGAGGTTTAGGCAAGTGAAGAACATGTTCGGTTTGACACCTAGGTCGCAAGTCTAGAAGAAAAAAAAAATCCAAAACTGGAGTTTTAGCTTCAGGGAAAATTCAAAAACCATTCGAGTCTGTGTTGACATAGGTGTCGACTCGCAATTCCAATCTACCATCCACAAAGAAAAATAAATTGACTAAGTAAAAAATATTGAGATTGCGATTTGCAACCTCAATTTGCGGATCATGTGTCGACAAATCACTATTGAATCAACACAAGGCTTGGAAAAAACTATTTGTTAGACAGAGTGCAAGTCAAAATTTGAAAGTTGTGATCCAACTGTCGAGTCAACTATCAACTCGACACCCATTTGATTTCAGAAACCTGTTTATATCCACTGAAACTTTATTTTGGAGCACATATAAAACATAAGCTACCTTAGGATTCATCAATGAAAACTTTGAGCTTCACCTTGCTTATAAAGGGTTGTAACATTATTTTTTCCCTTTTTTTGATTTCTATATATGATTATGATGTATTCCATGGTTTACTTACTTAGTTATACTTAGATAAATTGAGGGAAAGAGTTAATGATGATTGCTATAAAAGCTTGGATCATAAGACTTGATTTGTTATGGGCTTCTATGAAACAAATGTTTTTATCATTTTTTTATTTATCAATACATGCTTAAATTGAGTATGATTAACTTAATTATAGCTTGATGATGCTTGATAGTACTCCTATCTAGTCACTATTAAAGTTGTGAAGCCCCAAAATTTTCAAGGTAAAAGACTAGGATTAAAAAGAGTAAAATCATAATCTTTGGTCTTTATAAATTGTTTGCTTGAGCGTGAATATGATTTGTACTATGTGAATTATTTGAATATGTGTAAGTGTTAGCATACGTTTAAAAATGAATGTGCGATTCGCAACCTCAATTTGTGGATCATATCTAATCCCTATGTTCCAAGTCTGGCGCACAATGAGAAATACACCTCCATATCATGCCTCACTGCCAATGGCGTAACCAGAAATTTTTTTGTATGAGTGTTAGACTAACTAATGATTTTTCTTTGTATCATAAATAAATATATTTAACAATTACAAATTAACAAATCGATATTCACAATTATAAAAGTGATAATTAAACACATATAAATAGGATAAACACATATTATTCATTTTCATCGTCACTTGAAGAAGCACCCGTACTCATGTGATGAAGTCGTGACAAGTGCGATCTACGTTCTCTCATCTTTTAAAAAAGATCCAAAATTTTCTCCTTTTCAATTGTTCGAAAAATACTCTTCTCGTTGGTGGGAGCGCTGAGAGATACCGCCTTTTTTTTTTTGTTGCACTTAAGCATTTTCGTCTTTCTCTCTCTCTCTCTCTTTTTTTTTTTTTCAATGGGTTATGTGGAACGACGCCGTTTTACGATGTTCCACTTAACCTAATTTTTCTTTTATCCTTATTCTCCAAGAGGCCAAACAGAACGCAGCGATTGCATTGGTTTTTCCGGCGAACTAAAGGGTGCTTGGCTATTCTAAACAAAACTTAATCAGCCTATTACTATGGTAGATTTTGGAGCTAGGTGAGCGCTTTAGCACCTGCCAGTTCCCCCTTGGTGCCACCACTGTAATACTGCTCCAATTGAAATAAAAAAATATTTTAATCAAAAATAGAATCCCAAGGTTTTCATTTTGGATCTGCTCTCACTAGACCCATAAAAAATGCATCTATGTAACCACAGAAAAAAAAAAAAAAACAACTGTAGAAAAAAAAGCTGCCTCCTTCTACTTAATGGCATTCTCCGTCACTCTAATCTCTATGTTTTAATGCTCGTTCACTTTTTGAAAAAAAAAAAGAAAAATGCCCATTCATGCTTCTTAACTGTAAGTTTAAAGGCATAGGCCATAAATTTCAACCCAGGGGCGGCCACAGGGTGCGCTATTACGGCTGAAGTAACATGTTTGAGTTGCTCAACCAAGTTATGTGTTCAGGAACATCAGCGGTTGAGTGACAGACGAATAGTAAAACCTGAACTTGAATCGGTAGAACTTGAAGTTGTACGGAAAAAATAGAGGATTCTCGTCCAGAAACAACTGTAATTTTGGAGCAGGGTTCTCGAGTGAGAGAAACTTTATTGAAAAATTTGCCCTTCAAATTTAAGGGTAAGATGATAGAATCTGTTACTTGTGAAATGGACCAATTTGTTTACATTTTTAAATGTAAGGGACTGAAAAAGTCATTTTCAAATGTTAGAGACTAAAAAAAATTAAAAGTTAATTTGGAGTTAATTCTTAAATTAATGATAATGAATTTGCTTTAAAAAAAAAAGAAAAAGAAAATGTGAGAGTCCCATTTTCTTCTCCAATTCTTCTCCCCTCACACGTCTCTCTCTCTCAATTTTTTCTGAGGCATACTATTCGTAGTAACCGTTTTACTATTCACAGTAACATTTTCTTATGAAAAATCTGATTTGCCCTTTTTGGTTAAATTTTTTTTTTTTTTCCATTTTTCACCTAAAATCTGAGGAAGGGGCAACCAACAGAGTGGCTTGTTTTCCATTTACACTAAACTACACAAGGGGCTTGTTTTCCATTTAATCACTGACACGTTTATTCAAATATGGTCGGTATACCTGAGGACAATCCATATTATACTGTAAGTAAACAATGTATATATTTTTTTACTTGAAATTAGTTTGCCTAAAAAAATCTCTGTATACCCGTTCATTTTCGGGAGAAAAAAACCCCTTTTGGGAGGGATTTTTTTCCCGAATCTGCGATTATCCGGCTGTTTTTTGCCCTATCTGTAATATTTCGGCTGTGAAGACTGTCTCCCCGGCCAGAATTTCTCGAAATACCGCTGGACGCCGGCGGTATTTCCAGGAGGAATACCGCCGTCCGGGGGAAATACCAGAGAAATACCGCCAGGTGCCTGGCGGTATTTCCCCCGTAAATACCGCTGGCGGCCGGCGGTATTTCCCCCGGAAATACCACAGGCGGTATTTCCGGGTGTCCGGTGGTATTTGCCGAAGAAATACAGCTAGGCACCGGGCGGTATTTCTCGGGTCAATACCGCCGGTGTCGGGCGGTATTTTCCAAGGAAATGCCGCTGGAGTCCTGTGGTATTTCCCCCTAGAAATACCGCCCGACAGTATTTCTGAAGCAAATACCGCTGGTGGTATTTGCTTTAGAAACACCGCGGGGCGGTATTTGTGGAGGAAATACCGTCGGACGCCGGCCGACGATATTTTGCCGAAAAAAAACCGGTGGCTGCCATCGGTTTTTTCCGGCAGAAAGCCGGTTTTTCCTCTATTTTCCCGCCCAAAAATGCCGTGACATTCGCAATATCCTTCCGACTTATGCTAATCGTAATTCTGTCAGAACTTCGGCTCTCGGCGACAAGATTATTGTGCAATTTATTGGTTGCATCTAACTTTTTTGGTTTAAGTATGTTAAACCATCTTTGTTGTATTAACAGGATTTTCGTATTGAGAGGGATGACATTTATGCTGACCACACTGAAGTATTTCAGACGAACGAAGAGTTCAGAAGTAGGGAAGATATGATTGCATGGGTTAAAGCACGAGCAGCTGAAAACAATTTGACGGCAAAAATTACGTCCTCTTCGAAAATGTTGGGGCTGTTCCTTACAAGAGGGAGAAAAGGTAGAGTTGAGATAGTGTGCGATAGATCAGAAAAAGTTAGAGAGAAGCCATCCCTACCGGAAGGGAAAAGCAGGCGGAGCAATACAAGCATCAAGATGACAAACTGTCCATTTCACCTGAAGGGACAACAAATTGCTGGGAGAAATTGAAAGTTAGAGACCATAAACGGTAAGCACAATCATGAATTAGAAGAAGTTCGAAATTGGCATTCTGCGCAGTCACGGTTAACAGAATTGGAGAAGAAGAAGATTGCAGACATGTCAAGTATTAACATCAGGTCGAAGCATATATTAGCCCAATTGCGAGCGGATGATCCGGAAAATGTGAGCCACATAAGACAGGTGTACAACGAATCAGCAAAAAGTAAAAGGGATGCGAGGGGAGGTATGACTAACATGCAGTATTTCTTCAAACTTCTGCATGATCACGAATACTTCTATGCGTACGCAGGTAATGACGACAGTAATACAGTCGGGCACATCTTCTTTGCACACAAGAAGGCACCTAGTCTACTTGTTTTGTTTCCGTACGTGTTGTTTATGGATACGACATATAAGACAAACATGTATGATATGCCTCTGCTGCAAATAGTGCTCATGTACCCACAACTCCGTATGTTCATATCCCATTTATTTTCATGAGGGATGAGACTACCCCGAACTATTACTGGGGATTGACGCAATTGAGTAATTTATTCGAGCGAAACAAATACTCAAACGTGTTCATCACTGATCGAGAGCTTGTCTTAATGAATGCTGTGGAACAAGTATTCCCACATGCTACCCAACTACTGTGTAGAAGACACGTTGAAATGGATGTTAAGAAACATGTAGTATCGACTGGCAACGACAAAACTACAACGGATGTGTTTCTATATCGTTTGGAGCGAGTGGTTAAACCCTTGATATATGAACAGTTCACGGAAGTTGTGGATTATATTGATACTAAGTATGGAAATAAATCTAGATTCAGAAATGTTATTCTGTACTTGAAAAAGACATGGTTGGATCCCCACAAGGACAAGTTTGTGTCTTGTTGGACGAAAAGTATAAAGCATTACGGAGGGCACACAATGAACATGTAAGTTATTTATTGATTTCATTTATGATTTGTATATTGTATAATTACATGATCTTTTATATAATGCTTTATGTTATTAAGAATTTTAATGTCAATTGTCTTTTAGGGTTGAGAGTATACATGCACAGTTGAAGAAGGCTATTAGTATGGATAGAAAGACATTTCTCGGTATTTTTCATGACATTAATATTATGATAGGGTTGCACTTGGATGAAATTCGGACTGCAATGGAATTTTCGTGCGGCAAAACATACCGTAAGAGCGATTACTTACTGTATAGTAGGCTTAAAGATAGAATGTCTTTCGCTGGTATTACAATGGTGGAGGAAGAATATACAAAAAGAGTTGGCCTTATCGGGGAAGATGGCGCGCTGTGTGGTTGCGAACTCCGAACAAGTTGCGGTCTGCCATGTGCATGTGAGATGCAACAGTTGGTGTGCACGTACCGGCCAATTGATCCTATCGATGTTGATGCATTCTGGAAGATGCTGCATTTGGGAGATAATGATATTCCAGAAACTTAGGAGGAGAGGCAAAACGCTGAAGGGCGACTGCATGACATGTTTGTGGATGTAATGACGCGTCCAAGCGCTGAGATATACAAGGTCATGGGTGTGGTGCATCCGATGCTTTATTCGGAAACTGTTGATGTAGATGAGCCGGTTAGTAGGCCACACAGGGGACGGCTGAGACACAATCCAACCCAGCGAGATCTATCAGGGTACGAACATGCCGAAAGGAATGCACTAAAACGAGGTACGAATATATGTATTTCATGTACATGTCATTGAGCCTAAATACATATACACATACTCAATTTAATATGCTTTACACTCGCAGGTCGGCGATCCACAGGAAGGCTGAGAAGACGAAGGGTTGTGAGGTCCCACGCTTCTGAATGGCCTTACGACCTTTCCATATTTCTGAAGCAGTTCGTGTTCGAATACATTACCGGGCACGTTAATGTAGTGCCCGATGGACATTGTGGTTTTAGGGTAATTGCCTATTTTGCACACGATGCAGATGAGGCGCAGTGGTACCAAGTGCGCAGAGACTTGCACCAAGAATTCTGGGATGAAGCTACTTTTTGGCGCTTCGTTCTTGGGCCAGTCGATTACGAGTTAACAATCAGGGTGCTAGATTGTTATGTAGTTCCGGCAGATGAGGAATTCTGGTTTGATTCTCATCTTTTGAGAATACTTGTCGCAACGAAGTACCAGAGGGTTGTTACATTATATGCCCAGCAGAGTAATACTTTCCTTCCGCTTCTGTGGCTGGGGGCCGGCATCTCTACTGATCTGAGCAGTTTCATCAATATGGGTTTAATAAGACAAAATCATTTCATTGCTTTGTTAACGACAAGGGATGTCTTGCTACCCCCAATCTATCCGACGTGGAGAAACAAGGCCTCAGAACAAATGCAGCTTTGGAAATCCCATTTGGAAGAAAAATTTGCCGAATTTCGAAATAAATCGACTGCTGAATGTTAGTATTAGATGTTTTTCATATCGACTGTTTCACGTGAACTGCAATTTAGGTTTGATTTTGCGTTCACAAGATAAGATTCTCGTCTTTTAACTTTCGTATGTAATTAATTTTAACATTACTGAAAGCAAATAAAAAAATATATATATCATCTCGAATGAAATATTACTTTATACAATGCATAAAAAAGTGAATACAAACAGTGAATAAAGCACATGGGGCCTTGCCGCAATCTACTCCAGAGCCGGCATCAAATCCTCCAAATGAAGAGCCACCTCCTCTATGGCACTCTTCCTCACGTCACTGGGGACGGTATGCAGGTTTTGGGGATGAGCATAATATATTTTACTTGCTATATATTGCAAGCACTGTATTTGGAAGAAATATCAAAATATAGTAAACAATATTGACGAAAATATATAATTAATTGACAGAAATAAGAATAAATTTGTAGTGCTTACCGCAACCGCAGATGGGGTCTAGTATCTCGTCCACTTCCATGTCGTCGGGACTAACACGAACGTGCGTTCACAGATGGAAGTAGTCGAGGTACTCAAGGCACGACTGATCAGGCCAATGAGCCCTCTGCATCCCCCTTATCACCTTATTCTTGTACATTTGCAGGGCCTTAAGATTCGTATCGTACACGCAGGAGTACCTTTTTATTTCAGTGCTTCTGTAACAGCTCTTTGGCTCTAAAACTTTGTGAGGATCGATTGAATGAATCCAAATTGCCGCAGGAACCGATCAGGCATGTATGGCTCTACGACCGCAGGGCAATAAATAAGACTCCTGTACAAGGTTATTGGGTGCACTCCTGCAGGATTTGGCCCAAAAGGAAGCCAATTGACCTAGTTCATGTGAAACATAGTAAGTGGATAATCAACTAAATCGGCTATTACACTCATAAACATTAGAAATTTTAAATGACATAGAAATATTACCTCTTCGGATTTCATTCCGTCCAGTGCGAGTCTGTATGACACCAAATCCCAGTTAGGCTCGTGCTTCCTGCCGGTTCCGATATGCCACTTGGTTGCAGCTGGCCACTCGACATCCCAGGATCTCAGCTTCGGCAGACTAAGCAAGGGAAAATACTCGTATATCCAACTCTATTAAAAAAAATTAAAAAACAAATTAGTCATTTTAATGTACCGATATAAAGTATTGAAATAATTTATAAACGATTCTTACAAACCTGCAAGAAGGTCAGACACCCGCATAACTGGGCACCGTCCGCTCTAGAGGCCATAACAAGATTGCGATAAAGGTTCGCCAAACAAGCTGCACCCCACGCAAGTCCACTTACGCTTTCTACATCGCAGAGGTAAGGCAGGAAATGCCCAAGAACGTGGGTTTTCTTTCTTATCCACGAACATGGTGTTTCCAACTAACCACAGCAAATACCCTGTGGTAGAATTGGCGGCCTCCACCTGTCCACTGACACCATGCTCGTGAAGGAGGGACATTTTCACACTTGCAAAATCTCGATTCCCGGGCTGGTCTTCCTCAATCCTCAACATTTCTAATAGCAATTCCTTCATCTCTGTTGGCTTAATTTTCCAACCAATTGGCGATCCGCCAATCAGAATCGGCAATAAGTAGGCAACGTCGTGGAGAGTGATACTCATCTCTCCGAATGGCATGTGGAATGAATTAGTTTTCGGATGCCATCTCTCAACAAAGGCATTTAGGAGTGCAGAGTCTAACTCTGGATGCATGCACCATACCAAATGTGCCAACCCGGACTGGTCCACTATATTTTTTATTTCCTCATCGGCTAACTCCCACCTTTGCAGATTGTTGTGCCCATTATGGCACAACAATGCACTACGTTCCTACATAATTGAATAAATAAAATAACACATTTTAAAAGCCAACGTATTAATCATAAATCGGAAACAAATAAAAACTATATCAAGAAATATGTAATAAAGCATAAAACGACACCTGTCGATGCCATACGTAGTAGGCAACTTGACCTTTAATACTCCGTAACAACTCTGGATCTGAAGGTCCACTTTCAATCAAACCATCTAGAGGCCGGTAAGCCTTCCACCCGGCATCCCTCCCGGAACCGGAACAGGACCCAGACCCTGACATTGACCTACGCGAGGAGCCCATTAATTCTTTGCCTTTTTCACTCCTTCGTTGGTTGGGTGCATTTTCCCCTTCATTTTCATTCTCCAACTGCCCCGAATTTCCTCCCATGTAACCCTGCGACTGAGACATGTCCATCTCAAATCTTTCCACATTCTCCCTAGCTTCCTCCTCTTCCGCATTTCCAATGTATGGCGGGGCAAATTCTCTTTCGGGTAATCAATGTTATTTTCCCTCGTCGTATTTGATAAGCGAGAAGAGCCATGCGCTCTTCCTGCCACCCTTCTCTACAGCTCATATGCAGTGGGACAGATTCGGCCACCTACTTCTTCAGAGGAGGACTGTGTCGCCTCAGTGTATCTATCAACCAATTGCAAATTGTCATCCCTTTTGCTTTTGTTTAATTTCAATTTCAATTTTCTAAATGCTTCTGTCATCTGTAATAATATAAACACGCATTTATCAATACGAAATTAATTGATAACATATAAGGAACAAAAACACAATTACAGTTAAAGAAAATTTAAAATATTAGCTCAAACCTCGCCCCTTTGGTGCAGAAAACCAGCAATAATCCAGTCGACCGCCGGAAAATATTCCCTAGCGGCCGGCGGTTTTTTCCAAGAATACTGCCGTCGGCCGGTGGTATTTTTTCCAGAAATATCGCCGGGCGGCGGCGGTATTTCTCGGCGGTAATACCGCAGGAGAACGCCGGTCTCCTGCGGTATTACCGCCAAAAGTACCGCTGGCGCGGTATTTCCCATAATATCGCCCCTTTCCGGGCGGTATTTTGGGGTAAAACACCGCCGGGCGGTATTTCCCTCAGGAATACCGGCGGTATTCCTTCATGAAATACCGCCGGCGACCGGTGGTATTTCATCCCCATCCGGACCGAGGAAACCTTCTCCTCGGCCTAAATTTTACAGATCCGGCGACAATAGACCGGATCTGCGTAGATCCGCAAAAAAAATTAACAATCTTCGGCAAAATACTAACAAATCCGGACATATTACAACCAAATTAATCAAAACAACAAATAAAACAATACTGAAACAAATATTAATTTTAGGCACTCACTTTTTGCGGATCCGATTCGTCTCGACTTTTATCCGATTTAGGCAATTTTGTAATTCCTGTGAAAAGTCCACACAGTTCTGCAGCCTCACCTTTGCTTTTGCTTTTTTTTCTTTTGCAGTCTATTTATAAACTTTTGCAGACCTATTTCACACTTTTGCCTTTTTTTTTTTTTTTTTTGTCAGGAATATTTTAAAATTTTCACAAGAAAATATTATTGTAAATAATAAAATAGTTAGTGCAAATAATAAATCCTTTTTTTCTCCCCCAAGATCAGAAATCATCTTCTTTTTTGCTCTCCCTTCTGTTCAACCGTAGCCCAGCTCATTTCCTTAAGAAAATTGGAAGCATCTTCTCCTTTTCACACAGCCAACTGAGCCCAAAAGTTACTTCACTTCCAGAAATTCTGAAATCGTTCATCTCCTTTTCACCCGATAAATCCGCAGGAAGAAACCCAGAGCCATACAGGAAAACTATTCTCACAAAATCAGCACCTATTCATGGAAATCAAAAGAAAATGAACCAAGAGGGAAATTACACACAAGAATAAAATGATTCTTTCACCGCAGCCGCACCTCCGTAATCTGATTTGACAGCTCGAAGGGAATCTGAATTATCCCTTCCCAAAATTTCTCCGTTTTCTCCTTTTCTTTCCTTTCCCCGCAGCGCTATAGCTGTTACTTCATCGGCTTGTTCCCTTCCATTGAGGGTCAATGCAAGCACTGCAAAGATGGCGGAGTCTTTTGATTTTGAAGGATACAGTGATTCAGTCAACAACAATCGCATCAACATCAAAAACCCATTTGGTTGCTTTCCATTTTACGCGAGTTAGTCATGAAAAGTGGAGCAATAAATGGCCCTCTGTGAGTGAATTCTTTCTTACAACCATTGAACAGCAAAACAATTGCTTAAAAGGATGAAAGGTCCATAAACTTTCATTTGAACATTAAAAATTTATTTGAAAGGCCCATCAATACTTATGCAAAAGTGAAAAGTTTCCTGGGTGATTGTGAATATTGGCATGCTCTGATATTGCTCTTGGTTCTGCTTTTGGTTTTTTATTGCTTTTGTGGGTTTTTTTTATTTTTACTTTTTTATTTTAAAAAAAAACTTATGCTCTCCATCGTGATGATTTTGATAGGCTTCATATTTCTTGAATGAATTGTGCTTTGTTACTAAATTATGGCGTAAAAGGTGTGCCTCGCCCTTCTATGTTGTCTTTTCGGATTTGAACTACTAGTAGTGGTTGAGGGATTTTCTAAAGATTGCTACATGCTTAGTTTTACATTTTAGAGAGAAAATTCAAGGCTTTTTCTTTGTTGGTGCAGTGCTCGTTTTAAATTGTTTACCTATTTGGTTTACTGTTATTACTGGGTGTTTTGTATAAAAAGGTATAACTGAATAGCAAAAAGCTATATTGGAAATGATGTAAACTGATTATAATATATGAAGAAATTCAGAAAGGGGAAAAACTATGATTTTTGATATATCACTCCAATGGTAATGTATAGATTTATAGTCTTTAATCCTATAAAGAAGGTATACTGCTAATCAGAAATTCTAAGAATCAGGGAACCTATAATTTAGGACTTCATTCTTATTTTACTTTAATAATTTCCATACTGACTTAAGGAAATAACTTGAGTAACACTCCTTGCCCTATTCTAGAAGATTTTTTCGATTCTTTCAACACTCCCCCTCAAGTTGGTGCAAAAATATCTATCATGCCCAACTTGCAAATTTGATCTTCAAACTGTTTCCTCACGAGTCCCTTAGTCAGCACATCAACAACTTGCTGCGATGAGGGCACGAATGGTGTACAAATTATCCCTGCCTCCAACTTTTCCCTTATGAAGTGTCTATTTATCTCAATATGTTTAGTCCTGTCATGTTGTACTGAATTTTGAGCTATACTTATAGCTGATTTGTTATCACAGTATAACCTCATAGGAAATCTGACTGACAACTTCAGGCTTTGCATAACCTTTTTGAGCCATAACACCTCATCTATTCCTTTAGCCATCGATCTAAACTCTGCTTCAGCACTGCTTCTCGCCACCACACTTTGCTTTTTGCTCCTCCAAGATACTAGGTTACCCCAAACATAGGTACAATAACCTAAAGTGGATCTTCTGTCAAGAGTAGATCCTGCCCAGTCCGCATTTGTATATATTTCAATATCTCTCCTTTCATTTTTCTTGACGAAAATTCCTTTACCTAGAGCACCCTTCAGATACCTAAGGATCCTATATGCAGCTTCCATATGCTCTTTATATGGAGATTGCATGAATTGGCTTATCATACTGACAACAAAGGCTATATCAGGCCGAGTATGAGACAAGTAGATCAGTCTTCCTACAAGTCTTTGGTATCTTCCCCTATCAGCTGGAACACCATTTTTAATATCCCCAAGTTTCAGGTTCACATCAGTTGGGATGTCAGATGGTTTGCAGCCACTCATTCCATTTTCTGCCAAAAGATCCAGAACATACTTCCTTTGTGAAACCATGATTCCTTCCTTTGATCTTGCGACTTCCATTCCAAGGAAGTATTTAAGATGCCCCAAATCTTTAATTTCAAACTCCTTAGCCAGATTCTGCTTCAGCTGGTTCATCTTATCAAAATCATTTCCAGTTAGAATTATATCATCAACATACACAATTAGTACTGACACTTTGCCCTGGGTACTCCTCATGAAGCGGGTATGGTCAGAGTGGCCTTCACTGTATCCCTGGCCTTTTATGAACTTTGTAAATCTGTCAAACCAAGCCCGGGGGGATTGTTTGAGGCCATAAATAGATCTCTTCAGTTTGCATACCGTTCCACAAAACTTATTTGAATACCCAGGTGGGAAATCCATAAACACCTCTTCTTTCAAGTCACCATTCAGAAATGCATTCTTTACATCTAGTTGGAGTAGTGGCCAATCAAGGTTTGCTGCAATTGATAGGAGTACCCGAATGGTGTTTGGCTTAGCTACCGGGAAGAAAGTTTCATAGTAGTCTACACCATAGGTTTGAGTGAAGCCTTTGGCTACTAGTCGAGCCTTGTATCTTTCCAGAGTCCCATCAGAGTGATACTAGTGAATACCCATTTGCAGCCTACTGTCTTCTTCCCTTTAGGTAGATCAACCACTTTCCAGGTAGAATTTTTCTCCAACGCCTTCATTTCCTCTTCAACAACTTCCCTTCACTTAGGAGCCTCTAGAGCTTCCTGAATACTGTTAGGAAGAGCTACACTTGATAATTGTGAGAAAAGAGTAAAATTGAGGCGAGAGATTTTTATAGGACACATAATTGGACATAGGGTGTTTGGTACAGGTTCGAACACCTTTCCTAAGGGCAATAGGAAGATGACTTTGACCAAAAGAATCTGAATTACCTGAAGGAGATTTTCCAGATTTGGAATCACTGTCCTGGATTTCAGAATCTAACCTTGGAGTAGATGTTTGGTGATGCTGAACAGGAGGATTGTGAGACGCATCAATCCTTCTCCTTGAGTACACCAGCCGTTTAAATCGTTTCTCCTCCATGTTAGTTTTTGGTTTATTTAGTGACGGCAGAATTTTAGGACTGTTTTCCAAATTCGACTTAGGTTCAGGTTCTAGAAAAAACATGTTTCCTTGAGAACTCATCTTCAACAGATTTTTCCCTCTCCCCTTGAAGATGAGGGTTGCTGTAAAATGGAGAACCTTTGAAGAAGGTCACATCCATGGACACAAATAACTTTTTCCGGATCGAATGAAACATTTGTATCCCCGTTAATTAGAAGCATACCCCACAAATATACATTTAAATGCTTTTGGGTCAAGTTTGAAAATTTGGGGACTGAAATTGTGAACAAATACCACACTGCCAAACTTTTTTAAAGGGATATCCCCTTCAATCTTGAATTGGGAAAAGTTTTGGAAAACATTTGAATGGGGTTGCTAAAGTTTAAGATGCGAGTAGGCAGCCTATTTATTAGATATGCTGCTGTTAAAACTGCTTCCCCCCCCCCCCCCCCCCCCCCCCCCAAAAGATACTTGGAAACATTAGTTGTAAAACATAAAACACGTGCCATTTCAAGGAGATGTCGGTTCTTTCTTTCAGCTACCTCGTTCTATTGGGGAGTATGAATGCAAGAACTTTGGTGGACAATCCTATGTTCAGAAAAAAAATGTTCCCAATATTTTATTAAAAAATTCTTTTCCATTATCACTTCTAAAAATTTGGATGTCAGTGTGGAATTGAGTTTTGACCATGGCATAAAAGCTTTTAAACACAGAAGCAACCTCATATTTTTCCTTGAGTAAAAATACCCAAGTGACTCTAGTGTGATCATCAATAAAGGTCACAAACTAACGTTTTTCAGATTGAGTTGGGACTCTAGAAGGTCCCCAAACATCACTATGTATTAGAGTGAATGGAGCTGATTTTTTGTGGTTGGGGGGAAAAAGTTGTGCGATGGTGCTTTGCCATTTCACATGATTCACATTGTAAACTAGAACCTTCTTTATTCAAAAACAGCTTGGGAAATAACAACTTCAAGTATTGAAAACTAGGATGTCCTAATCTATAATGCCATAACAGAATATCATTATTGCCTAAAACCTTCATGGAATTGAAACATGCTGGTATACCAAAAGATTTGGTGTTTAGGAGATACAGTCCACCATCCTGTTTAGCATCCTCAATCATCTTCCCGGAGGTTAAATCTTGAAAAATACATTGAGATGAACTAAATTTAGCAGTACAGTGGTGGTCATGAGTGAATTTACTGATTGACAATAAATTGTAGTCTAGAGTAGGAATATGAAGGACATCATTTAAAATAAGGGAAGGAGAGATAGGTATTGGACCTTTCCCAGCAACTTATTTTTTGTTTCCTGCACAAGGTTTATAAGACGAGAAAAAATGAGAAGTGCCAGTCATATGATCTGTGGCTCCTGAATCTAAGATCCAGAAGCCATTTGATTGAGTACAGGCTACGGAGCCTGTAAGGATGATACCTGACTGGGCCAAAGAACATGACGGAGAAGGGTTGGCTACTATGGATTGGGATTGAAGGAGCCTCTGTAGTTGCTCTATTTGCTCCGAGTGAAGGACGAGCTGGGGTTCTGGACTAGTTCAGAACTACCAGCTTGAAGAACGTGGCCTTCCCCCCCTGATTTGTTGTAGTTTCCCTGCTTTCTCTTTGTGTTGTCAGGTTTGCCATGTAACTTCCAACGGTTCTCCCTTGTGTGCCATGGTTTTCTGCAGTGAACACACCATGGCCTGGTTTTCCCTTGTTTCTCCTCATCAAAACCTTTTACAGCGAGTGCTGAACCTTCAGGTTCTGATTTAGGCTCACTATGGTTTGAAAACATCACCTTTCGCCTTGCTTCTTCACGTCGGACTTCTGAAAAAACTTCTCTAATAGGAGGGAAAGGTTTCCGACCCAGAATCCTCCCCCGGACCTCATCCAGATCTTGGTTTAGCCCTGCAGGGAAGACAAACACATGACTTCTGTCTACCTTGTTCCTGTATCGGGCACTATCATTTGGGATTTCCCAGGCTTCTGCCTCAAAGAGGTCTAACTCCTGCCATGATGTCATCATCTCATTGTAATATTCTGTCACACCCCGACTACCTTGCTGCATCTTCCACACTTTGGCATTAAGCTCGAACAATTGTGAATAATTTTCCAAATCAAAGTTGGTTGCTTGCACAGCTTCCCATATTGCCTTTGTAGTAGGCAAGTAAATGAAGGGTTTACCGATGGCTGGATCCATGGAATTGACCAACCAGGCAGTAACCATGGAGTTTACCGCCATTGTTTGAACTTGGGGTCAGTTTCGGCTGGGGGTTTCACTTCTCCATTCAGAAAACCTAATTTCCCTTTGCCGTCAATGACTAGACGCACAGTTTGGGACCACTCAAGGTAGTTTTCCCCATTCAGTTTGTGAGGGGTAACCAAAAGGAGGTTATTAGACGAAGCATTGTTCATAGGTTGGGGATTTAGGTCTGGGCAATTTCCCCCACTACTAGCATCAGAAGATGCTGACGTAGGGCCAACCATGGCTGCCTTGAAATTCATATTTTGACAGTGAAAGGCTCTGATACCATGAAGAAATTCAGAAAGAGGAAAAACTGTGATTTTTGATATATCACTCCAATGGTAACATACAGATTTATAGTCTTTAACCCTATAAAGAAGGTATACTGCTAATCAGAAATTCTAAAAATCAGGGAACCTACAATTTAGGACTTCATTCCTATTTTACTTTAATAATTTCTATACTGACTTAAGGAAATAACTTGAGTAACACTCCTTGCCCTATTCTAGAAGATTTTTCCGATTCTTTCAACAATATATTAAATTTACTGTTGAGACCAAAACCAAAACTTAAAGAACAGGCCAGTATGACAATTTCTTTGTTACTATTAAGGATGGCTAGTTGCATTAACACAAAGATTTGAACTTGTTTTTCTTTTCATAAAATTTTCCTGATTTATGTAGATCCTTATCATGACTAATTTAATATATGCTCTTATTGTTTCTGCACAACATGTTGTGAATTTGATGAATTGCAACTAGGATGTTGGCAAACATAGAACTCCTGCACTGAATTCAGTTTCCTACGATATGGCTACCTTATCCATCATGTTTCATTTATTGTATACACACACGCATACGTATGAGCTACTTCTACAAATCCATTTACACTTGTGCGTTCTTTCCAAAAGATGGAGTGAATCTTGTTCCTAATTATATTAGGATATTTTGTGATCATTTTTTTAGAAGATGTGGTCAGAGAAGTGATTTATTTGGATGACAAGATAGATTTCTTAGGCCTCTACATAATAGCAATGAATGAGCTGGTTGTTATTTTCCATGTGCATAATTAAAGTTCCCCAGGTTGGTTGTAGTAGCCTTGGGTTGATGTGTGGCAGAAACTCTTCAAACATTCTACAAAGTCATTTATTTTTAGATTTTCTGTTTGTTTCTAATTTGAAATTTTGACCACATCTGCAGGATAAAAGAAGTAATCCGATACCAACTAAGGTGAAGTCCTCATCATAACTCTTGACACTTGTTGCTTGATGTCACTGAACTGTGGTTTTTTAGTACAGAGTACAGTTCCAGCCTTTCTTTTACCTATAGAGAAACAAATTGCATTTGTATGAGGATTTTATAGTTACTTCATTTTCCTTGTTTTATACTTGGACATTTCTAGTTTTCCTCTCACTAATTAATCTATTTGACATGATTGGATTATGTTCTAATGGATTGATTGTATGGTTGATTCACCCTATTTAATCACAGTTGAGTGACATTTTTTTCATCATAGTCACTTATCTACATCTTTTCCTGCGTTTACAATCTATACCCTGTCTATGTTTGTATTCTTTTCTATGGGATGGAAATTCAGAAATTGTGCTAATGGACTTTAAAACAGGATGTCTTGAAGGATAATTTAGTGTTTTCCTTATTGTGCTCATAGAATACCAAATTAATATGGAAAATACCCTTTACTGTCACTCTCTTGTATTTTGGATCAAATTCTCAGCATAGATGGTTGGTTTTCTAGTTATTGAGAAAGCACATTTGGTTAGATCCATTTTTTTGCTATGTTAAAACTTGCTCTTGTGCTTCTCCTGTTCTGGTCTGATTTATTACTTTATGATTTTTTTTTCCCCAGAATTTGGTTCCTCTAGGACTAGTATTGAAATTCAGAGTTTGAACAGAGTAGGAATATTAATTTCGGTTTGGTTCTTCTCGAATAAAACCTTTTCTCATTTTTTTATTAATTAGTCAAGCTCAGAAAGTAACTGTTTGACGGACCTAATAGTTTCAATGGTCAATAATAGAGATCCAAACATCAGAGAAAGAAATGAAGTAGGCCTTGAAGATTTACATTGGCCAAGATGAACATGCCCCTTGCTTAGAATGGGGGCTATCATCATTCATAGATACAATTCAAGAATGACAAAAGCCAATAATATTCGGTGATTAACAAATTTTTTGGGTCTTGTAAACTGATAAAAATATATCCTGAAATGACTTGGATGCTTGAGTATTTTTGCCCTGTTGTGAACATTTTTGGTATTCCTTTTACATGAAAATTTTCCATGTTTTGTTCTCTTTTCTCCATTGGTTTTTTTTTTTCCCTGGGTGACAGAAATTGCTTTAGCTTTTTTCCTGTTCCTAGTTGGTGGTGCTTATTCTCATGTATGCACACTGTACCACTTCGTTTGACATGGAACAATTCAACAGGATTATATAAGATACAAAACTCGTCAAAAGCGTGCTGATACGAAAAAAGCTCTGAAAAATCTTTTCTTCAACAGCGGATTCTCCAATGTTTCATGTGAGGTAGATATCATAGAACACGTTGAACATTTCCTTGCTTTCTCAGGAAGTAGACATCTCTTTTTTATTCTCTTATGCTACTAGGCATATAAATTTGATTATAAAATTGTTTGAGAGTTGTTCAATGTTAGGGATTGCTGCAAGTTATCGATTTTAAGGGATAAAACAAACCCCAAAAAAAGAGTAATTTAAGAAGATAATGTTCATTTTAATATTCGATTGTGGAAGTATGAGTTCATATACCAGAGTGCTTACTTTGTCATGATGTGAGCGACCAAATCTTCGAAACAAGAGAACTTCTGCTACTTCAACTGGCTAAAATTGCATTTTGATTGCCATAGTCAGATAGTGGAGCTTTAGCAAACTTTACAAGAGTTTGATTCTAATTACGGCAAGGATGCCATAGAGCTCTAGATGGTTATTCAACTTTGTTACTAGCAAAATGCTACATTTCATCCTTATTCTTTAATGTTCCTCAATTGATTGAAGCTCAATCTGTCAAGTTTGTTATTTTCTTGGCATCCAAAAGCTATATGATTTCAACGTATTTTTATTATTTATTTATTACTGTTTGTACATTGCTATGGATTTCATCTACTTGTTTTCGTATGGTAAAATTGCTTCTTGGTCTGGCTTTTGCTCATTAGGAAACATATGCAGAAACAGATACATCATCAGATGTAGACGAGGAAGATACTCCAAGAGATAAAGACCGATCTAAATCTTCCCATGCTGCACGACGCTCTGCTAAAGCTCACCATAAGAGAATGAAGCGTGAGTTTTCACATACTATTACTGCTTCATAACCATTTTCAATGATAGCTGAAACATTATTTAAAATGCCCATCTCTCTTTCGCTAGATACCTGTTTTAGGGTCTGAGACCAGATCAATATTTTCTCCCTCTCCGGGAGCTTAGAGTTTTTTTTTTTTTTTAACTTTTACTTTTTCCCCCCCTTGTAAAATGCTTATATTAAGCTACAGTTTATCTGAAATTTTGTCTCTTGATAGAACTAAAACAATTCTTCATTGGTAGTGATTGCATACTAGATATATATATATATATATATATATATATTTTTTTTTTTTGGGGTAGTCTTAAAGTTGTCACAGGATAAATCATATGCATTCAAGCCTGAATTGACTCTGCCTAATGGTCTACTTATGTTATGAGTATGGCCACTTTTAATGAATTCAGAAGAATTGCTACGTAGCCGGAGAGTCATAATTTTTCTAATTGTCTATCCAAATGCACTATTTTCTGCCTGAGATTGCTTTCATAAACTTTTTTGTCACTTCGACCAGTCTGCACCTTTGTTATTATTGCAGATACCTTACCTGTTACTCCAACATTACATTGGTTTCAGGGACCCTCATTCCATTATACCGTGACAAACCTAGATTGTATGATTGTCTTAAGGCTGTTAATTGTAAAAACACATAAATCTGTCATCGGAAAAATGATATCTAATGGAGAAAGCATTGTGACTTGAAGCAAAATTGTCCAGATAAGATGCAATAACAGAATTCATAATTGGTGAAACTAGGAAGACTGTGACAATGGGAAAGCATTGCCATAACAAGTCTATAAAAAGCAAGCAGAAGAGAGAGATTTGGAGAGTGATAATTCAAGAACTAATTCAGGTTAATATAATTTCAGTTGATTTGTTTATATTCAGAAAATAAAACATTAATTAATGTTAAAAAGGTCGAGGAAGACCTAAAATCAATTGGGAAACAACTTTAAAACATGACATGTTATATTTGAATTTAAATAATCAATGTGTCTCGATCACACACGATGGTGCGATATGATCCATATGGCCGACCCCTCGTAGTGAAACATAGGCTTAGTTGTTTATATTCAGAAAGCTGCGAGTTATAGATGAGGGAACAAGACTGGATAGGCTAAAATCCTTAAGGATGAAGCAAAGTTAATAGCCTAGGGAGTTGAAGGCTAGGCGAATATGGAATCCTGACTGAAAGTGCTTGTCTAAAGTTAGCTTTGAGAAGAAATTTTCAATTTTGATATTACAAGTTGTCAAATACATGACTCCCCAAGCATGCACTCAATAGGAAAGATTCTTTCAGATTTCAAATTCTGAGGAAACATATCACTCAACCTAGTAATGAAGAATTAACAAATAAGTGCATCCATGAATAATGCTCTTATTCTCATGTTCATTATAAATCAAAGTTGTACTGGAATAGTAGGATCAGTGTGATTAAGACTAATTAGTGTCCTGTTAGTGTAGATTCCCTTTGTTGTGATGGAAATTTGTGCAGTAATTGCCATTATTTCAGAAGAAAGTGATAATCTCTAGAATACACAATCTGTTGCTTAAGGTGTGCATTTCCTAGCGGATAATGTTGAAAAGTCAAATTTTATTGTGGCCTTACCAACCTATAAAGCTCAGTAGCCTGCTAGGATGGGATACCTCTGGGTAAGTTGTGCACGTTCATGATCTCATAGATGCATTCTTTAAGTCTAGCTGAAGTAATTGGAAACTTGGCTGTTTTTTGTGCAAAGTTATACCCTTTTAACGCCTTGAAACCATTTTATGGTTACTTGGTTTGATTTATTCTTCTTGGGAAGGGGGGAGGGGTTCTCAAAGGAAATACAAAAGATTGTGACAAACTAACATTGTGGGATTGTGAAAACTAGCTGAGTTTGTTTGCTTTAGACAGTAATTGTGTTTTCATCGCTTAATGTCTCTTTTGTCGAAATTGTTAACAAAGAATTTCAGAATTTGTGCTAGTCAAAGGTTGATACAGCTCAAAGATTTCTCACATTGTGCATTTATACCTTTATCTTGATAGAGATCATGGCCCCTTTTTGCAATGTCTTATACTTGTATCATTGGATTTGTTCTTTCAGACATCTTAAGGTTAATGAAGGAGGTAAACTCTGAAGCCATTTCCACGTGCTTGTACTTGTCCTTCTGAGTCTGTTCTTTTGTGCATCTTCAGGTAAGCGGCAGAGAGAGAAACTGCGTCTACGTTTACATAATGATGAGCAAGGAAACGTATTCCAGGAAACTATGGGGAAAAGAGGGTGCACATGGTCTTACTGGTCTTTCCAAGAGCCCTTTTACCAGAGTTCAACTGCTGGATTTGACTTTGAAAAACGTTCAAGCTGGAGTTATAGAAAACGCAGAGAGTCAGACATTGAAAGTGAGGCAGAGACAGAGACAGAGACAGAGGCAGAGCCAGGTACAAAGACTTGTGTTTATGGCACAAATTCTGAGAGACAAGTTCTTGGTTTACCCCTAAATGGTCCCTTGAAAATTCAGGACGTTAAGAATGCGTGAGTGTCTAAGACATGCTTTTTCTTTCAATGTAGTTTAGGATCAATGATATCTAGGTTTCCAAGGACTTGATAAGCTAAAAGGAAATGCTGTTTCATGCAGTTTTCGATTATCAGCGCTGAAATGGCACCCAGATAAGCATCAAGGCCCGTCACAGGTAATTTGTTTCTTGTCATTTCTACTTGTACCATTGCTTGAAAATGTGCAAGCATGTGCTGTAGCTTGTGACATTGGTTGCAAGAGAAAAGTTTGTCATTTAGAAGCAAGTTTGTGAGTAGTGCCTTAAACACTACTCTTGATTTTTGAGTTCATTCTCTTCTTTGATATAGTATGATTGATTAGACTAAGTGACATTTATTGTTGGAGTCTTGGATCTCATCTCAGTTTATTTCATTTCAGAATTTTCACCTCACGCCTATTTTATGATGTTACTTTCAAGTTCCTTGAAACCTTATTGTTGATGTGAAATTTGGAGTTTTTGGCTTTTGGCAGGCAGCAGCTGAAGAGAAGTTTAAACTCTGTGTGGATGCATACAATTCATTGTGCAAATCACACTCAACATCTTAGGCCTTCATTTGTTTTCTCCTTGATTTTTTTAGTTTATTTTAATTTAGGGAACCATAATCGTCGGTCGCCACCCCTCACCTTAGCAACCACCACCCCCTTCCTCCCTCTCCCGGTTGAGAGAAGTTGGTGGGGTTGGGAAAATTTGAATCCCCTCCCCCCACCCTTAGCCCTTTTTCTTTTAGTCTAGACTATAAATAAAACTCTCACTACTGAGTTGAGTAAATATTTCCTTGACTGTAATATATTAACAGAAAAAGAGGAGAAATGAGTTGGAAGAAGAAAAACTTAGCAATAAAGAAAGATAACTAACAGGTTTTTTCTTTCTTAAGAAAAAACAAAAGTTTACCTACAATATTCTGTTCTTTGATTAGAATGGAAGGCTGAATTCCTTTCTTTTTCTTTGGTTTTGTTAATACTGCAAGTTTGCCCTTTTTTTTTCTTTTTTTTTTTTTTTTGAAAACAGTTTACCCATTGAATACCGTATTAGGGTGGAGGGAGTGATGGGTTTTTGCTGGGTTTAAACACACAAAAACCCACCACTTTGCTAGGTTTATTACTCTCATTTGCCACATGTCAAACCCAGCTTCTGAAAACAGAAGCTGGGTTTGTACAATTTAGTGAGACCCATCTTCTAAGGGAGTGCAACTCACGCTGCACTCCCTTGGAGAGTTCCTCCCACTCGCGAGTGGGAGGAACTGTTGGTGGCAGACAAAGTGTCTGCCACCAACCTCCTTTCTTCTTTTTGTTTTTTTTTTTTCTTTTTTCTTCTTCTTCTTCGTTTGTTCCTAGCCGTTACAACAACTATATATTTATTTGTTTATTTTTTTTAATTCAACTTTAGCTGTTTAGTATTTTTTTTTTAATTCATTTTTTTTTAATTTATTTTTTTTTCTTTCATTGAATCTTTTTAATTTATTTATTTTAAATTTTTTTTATTATTTATTTTTCTATAAATACCTATCAATTTTAATATTTCTCTACTATTCATCCAAATCATACAATTTTTCAATCAATTTTAATTGAATATAGTTGATAAATTATAATTAAATATGTATAAATGAATGTGTATAGAATTGTTTATTAGTGGGACCCGTGATGAAGTTGCTTTTCTGGGTTTATTGTTGCTTGAGGTAGGTTTATAAAAGTGGGTGAGTTTTTACTTTTGATGTGGCGCTGATGTGGCGTGATAAACTCGCTTTTCTGGGTTTATCACTCCCTCCACCCTAAGTTTCCTAGAAAATGTTCCTTTTCCTTTTAGCATATCCTTTTGGTAGATGCATAATCATTATATTGTCACGCTGATAAACTGAATTGTGGGGCCTGCGCGTGCAAGGTAATATTTTTATTTGGTTTTCTTTTTGAAAATAAATGAAGGCTATGTTAACGAAAAATTATGTTACTGTGAAAACTGGTGAAGATGCCCTTGGGTGCCTTGGTGGTCTTTGAAATAGTCGGCAGAACTTTTTAACTTTGTCTTTTATCTTTAAAATGGTGGACATGGAAAATTCTGTCCTCTTCTTACTGTAGCTGATGTACTCTTAAGGGCCTACCCAGTATCTACCACGTTTTCCCCTTACCAGCTTCTTATTTAGATTAGTAGATCAACTCTATTCAATCTATTATTTTTCACTTCGAGCTTTTCACATTTTCAGTTGACAATAATTTTGTGTTGTGACAGATTTAGTTCTCAATCTTTTACCAGCAAATATAATTCTCAATATGTTATTTGACACGTTTTAGTTTGACTGGTAGTTTTCGTTAAAAATGTACGGGCCTGTTCGGTTGTCCCATTTTCAAACTAAAACCAAAAATATCCCAAATTCTTGTTCGGTTCTGAATTCTCCCAAAACAAATTTGAACCCAATTTTTCACCATTTGTCTTCTTCTTCCTCTTCATCTCCGTCTTCTTCTTCTTTTCTTCTCCTTCCTTCTTCTTCTCTGTAACGTCTTCTTCTTCTTCCCCTTCCTTCTTCTTCTTCTTCACTCCGGCCTCCGCCGCCGCCCTCTGATCTTCGCTCTCTTCTTCTTCTTTCTACTTCCTTCTTCTTCTTCTTCTTCCTTCATTCTTCTTCTTCTTCCTCTTCTTATTCTTCCCCTTCAAACTTCTACTTCACTCTTCTTCTTCCTCTTCTTATTCTTCCCCTTCAAACAAGTGACGAATTCGATTTCTTCTTCACTCGACGTATCTGAACCCAGATCTGCCAACGCCGGGGGGGTGAGGGGGTGGGGTGGGCGCGGGGGAGAAGGAAAACCAGAACCGGGGGGGTGGGGGAGGAGAGAAGGTGAAAGGGGGGAGTTACAGGAAAAAAAATTAAAAAAAAATTTGACAAAACCCAAATTTTCAAAATTAGTTTGAAAATCATGTTCTTTATAAATTGGTCTAAAACCAAAATGTTTGAAAACTTTTTTACAAAATTGTTTTGAAGAGGAGGTGCCGAATGGAAACACTCAAATATCTAATTTGAGGGGGAAAAAAAATTGTCATTTTAAGGTACTTTGTCATTTTATACGTCATACACTCAACGTATATTCATATTTGTTTCCAAATTGAATGGGTTGTTATTACTTCGGTCAGTTTTATTTCTAATCTAAACTAAAAGAAATAAAATTGTTTCCAAACATAGCTCCCATTTACATGACCATTTACCGAAATGAAGAATTTCAGGAAAAATCAAAGCAAGCTTCGACACTTTTCTTTAGACACAAAGAATTTGACAGATAGTTTTTGACATCACTTTCTAACGTTGAAACTGCTATAGAATGTTTCACTTTTAGCTAGTCGTTTTGCAATCGTTGGAATTCATTTCTACTCAACCATAAAAGGTCCAAAACATGTCTTCAAACTCTAAGAAGCCATGGAAACATGCCTCGCCAAGAGATTAGATTGAGGGCTCAATTTTAAACACATTTTCATTGTATTAAATTTATTTTTGAGATTTAGATTATAAATTGAAAAGGAGGCAATTGTTACCCTTTTTGTAAGTTTCACTGTAAACATCAAATTGAGGAAGGTTGAGCTTGAAAAAATAAAGGGAAAGAAATTCGAAATACCTGGGTGTGAACAACTTGTAAATAAGTCCTAAAATCCTTTATTATTATTATTATTATTATTTAATTAAACATCTCTAAGGTTTAAATACATGACTTCAGGGTTACAAGCTTCTTTCATTATTCAACACTCCAATCTTCTCTCTAATCACCCCCCCCCACACACACATACACACACACACACAAACACTCCTACCCCCAGTTCTAAAATCATTAATTTATGTTAGGCAAGAAGAAAGTGGAAACAAAGAAAAGAAGAAAAATTCTATGTCCAAGAGTTTGGATGTTGAGAGAAAGTCATAACTTATATCTAAGTAAGACATTTGGAAGAAGTTCTAATTTAGAGTTAGATTTGGCAAAGTTCTAGAGTTCTAGGCAAATGAGAAAAATCCTAATTTTAAGGGGAATTGAATTAGGCAAGGGGAAAAATCTTAGATCAAGAGGTTGGGGTTTGAAGCACATCTTAAGTGTTTCATTGTTTGGATTAGGAAAAATATCAAATTGTTGAACATGGGTAGTGTATTAGGATTCAAGGAGAATCCAAACCATTATAAATTTGTGATCTCTTGCTTTCTTGATTATTTATTTTTCATATTTTAGCAAATCACTTCACACACACACACCACACTTGCCATTATTTTTAAATAATTGTTTTTCAGAATGCTAAAGTTTTAAATTTGCTTACAACTTAATCCACTCCCTCCCCCTCTTAGGTTGCAAATTGAGATTTTATAAACAACACTTCATTTGTCCTATTCAAAGAGTCCACTTTGTATTACTATTTTACTACTATAAAGTGTACTTTTTGAATGAGACAGAGAGAGTATATATTTTGGAAGGCTAAAGTGCTCCTCACTTAATTTATCTAAAATTTGGAGACCAAAATAAACCTTCACAAAAATGCAAAAAAATTAAATCCCTGATTTATTATGCCAGACAAAAGAAAACTTCTTTTTATTTCTTAAATAAAGCATTGTCGAAAATTGCTTTCAATCCTAAAAGAAACAGTAAGTGAGGATAATTTTGACAAAATATTCTCTAAATAATGTATTATTATTGGCGAGTGAACAGCCCAAAATATGCATATACTTTACGATTGTGTTCGTTTTTGTACCTATACTTTTTTTTTAGCTTAGAATGTACTTATATTAATTTAAAGGGGCAAAAAATGTACTGCGCCGTTAACTTCCGTTTGTTTTAACGGAACTTCCATCGCATGCCTCACATGTGACTTTTTTTTAGGGATAATTTTGTCATTTACTGTTCATCTGTTTTTTTTTTTCCCTCTTCCCCAAATTTCTCCACCCTCCTCCGCCTCCTGCTTCTTCCTCCTCCAGTCCCCTCGCCCTCCCCCTCCCTCCTCTATCATCCTTCCTCCAAACTCAAAAAATCAGCAACCACCGCCACCACAACCATTTTCAGCCCCTTTAAAAGAACCCACACAGTGAGCAATAAATCTTTGATTCTCATGTCTTTGTAGCAACAAATCCAAACTGGGACCAACAAAGTAATCACCTAGAGTCAAAATTTTGATTCCCAAGGTTTCCATTAGAATTGTATGAACCACGCTGAACAACGATGGATTGATTAAAGGGATTAATCAAGATCACATGTTCTCCATCCCTGTTTTCTCAGACCTCGTTTTCAAAATTTTTCTATTTCGACAGCATGCCCGTTCGAATACCCTGTAGGAGCTATAGGATAGTGGCTAAGCTTCAACGACAACGACGACGAAGAATTGAGTCCAGTTCACGGTAAAGCTCAGTATTATTACTATTCCTTGCATGTGCGTTTGTTAAACTCGCAGTCCTCAATCTCTCCGTCTTTGTCGTTGTCTTCATCATCTTCAAATTCTATACGTCAGAATCTGCATTGACGACGTTGGACGAGGGAAGGGGAGGGGGCGGGGGAGGTGGTGGGTGGAGTAAGGAGGAAAGAATGAGCGGGCAGCGAAGGGGGTCGTGGGTAGAGGGAAGAGGGAAGAAGGAGGGGGGCGGTGGTGGTGGTGGTGTTGGTGGAGGGGCAGAGGAGTGCTGGGATAACAATAGGGAGGAGGGAGGATGGTAGTTTTTTAATAATTACCTTTACTTATTATATTTTAATGAAAGTATAAAAATGCCCTTTAAATTAGGCAAGCGAGACTCGTGAGGAGGGAGTTCTGTCAGTTCCGTTAGGACTTAATGGCTCAAGTACATTTTTGACTCCTTTAAATTGGTATAAGCACATTTTTGGCTACAAAAAAATATAGGTATAAAAACGGACACAAACAAAAGTTATAGGTATATTTTGTGTTGTTTACTCTGTTATTGGCTCGTATACCTGATTTGCGATTGTTTAAAGAGAAATTTGTCGAAAATATTATCACTTATGGTTCTTCTAGGGTTGAAAGAGACCATCAACACTGTTTTTGTTTGAAAAATGGAATTTTTTTTTTTGTCTTGTCATAATAAATTAAAGGTTTTAAGTGTTTCTTTGTATTTTTGCAAAGGATTTTAAATTTTAGATAGGTTAAATTAGGGCATTTTCGTCTTCCCAAGTATATACTTCGTCCTTTTCATTAGAAGATTCACTTTCAAAAAAACTTTTTGTTTCAATAGAAGAATTCACTTTCAAAATGTTTATTTACTCATCATACTCTTACTAATATAGTTATGTGTAATCCACAATTAACATACACTTAGAAGTAACGACATAAATGAAACAAATGGTGTCAGATTAACAACTTTAAGTGTTGTACCTTGATATCCATAAAAAATTATACATGTTTGAAGTAAACTTTTCTAATACAACAAAGAGAGTAATTGCTTTTGTCATCAATTTAAAATAGGTTGATTTTATAATCAAAATGAGAGAATTGTTTTACTCTCTCTGTTCTATTAGAAGAGTCCACTTTGTAATACTGTTTTTAGTAATACGAAATGGACTCTTCTAATGAAAAATAGGGAGTATAATTTACGCAAACCTCAAAGGGAGAAAATGTCTTTCGAACCCACTAGTCAGTGTGGTTTTTGCTATTTAACAAATTAGGAGGGTGATTTGTAATCTACTTGAACCTTAGGGTGGTTGCCACAATAAATTCACAAAAGCAATTTTATCATGTCACATCAAAAGTAAAAATCCAACTATTTTTATAAACTTATCCCCATCAATAATAAACTCAGAAAAGCAACTTCAGCACGGGTTCCACTAATAAACACATATATATATATTTATTTATGCACTTTTAATTCTAATTTATTAACTATATTCAATTATAAATTTATTTTAATTTATTAAAATATTTAATTCTGTAAAATTACATAATGCAATAAACCACATCAAAAAAATTAGATAAGTAGTAAAATATTATATAAAGTACATTACATTAAAAAAAAATATCAGATAAACACACCACGGATATAGAAAAAAAAAAAAGAACAGTTGCCTGACTCATTCCACAAATTTTAAAAAAACAAAAAAAAACATGTATTTGACGGATAAAGGGCAAAAAAAGGGGAGAAAAAAAACCTCATTCCACAAAAAAAAAAAAAAAAAAAAAAAAAAAGAGAATGAGGCAGAGCCACTAGCTGCGTGGGGCTGGTGCGTGAGGCTCACGCTGCTGGAGAGTGTAGTGTGCACTCTCACAACAGTGGGGCACGCCACATTCCTATAAACCTAACTCTTGATTTCAAGAGTTGGATTTATGACATGGAGGTTTGTAGTGGATTTACATCAGTGGGGCTCGCCACATTCCCATAAACCCAACTCTTGATTTCAAGAGCATCCACTACAAACCTACCATAGCAAGTACCTTTAAGAGAATGATGTAATTCGCTCACTGATCAAAGAATTTTTATTTTATTTAATCAAATTAGGAAAGTATTTTTGTATTTATCGAAAGCTCAGAGGAACTAATAACATTACAGTACCTTGAAAATAATAATAACAATAGAGTGGATATCTGCTGATTTTTTCCACCTTGTAGTGTGTTCTATTCTATTCTGTGACATTCACTGCTCAAATCTTACCGTTGGAATTTGAAGACATCCGACACAAATATCTTTCAATTTTGCTAACGTTGACGCCTATTTTTGACATCCCCAAGCTTGTGCTCCTTCAACGTTCATTAATGCTCGTCAGTCAGTCATCCCAGAAAACAGAAAAATGAATACGGCCCCAATTCCAGTGCAGCAAGCAATACTCATTATTCAGTTCAGCCTTGCCATTTAAAAATGCCTCAAATTGGTGAAAATTGATAAGGGCATTTTGTTTATTTTTAGTTATTAACACATTCCCTTCTTTTATCCAATCTTTATAACCTTTTGAAATTGAAACCAAAAGTATATATGAGCAAAAATCTGATCTTTATTAGCAAGAAATTCATTCTACCCTAAACAATAATAAAATCATTAAGGGGAGGGCCAACAGAAAAGAAATCTTCATTCTTGGCCATCAAATTCAAAGCCACACATTCAACAAAATTAATTAACTAAATCCTAGCTAAAAGCAAAGAAGTACAACTGAGGAAGACACCATGAAGCCGTAAATCAAGATCAAGAACCCAAAGTGCAGGATCCAATTTCTCTTGAACTTGCCGAAATAACTCTCCGGTGGTTCTTGATAGGGAATCTCGAACTCATCCCCGTACTCATCAATCACCCCGCCGCCGCCGCCGCTGGTGATTTTCATCCTGAGCTGCCTAAGCCTTTCGGTGGCCAGCCCAAGAGTCAACTTATGACATCTCCTCTGATACTTGAACCCATTGATGCATCTGAGGGTTTGAGACACGGAAACATAGAAAATCAGATGAGCCAAGGAGAACAGCCCAATGGGTATCCAGCAATGCCGGCACTGGAGCCTGAGAGACTGCGATTGAGCCACAAAGACTAGACCCAGAAACAGGAAGAAGAGCTGGAATAGTTTCCAAAGTTCCTTCTTTTGTACATCCACTGCTCTTTTCTTCTCAAGGGTTTTCTCGAAATGGAGTTGGATTATGGTGTTGAGGGCTTGGAGGGCGGTCTCTTTGGGGATGAGATTGTGGTGGTGCGCACTGCTGGTGGGGTCATATTCCGCCATTGGAGAGTGTGTGGGGGTAGTAATTCTAATTTTAGGGCAAGCAAGTGCGCTGGAGGTTTTGTGGTGTTGTAGAGTCAAGCGAGTAGATCAGGGGAGACGAGGCATTGTGATTTGTGCTCTTTTGGGATTGGGCCTCAAGGATGGGAGAAGAGAAGAGAGGGAAATGTTGATAGGTGAATGTGATGGTCGTAAACAGATTTTAGAACATCAGATCTTAGGGCTTGTTCTTTAGTTAGTTCTAAGTTCTCATTTAAATTAGGTCTCAGCTTATTTCTGAGAAACAATGTTCTGAGAACTGGGTTAAGCTAAAGAACACGGGTCTTAGCTCAAAGTTAGTCCAAAAATCCCACATTTCTTATTTTTAAACTTTTTATTTAATTTCTACTAAAGTTTGATTGTAATTTAGGGCCAGGAATGAAAAAATTAATTTTCGATTAATTTAAAAAAAATTTGTGAAAAATAAAAATAACTTAATCCCAAATAAATAACCGATGTGCTTGACACCTTATAATTTTATTGTTAATATGAACCAAAATGTTATTTCATCTGTTTGTAGCAAGAATGGAAACTACTTCTATATCACATAATTTTGATCGTAATATCGCAAGAAAATAATTATACACCGTTAGAATAACAACTAATTTTATCCACCTTTTACCATTAATACAAACGCATTAATAATCGCTCCACACGTGCAGCCCTGAAATACAAGTTCTTCAAATCATATAGTCTGAAAATGTTATTTTAACTAAATTACATTTGAAGGCTTTCTAACAATGGGTTCACAATGTTCATTTGCAGTTGCGACATTTGATTTATCCCCACCTGTGACTGATTAACCCCCACTGGCTCATTCCAACTCATATCCCCCTCAATCACCACATTCTCATTATCATCATCGTTATCAGCAAACGCTTCAAATATCTCATCTCTGGGATTGTTATCTTTTATCAAATTATTGATAACACAGCAGGCCACCACAAACTCCGCCTGACTTCTTGGCTCATAGCTAAACATCGGTCCTGTGAGAAAGTGAAATCTACTTTTCAACACTCCAAAAGTTCACTTCACTACATTCCGCACTTGTGCATGCCTATGATTGAATAACTCCTTCACTGAGTTATAATGGCCGCCCCGTCCACGAAAAGCACTAATGTGGTAGTCAATACCACGGAACGGGGCAAGGAAACTAGGCATATTTCTGTATGCAGAATCAACAGCATAATATTTACCCTGTGAAGGCATTGGAAAAGCATGAAGGGGGTTATCAATTGCCGATTGCAAAACCGTTGCATCATGAGCACTGCCCCCAAATCCAGCCAACACAAATACAAATCGCATATCATGATCAACAACCACTAATACAGTTTGCGATACTTGCCCTTTGCGATTTCTATACTGTACTTGTACCTCAGTTCTAGCCCAAGCCTCTATATGCGTCCCATCTATTGCGCCCACACACCCCTACGAGTGAAAGAAAGCATGATTTCGAACTTTGATTAGTTTCATTTAGGAAACAACAATTCCAAAGTTTAAAAAAGTCTACATAGACGATGATTATCTTTCGAAGGTTTTTTTGAAAGAGTGAAAAACAATAACGACGAAACTCCGAAATAAACACAACTTTCAATCGTAATATACATGGCCTTACCTTGAAATAAGGATATAGATGTCGCCTCCATCGAATCAGCGGATGAACATGGTGCTGATTGCGCGGTCCAATGACATGGGAACTCATTTTGCAAATGGCTTCTCTCACATCCCTGATCACACGGTGGCATGTAGAGGTGGAATGTTGAAATCTATCTGTTAGATCACGGATCCGTTTATCTCTTGATATGCACATCAGAAACATAAGAAGGGCTTCTCTTCTTGATACCGCCTTCTCTTTTTTATCATAAAACCCTCCTGAATGGAGTCACTCAAGTAGGGCGTCAAAAGTAGGACGTGTTAAGCGCGTCTGCTATAAAGGTTGAGCGGATGGCGCGAGGTTAACATCCATTTCGTGTACTCATTACCGGATAGGGGGCAGTCATGTTGAATCACCCTTTCAGGACGTTGTACACTTTGCAATCTGCTCATCTCCTTCAGCAACATTAACTGGTAGAATGCCGAAGTGGTAGGCCAACTTGATGGACCCGTATTGTTGGCTGCTACACCAGTTTCAGTATCTGCATTTGCTCCATCTGTGGACTCATCAGCTGAATTCATTTCATCATCTGTCATGACGGGGCTGTAGTCCAGAATAAAATAAAGTCACCTTTTCTAATTATCAACTGGACGTATACAAAGAGAACAAATTAACATAGCATGTAAATATCTCACAAATACCATTCGACACAAACAAAGAAAGACAGTTTACCTCATGAACATACCCTATATAGCACATCACTAGCATATATGGCCAAAAAAACTACCAAATTATCAACAAACAAGGTGCCATCAAATACAAAGAACATAAAATCTGTACAAATTGTACCTCAATCATATAAACTACTGTCACACTCATCAACCGATAAGAAAGCCTAAAAAAACCTTTGCCGTACAATGAAACTAACTCCAAATCAAAGGAAAATTGTCCCCAATAATAAAACAGTACAAGTAAACGTGAAATAGAAAGAAGAGAAGCATTCACACTCAAACTTGCTAAAATTGTAAATGCCGAAATAGGTTTAGTGGCAAATGGATGAAGGGTTTAACGTTTCCCAACCCAACCCCTTCAATGTGACGCATTAGGTCACCCTTTCAGGATTTCATCAACGATTGCTCGCTGTTGATCTTCCGCTGAGACTAAGAATATAGTTGCCATAAAAGGGTCCTTTCCCAAACCTTTACTAGCTTTTGCGTATGTGGATGAATCCAAATGCAAATCGTTCAATGCCTTAGCAATGTCACGAGGGTTAACCGGAGTATTATGAGATGAGTTAATAAGATGCGCGTCCATGGACCTATTGAAGGCCTCAATGCAAGATTGCATGTCATTAGGACTAGCTCCGAAATTCGATTTGTTGGATTTTGAAGTGGAACCTCTTCAGCCTCGGGCAGGCCTCTTTCCTTTGCTTTTCTCCTTTGGCTGAGGACTCTCAACTTCATCAAATGCATTACCCAAGTGAGTGTCATCATCAGAATCCCAAGGGTCATTAGTTGTAGCCGTTCTCTGTGGCATATGATTGGAGCTAATTGCTATATTTTCATAAACCGTTTTAGCTGAAAACAATTCATCTAACTCAGCATAGTACGGAAATGTTTTGTTCTTACGTTCTCTCTTCGCCCCAGGGACTATCTGCAACAATACCAAATCTATTTTAGGAAGGGACAGTAACTACATATTTAACCTACGAGCAATTAATATGAAAAAGGGATATAGACAACTCAAATTGTAAACTTAGGAGGAATGAATATAGCAAACTAACCTTCTCAAGCTCTTCCCAGTCATCAACCAGGAACATCCCTGTCCCCTAGTCAAAACCGGCTCTAAAACCCAATCCCAACTGGTTAAGCAGCAATTTTTTCCAAACTCTGTACTTCTTTTTCCAACCTGATATCTTGTTGCCGACTTTTGACCCTGTTAAATCCATGCCAGTTGCAGCATTTAACTCAGTAGCTATAGATTTTAAACGGGCTTCATTGAATAAACACCTCTTCTGACCCGCAACTATATTGTCCTTTCGGATAATTTCCAACAGTGCAACCTCAACAAATGGTGGCCATTGGGCCTTCGGAAGCGGAGTCTTCGAACTCCCTTCCATTCTCTTACCATCACAAAAGTAAAGAAAGCTTATTATAATAAAACCCTCTACTAATCTACATATAATGTACATGATATATAATGCAAAAGAAAGTCTGAGCGGCACAATTCATGAGCTTGTAACAGTCACAGGTTAACAGAATGAAGATAGCAATCGCGAGCGAGAAGCAATTAAACACTAATATGAACTAATAAATGTAAACTTAGTTATATCTCAGTCTAGAAATGATGGAAAAAATGGATTAATAATACATGGAGATAGACACAAAAAAAAGCTAAACATAATTGGGATATTTTGCTATCCATAGTGTTCAAGGGTAAAACCTTTGGAAAGGTTGAATTGCGATTGTAGGGTGATAGATCGTTGCTGTCTGTCACAGAGAGTATGGGGCTACAAGTTCTTGTTAAACCACCTAAATAAAGAACAACCGATAATATCAACCGTTCATAATCAAAGTGAGACGATAAATTAAGTAGCGTCAAAGGCTAAAAAGAATGTTGCATTGACTAGCCTACCCTTATGTTCATGACGTTTGGGTCTTCATTCCGGGTTGTGGTCCCTGTAGTTTGCATGGTATGCATATGAGGAGAAGTGGCGGAAACCAAAGCACAATGACTGTCCTATGTGAACCGGCACAGGAAGGAAAACTGCATTAAAGTAATGGATAACCCAAATAACCATCCCATATATATTGATGAGTCAGCATAAAAAATCACTAATTGCCATACAAACAGGGAGATTAATGTCCTAAACAAAATACAATCTGCATGTAAATAACAATGAAGATAGGATGTTAACTAAAACAGTACAACAAGATAGAAAGTGTATTCCCCGTAAGCCAAATTTTGTTCCATTACACTAATTCAGAAAGTGAAAATTAAAGGGTAAAAGGGAAGTTGCTCCCTTGTGGTTTAAGCAAAAGACAAAGACCCCCATATGCTTATAAACTCACCACTTGCCCCCTCAAGCTTTGGATTTATTTAGGAGTTTACAGAAGCTTAATAAAACTAACAGTTATATCATTTAATGCCTAAAGCTCCCTTCAATACACTGCTTACTAATGCTTACATCTCCTCCTTAATTTTCTCTTTTCCGTCCTTCTTCTTCTCTTTTGTTTTCTAACTCTTTCGGCCCTCATTTAATGCCATTTTTTTTTTTCTATTTTATGTGGCGTAGTGTTAGGATCTTTTTTTTAAATAATCTTTTCATTCTTTATGTTTCCTAACCATTTATTTCTCTATCTTTCTTTATTGATTTCCTTTCTGCTTGGTTTGTATTTTAATTTCTTCGTCACTAAGTTCTACCATATTTTTTTGCTCTATCTTTGCTTTCTGGTTCCTTTTAATTACATTCTATACCTAGTTTTATATTTCTTTTTTCAATTACACTTATAAAACTAAAAACACAAAATAAATAAAATTGACCACTTTGCTAAAGAAATAAACGCATGTAAAGTAATGGCTGATAGAGTTTCTCATCACTCCACCACCAAGACGATTCATCATACCTCGACCTAATCTTTCATTACATTAAAGATACTAACTGTGATCGATAGAACCTTTAAATTGAGTTCTAGAACTGCAAACAAACCACCCATTCAGTTGTTGACTAGAAGGAAATAGTGGACATAGATGCAGAGATGATTTCGCAATTCAAGCAAAAAATACGATTAGATAGATAAACAGAAATAAGTCTATCTAAACATGAACAAACATAGGGAGAATGCCATCTTGTTGCCACAGTCACAAATTTTCAAAAAAATCGCAGCTGGAATTTTGAACTTTAATCAGCAATGCATTACCCAAAGTAATTGCGATTGAAACAAGGAAAATCAAGAGAATTAATAACAAGATAAGGGAAGCCAAAACAGGGCACTATAGCAGCAAAAAAAAAAAAAAAAAATGTAAGCAATTAGATAACAGCAAATGGAGGATATACTTTTTTCTCTTTCGGCTGTTTTGTTTTTTTAGTTTCTAAACATTGCCCACATTTCCTATTTCAAGGGCTTCAAACTTCCATTGAAGGAAAGCTAGGTTAGTTCAAAACAAAACCCCATAAAACAAAATTAGAACAAAATATAATTTGCAGGTTGTAGTAGCAGCAATAACCCGTACCTAGGGCGGGAAAAAACGGACCGAACTGTTTCAGTTTTTGCTGAACCGAAGTCACGGCTTCCCGTCGCAATCGGACTTTGTTTTTTTGGTGGGTTTAAGCAGCGACGACAGAGGAAGTTCAGCCGCCGATTATCAACTTCTTGCCGACAGTTTGGACGACGAAAATAATAGGTTGCATCGGAGGGAAAAATCTAGAAAACCGAGGGCCGCCGGCCGTGAGGAGAAAATTGTGGTTTTGGGAGATTTGGGAGAGGAGGGGAAAACCTGGAAAACTGAGGGCCGAACTCTGAGAAGTTTAATGGGAAAGGGGAGGGGTTGAATTCACGTGTCTCAGACCCAAGTAACAGACTTGGGTTTGAGTTTGTTGAAAAGAACATTAGTCTGAACCTATTTTGGGCCATTTCTGGGCTCAACCCAATATTTTAGCAAAACCCAATATTCAGACTTCTGTGAATTTTTTTTCCCAACTTGATTTTTCTTCAGCTTTTTAGTGTTCATTTGTCAAAAATTACATTTGTTATTTATTTTTTTGGCTTCTATTTTTAGATGGAATCCTTGAATCACAACACAATTATCTTAGTTTGTATGTGTTGCCCGTTGCATGATGAATTTCTGTAAGCATATAAATTTCTAGGGACATGGATTTGTAACACTATGTCAGTGTCCATTGTTTATCCTTTTTTCAAACTTTTATGATTTCTTTTGTCAAAAGTTTTCTAATGTTTCTGTTAGATCTCTGAAGGTTGAGGAGAAAGAGCTGAAGAAGGTAGAGAAGAGCATGAAAATTATTATGAATCTCAAAGACGAGATGGAGAACTTTAGGGCACAAGTGGAGACTCATGCAGATGTTTGTCAGCACAAGTTGAGGAATTGAGGATTCGCACTAATGAGGTATGGACATTTCTCCTTTTTTAAGTGTATTGCAGAAACCAAATGTTATTAGTAATAGTTTATTAAGGATCTACTGTCGTCATTTCATGATTATATATAACATTTGAGGAGTGTATTCTGGAAAATTACTATGGACACCACCAGTTTAGCTTAGCATATGCTTTCTTATTCATGTCAGATTTGTAAAAAAAAAAAAAAAAAAAATTACTAAAGATCAGGAACAAGAATGTAGGTTACCATGGAAACTTTTGCTTGGATTGAAAGAATGAAAATGTTCGTTTATTTGATCATAACCTTAAGAACTAGCGATGTTACATTGACTCTGTACTTTCGTGCTTAATAATGTCTTGAGGTTGCAACTTGTATTGTCCAGCTATTTGAGAACTGGAGAAGAAAGTTGTAATTGAGTAATCAGACTGTTTAGAGTAAACCAAACGCAGTGATATTGATTGTGCTTCTTTAAAGTAAGATGGGGATAAACCATAGATTATGTTATGACTTGAAATTATTTTGCTTGGGGGTTCTGTTCTGGCTTAAAATTATTTTGGTTTAGGATTCTGCCTGGTTAAGGAAATATGATATTTAGTTTGCTCCTTCAGGTGGGAAATGTGAGAATGGCGTTAAAAACTTTAATTCCTTGCAGTCATGCTTGCCCAGCATTACCTTGAAGGAGCTCCCTAGTGGTCCTATTTCTGTAAAGCCTATTGAGGAGAATAAGAATTGTTCCTCTTCTGGCAAAGAGCATTGTAATGTTTCGGCCTTAAAGTAAGTTCCTTTTCTTTCCTTTTTTTTGTTTTTTTCCTAAAAGAGTTTTTGCCTCTCAGTCTCTTGGAGTACTTTTATCACTTGCTACAATTATGTGTTCTCATTGGAAGTATGAGTTATGGTGTAGTAAGTTGATTATGGTTTGAGCTTTCCATGGTATCCAATGATAATTTTATTCAAATTAGAAATGTTTCCACCTTTTTGCGTTTTTTGTTAAATGGAACTAAAGAAAACATGTTGAGACCGAGGATGGTATTGAACTACTTGAGGAAGTTCTTTATCAATCAAACTTTGGACGTGTAGTAAAATTCTACTTCATGTTCATTCGATTTGATTTTCTTTGGACGTTTAATTACTTTGCTATGATTACTCTAAACTTTCTTGAGGTTGGTGAAATCTACTTTCTGTCTGTTTTGTCTAATGTGAAGATGTTTTATGCTTGGTTAAATGGGTTTTGTGTATGCAATATTCTACTCATTTGCTGGATTACGTGTCACTATCTGTCTTCTGAATGTTTTCAGAAACCATTGTGGTGCTTCAAGTATTCTTCATATTCTTGCATTTAGACTGCTACAACTGCCATCTGACTTCAAGCAGACAGACACTTATTTGGATTCTGACTATGTTATCTTGTATTTTTCTTTAGGGATTGTCCTGTTTCTTAGTGATGATATATTGTTAACAAAAGACTGAGTAAGATAACCAACTCTGCATCTGACATTTTCCTCGTGCGCCTGTCTAATGGTTTGCTAGAATGGTGTCCTTTATTGTTTGATGTGCTTAGTTGAAAGGATTATCATAGAAACTTTAGATGTACCTTAGTTTTGCAATTTTTCTTGTGTTCTGGTTTGTTAAGGGCCTTCTGTTCTTCAGTTGTTGTCTACTCAGATCATCATTTATTTTATTTAAGCTTTTTCTAACCATCCATGGTTTGTTTACAAATGTTAGGTGTTATGTTGTTGGTCTGATTTGTGCTGATAGTGCTTCTCACCATTGTTGGTGTCTCTGGTAAGGTTTATTTTTTTATTTTTTTTCTTATTTATGTTGTCCATGTTTTTCTGCTGTTGTTGAAATTTTCTTCGTTAGGCTTTTCTCATATAATATGGGACTCCGGAGAGAATGAAAACTTCAAGATCTTGGAGGCCCCTAACGCTTGCTCTTTCATATGTTTGTCTTCAAAATGTACTTCATGGGTCATATATTTATTTCTGTATTCTCTTTCAAAGCTTTTGCTTTCAGATTTTATCCATTCTAACTACTGAAGAATGAAAAAAAAAGAAAAAAAAGGAAGGAGAATGAAGGGGAGGAGAACAATGATAGAATTGGTTTTAAAAACCAAGGAAATCAAAGATGTTATTTGATAGAATAACCATACTGATACTCCACATCTTTCCTTGGATTCAAAGTGGTTTTCCACTGTGAGAATGTGAAGTTATTTACTGTCGAGTTGAGGGAATTTATGTGGAGTGTTTTGCCTTGTAAGTTGAGTGTCCAGTGGTCATTAGCTTCATAACATCTGATTATGGCTGAAACATAAATTTTTTTTTTCTGCAGTTGGATAGCGTGGATGCTACATTCCCTCAAGTTGCTACAACGATTGCAGCCAAGGTAAAGATGTTTTGGCTAATCTTGTTTTTGTATTTGCCATATTTTTAGAAAGAAAAATTGAAAAGGGAAAATCATGATTCAACACTTGTGCCTACTTTCTCCACCTCTCTCACATGCCATTCCTTTCACCGAGCTGGCTTCATTTTAGACTCTTTCTGCTACAAAGTAGAATGAATAGCACCCAAATTTTGTTAATTAGTCTTCCTTTCATGGCTGCAGATATTTTCCCTATGTTATCACCATACCAGGCCGCGCTTGTTTTCTATTACTTTCTTGACGTGCAGATGGGACATTTACCTTATTGCATTTCAACCACATTTATATTGTTTTTCTTCAAGCTCCAAAGATTTCATCTTACTCTGACATTGAACTAGCTAATCATTTTCACTCAGCTGTTTCTGATAGCTTTGTTATTGACTCCAAGTCATATATATCTTTGCAGGAAAATTTAAATACAAGTCCAAGTGCAAATTCTTTTTAATATTGTAAATGAGCCAAGAATTAGTCCAAGAGCAATCTTTGCTTAATCAAAGGGAGGAATACTCTCTTAACAGATCTCAAGAATTAGATGCTTTGGAAAAGAAATTGGAAGCCTCTAAGTTGGACCTGGATAATGAACATAAAGCTTTTATTGAGAAAAAGTTAGAATTAGAGCTTCTGGCAATATCCTTGTCAGCAAGAGAGGAGGTTTCTTCTTTGTATCATAATGTTTCTAATTTGTGAGTGTTGCTGGCTTCCTGTATAATTCTTCTCAATGCCTTTTTTGATTATTGTATGCATCTGCAGGCTGTTGTCAACAGGGAGTCTGAACTCTAGAAGAAAGACGAGGATTTGCTTATTCTTCGTGGGAAACTTGAAAGCAGGGAATTTGTAAGCTGTGATTACTAAAGAAACATATCCACTTATTTTGTAAATATGGAAAAATGTTCTGATAATGTTTTGTTGGTGTATCTTGCAGGATAGTATTCAAGAAGCAATGGCTAATAGTGAAGCATAACTGGAATTGAAGAAGTCTGCTTTTGAGGCAGAGTTGGAGATGAAACGCAAATTGGTATAAGAAGAAATTGAAGCCAAGAGGCGGGCTTGGGAGTTGAGAGAAATTGATATAAAGAAAAAGGAGAGGATCTGGTTTCGGAGAAAGAGCATGAGTTAGAGATTAAATCAAGAGCGGTTACAGAAAAGGAAAAAGATTTGGAAGAAAGGTTTCAATCGATTGAAGAAAAACAAAAAATGCTCGTTGCTGATGAAGAAATTTTTGAGTTAGACCTCTACCTTTTACAGCAAGAAAAAGAAGAGATCAGTGTCATGAAGCTTGACGTCCAAAAGTCTCTGGATTCTTTGGAGGAGAAAAGAAACAAATCCATTATTGATGAGAAAATATTTTCCTCTCTCAAAGTCAACTTCAAGTTGGCTCGAGCTCGATATTGAATCTCCTTATGATGAGCTTGTACAAAGAGTTTATATACAGCTAACATACCAAACCTACGAGGCCTAAAATAATACTCCACTACAATATATATTTAACTATACAATATATCCAACACCACCCCCTCAAGTTGGCGCATGCAAATTGTGTATGCCCAACTTGGCTAGCAAAAACTCAAACTGCTGTCGCCCTAACAGTTTGGTAAAAATGTCTGCCAACTGAGACTTCGTGGGAACGTGTGATGTAGCAATGGCCCCTCCTTGCAAATCCCAAGACTCTGGAGAAGTCCCTTAAGCCACTTCAGCTCACAAGTCACTTTCGCCATAGCCCGATATTCTGCCTCTGCAGAGGAAAGTGAAACTGTAGCTTGTTTCTTGGTCTTCCAAGAGATAGGTGAAGCACCAAGAAATACCATCCATCCAGTAACTGATCTCCGTGTTTTGGGACAAGCAGCCCAATCTGAATCACACCACCCTATCAACTTCATATTACAGTCTCTCTGAAGCAGAACACCCTGTCCCGGGCTCCCCTTCAAGTAACGTACTACTCTCAAGGCTGCTGTCCAATGATCCTCCTTTGGTGCATGCAAAAACTGAGACAAAATGTGCATGGAAAAACACAAGTCTGGCCTAGTGAAAGCCAGATAGATAAGCCTACCCACGAGCCGCCGATACTTCTCCCCATCGGCCACGTCAGGACTTGTCGAAGCTGCAAGTTTCGGATTCTGCTCCATCAGAAATGACACAGGCTTCGCTCCCAGCAGTCCTGTCTCAGATATAATGTCAAGAGTGTATTTCAGCTGACACAAGAAACTACCCTTTGCATTTCTCGCCACCTCTATGCCCAAAAAATATTTGAGCTTTCCCAGATCCTTCATGTGAAAACAGGTACTCAAATATTTCTTGAACTCTACAAGTTCCTTGGGATTGTTCCCCGAAATAATCAAATCATCCACATACACCAAAACATTCATCCTAATCCCTTGCTTCAAAAAAGTAAACAGTGAGTAATCCGAATAAGACTGAACAAACCCATACTTCTGCAATGTTGCTGTCAGCTTTGCAAACCAACATCTGGGGGCCTGCTTCAACCCATACAACGATTTGCGAAGTCTACACACTTGGCCATCTCTCCCTTTGCCGAAACCAGGAGGAACTCGCATGTACACCTCCTCCGTCAGATCTCCATGCAGAAAGGCATTGTGAACATCCATCTGGTGTAGTTCCCAATCCTTTGCCGCTGCAACTGCTAGAAAAGTCCTGACAGTCACCATCTTCGCCACTGGTGCAAACGTATCAGAGTAATCAATGCCTTCCACTTGGTGATTGCCAAACACAACCAACCGTGCCTTGAGCCTCTCAACCTGCCCATCTGAACGATACTTGATCTTATAGATCCACATACTCCCAAATGCTTTCTTGCCAGCTGGTAATTTCTCCAATGTCCAAGTCCCATTCTTTTCCAGAGCTTGGATTTCAGTCTGCATAGCCTCACGCCAGCCTGCATCTTTCATGGCATCCTTGAAAGACTTAGGCTCAACTCCTGTAGTAACAGCTGCAAGAAAGGTTCGATGGTCCACCGAAAAATAACTACTATCAAAATAGTTAGACCCATAACTGGAGGAATGCTTAGAACTCGATGAAATCGGGGGCGGGGGGTGAAGAAACCAACAATTGTATTAACCACAAAATCTCGAAGACGAACAGAAGGAACCCAAGTACGCAAACCTCTACCCCCAAATGCACAAGATCCCCTTCGCCTCCCACCTCAGCCCCATCCACCACGGACTGCTGCTGATGGCTGCTCTTGGCCGTAACATGCGGAACAGCCGCGGGATCTCCCGTGCCACCGCTGGACCCGTCACAGCTGGTGGCGCCGCAGTGGTGCTAGGCGAAGCCGAAGGGGGAGGCACCTTAGGTCCTCATCTTCCTTAAACATCTATACTGTAGTAACAGCTGCAAGAAAGGTTCGATGGTCCACCGAGAAAATAACTACTATCAAAATAGTTAGACAAAGGGTAGAGATTACCATAACTGGAGGAATGCTTAGAACTCGATGAAATCGGGGGCGGGGGGTGAACTTGAAACCAACAATTGTATTAACCACAAAATCTCGAAGACGAACAGAAGGAACCCAAGTACGCAAACCTCTACCCCCAAATGCACAATCGGATCCCCTTCGCCTCCCACCTCAGCCCCATCCACCACGGACTGCTGCTGATGGCTGCTCTTGGCCGTAACAGGGGGCTGCGGAACAGCCGCGGGATCTCCCGTGCCACCGCTGGACCCGTCACAGCTGGTGGCGCCGCAGTGGTGCTAGGCGAAGCCGAAGGGGGAGGCACCTCCAGTAGGTCCTCATCTTCCTTAAACTCATCCTATACAATGTCAACCAAGTCCGGTGCAACAATATGTTCTTCAACCAAAGCAGCGGAGAAAGGAAACACAGATTCAACAAATTTAACATCACGGGAGACAAAATATTCACGGGTCTCCAAATCATACAACTTTCACCCCTTTTTCCCAAACGGATATCCCACAAAGATACACCGACGACTTCTACTAGCAAACTTATCAAATTTGGCTCTCAAGTTATGGGCATAGCACAAAGAACCGAAAATAAGTAGCTCAGACAGAAGAGGTTTCACACCAAACAGACATTCATACGGGGACTTATAATTCAACAATTTCGAGGGAGTCCGATTTATCAGATAGCCAGCAGTTAAAATACATTCACCCCAAAACTGCACAGGAAGATTAGCCTGAAATTTTAAAGCACGAGCTACATCTAATATGTGCCTATGTTTTCGTTCAACTCTACCATTCTGTTGGGGGGTGACACACAAGAGGTTTGAAAAATAATACTCCGATCAGCCAACAAATTCTTAAGACAAAAGAATTCAGTCCCATTATCACTCCGCACCGTTTAAATTTAGCAGTAAATTGACGTTCTACTAAAGCTAAAAAAGGGTAAACAATTCAAACACCTCAGTTTTATCACGCATCAAGTAAATCCAAATACCCCGAGTAAAATCATCAACTATAGTGAGAAAGAAACGAGCACCACACGAAGATAAAGTATGATAGGGACCCCACAAATCACAATGGATTAATTCAAAAGGAAAACATGCTTTTTTTCACTCAATGAAAATAAGTCACGACTCTGTTTAGTCTGGCAACACACATCACATGACTCAGTCAAACGATCACTAGAAATAAACTCAAAGGGTAGGTTCTTCACGATCTTAGCTGAGGGATGCCCCAATCTTTGATGCCAAACAACTGGATCCTGCTGATCAATAACTCGATTTGCCTGAACACCAAAGCCACCCCTGAAGTAGCAGAGTCCCCCCCGCCTTTCACCGATTCCAATCAGCATCCTCGAACGTCGGTCCTGAATAATACAGCCAGATTTAACACAGTGTACCATACAGTTAGTATCACAGCCATATACGAAACAGAGATAAGGTTGCACAACAAATGAGGTACATAATAAACATTGTTCAAGGTCAGGTGACTAGACAATCTGACCGTTCCACTTTTCACCGAAATAACCTTACTACCATCAGGAAGGCCAATAGTGCAAGAAAGCATATCATGTAAATTGGACAACAAAGACAAGTTACCCATGACATGATTCGAGCACCCGTATCCATAAGCCATAAATTGGACAGAAACTCTCCACTCAATCGATCATCTGTACTCGTATTACCCAAACGAGAAAGCACCTATTGCAATTGCTCAGAGCCCACACCCGGAATACCCGAAACAGGCCCCGAATCACCATTGCCCACCGTTGCACCTCCACTGGTCTCCGGACAGGCCACTGCCAGCGCCTCAGCAGCGCGAGGTCGTGCCGCTGCACCTGCTGCCTGTCAGCCTCCTTTCCCACGACCAGCGCCGCGATCAGGGTTGGCCTTCCCACGGAATTAAGGCCGTTCTCCCCACCATTCCGGATATCCATTCTTCCCAGAGCAGGTATATTCCTCATGCCCAATCCTATTACAGTAAGTACAAGTGACATTAGGAAGGAATCTTAATTCATACTCAGAAGTACCTGTATGCAGGGCGTTCACAGCAAAAGTCATCACATCCGCCCGGTTAGATTTGACAGAACTGTTATGGGTCTGCAGTTGCTCCTCTTGATTCATTGCCTTAATCGCCCAATCCAAGGTGGGTAGTGGATTTTGCGCCAAAAGTTGAGTACAAGTGACATTAGGAAGGAATCTTGATTCATACTCAGAAGTACCTGTATGCAGGGCGTTCATAGCAAAAGTCATCACATCCGCCCGGTCAGATTTGACAGAACTGTTCTGGGTCTGCAGTTGCTCCTCTTGATTCATTGCCTTAATCGCCCAATCCAAGGTGGGTAGTGGATTTTGCGCCAAAAGTTGAGAACGAAGGCTCCCAAATCGCTGCTGGTCGGTTCCTTCATCAGCCATGGTGAAAGAGATCGGGAGGGGGGTTCAAAAAAATCACAGGTGGCAGCTAGGGGTTTTTTTATTTATTTCGTGGCTCTAATACCATGATGAGAAAATATTTTCCTCTCTCAAAGTCAACTTCGAGTTGGCTTGAGCTCAATATTGAATCTCCTTATGATGAGCTTGTACAAAGAGTTTATATACAGCTAACATACCAAACTTACGAGGCCCAAAATAATATACAGCTAACATACCAAACCTACGAGGCCCAAAATAATACTCCACTACAATATATATTTAACTATACAATATATCCAACAATTATGCTGAAGAGAAGGTGGAGGGAAGGGAAAGTGAAACAAATGAATTAATCTTTCTGGAAACAAAACTGAAGGAGGAGATTGACATGGTCAGAGCACAGAAACTGGAGCTAGAGGCTGAAGCAGATAAGCTTATATATTGAGAAGCTAAATTTTGAAAATAAGTATAATTTGATTGATGAGAAAATAGAAGAGTTGAGAAAAGAAAAAGAATCTGTTGCTGAAGAGAGGCTGGCCATTTACAAGTTTAAGGATGAACGAGAGAGTCTTAATTCAGAGAAAAATACTATGCGTGAGCAGATTTAGAATCACTTAATCAATGTGTAAAAAAAATTATAATTAAAAAAATCAGTAATAGTTAAAATCAACACGGTACAAAAAGTAATTACAAAAAAATGATACCAACCATATCAATCCAAATTAATTACAAAAATTAATAATCATAACACGTCGTGCGGATCCACCTAGTCTTTATGTCAAACTCTCCAATTGTCAAAGTTCACTCTAGCATTTCCTTGCCAAAATAGTTGCTAGTTAGAAAGAGACTTTTGTGCCCAATTGTAAGTAAACTCATTTGTAGTTGAGCAAACCTTTTTCTTATCATCTTTATAGAAATCATAACTCAAGAGTTTAAGTCTCCTGGCAAAATATTCTCCGTTCTCTCCTTTAAATTATTCTTGTTTCTTCCCTCAAATTCTGGCCCTCGCAAATCTTCGAACAGAAGATTGCCCACCAACTATGCAATTCTTCTATCCACTGATGCCCTCAAATATTGGGATAGAAGATTTTCCACCGGCCACTTATTTCATCCTTGTGGACAAGGATGATCAAAGGCGGGAGGAATGATACGGTTACTTTTTATTGGGTTGGATTAGTCTAAATTGTTAGTGATAACTCCTAGAGATCATGATTAGTTAGTAAAGTAGTGCCAGGATTACTGGCTTAGTGTTCCTATATTATAGGAACTGGTATTCCTTGTTATTAGTGGTTTAGCCTATTATAAATAGCTGCATTGTATTAATATGGGATATGAATGAAAATCAGTTAAAGTATGACTCTCTTTCCCTCTATCTTCTTCTACAGTTCTTCTTTTTCCCCTCCCCTATTTCTATTTTTAACAAGTGGTATCAGAGCATGATTCTAGCCCCTGTTATCCCTGTTCTTCTTATTCTACTCTCCTTATTCTTCTCTTCTAATTTCTTCCTACTTCTTTTTCTTCCTTGGTCATATCAAAAATATGATACAAAATATTCTCCGTTCTCTCCTCTAAATTCTTTATGTTTCTTCCCTCAAATTCTGGCCCTCGCAAATCTTCGGACAGAAGATTGCCCACCAACTCTGCAATTCTTCAGGATAGAAGAATGCTCACTGATGCCCTCAAATCTTGGGATAGAATATTTTCCACCGGCCACTTATTTCATCCTTGTGGACAAGGATGATCAAAGGCTGGAGGAATGATACGGTTACTTTTTATTAGGTTGGATTAGTCTAAATTGTTAGTGATAACTCCTAGAGATCATGATTAGTTAGTAAAGTAGTGCCAGGATTACTGGCTTAGTGTTCCTATATTATAGGAACTGGTATTCCTTGTTATTAGTGGTTTAGCCTATTATAAATAGCTGCATTGTATTAATATGGGATATGAATGAAAATCAGTTAAAGTATGACTCTCTTTCCCTCTATCTTCTTCTACAGTTCTTCTTTTTCCCCTCCCCTATTTCTATTTTTAACAAGTGGTATCAGAGCATGATTCTAGCCCCTGTTATCCCTGTTCTTCTTATTCTACTCTCCTTATTCTTCTCTTCTAATTTCTTCCTACTTCTTTTTCTTCCTTGGTCGTATCAAAAATATGATACAAAATATTCTCCGTTCTCTCCTCTAAATTCTTCTTGTTTCTTCCCTCAAATTCTGGCCCTCGCAAATCTTCGGACAGAAGATTGCCCACCAACTCTGCAATTCTTTAGGATAGAAGAATGCCCACTGATGCCCTCAAATCTTGGGATAGAAGATTTTCCACCGGCCACTTATTTCATCCTTGTGGACAAGGATGATTAAAGGCTGGAGGAATGATACGGTTACTTTTTATTAGGTTTGATTAGTCTAAATTGTTAGTGATAACTCCTAGAGATCATGATTAGTTAGTAAAGTAGTGCCAGGATTACTGGCTTAGTGTTCCTATATTATAGGAACTGGTATTCCTTGTTATTAGTGGTTTAGCCTATTATAAATAGCTGCATTGTACTTAATATGGGATATGAATGAAAATTAGTTAAAGTATGACTCTCTTCCCTCTATCTTCTTCTACAGTTCTTCCTTTTCCCCCTCCCCTATTTCTGTTTTTAACAAGTGACACCCCAGATTCACCACCCCACATACACGGTGTTGGCTTCACTGGACGCCTGCCTGGTTCGCACCGGGACTCAGAACATGCAAAACAAAATAATAATTTCTCATTTTATTATAATTGCCAAACCTTAATGTACATATATCAGTCTCTATTACAAAAGTGGAAGCTTAACTAAACATAACCTTGTTATAAATACTATCCAACTAATATAATAGATTCGGCCCGCATGCAGTTCCCTTCTATATTAATAGTGAGTGAATTCATCATACCAAGGATCTGTAAACAAAATTTTGAAAACAGAAAACGAAAAATGGAATAAGCCCTTACCCAATGAGAGTCCACCGTTTTCGCAAACATTTATCGAGTTGCAAAAGTTACCCATGCATACAATTCAGACATATCCTAACAAATAGCAATCGTGACTCATGCATAATTCAGAAACAGATAATGAGGATGAGGGGCGTTCGCCAACTTTGATGTGAAAGATGAACCACGGGCCATCTCATCTCAGAGAATGAGGGGCGTTCGCCAGTATAAATGCTAAACGACGGGCCACCTCATCTCAACTGAAATATATCGCTAGCCAACTCCTAACAACTTATACTTATTTGGGCCCCAGTGGTTTGGATTGATTTCGAAATCAGGAATGCAAATGATCCGGACAACTAAGTCCGATACTGGCCGCGTGATCAAATCGCATACAAATAATGGATCCGACAAGACTTATGCTCATATAACATATTCAGTGCACAAACAAAAGTACAACTGAAGCATAGCATGTACATATGTATTTCAATCGGTAAGTAAACACAACTGGCAGTTCAAAATCAAAAAGCATTTCAAGCATTTTCGCAAATATTTCAAAACATGCCACAAACAAGATTTAGTGCAGTTCAATTATTAATTGAATTAAAACGGAATCCATTTTCAGTGATAAACTCACATCGGTCCTGAGATGCCTGCTCACTATTTTTCCAATTATCTGCACTTTATAAATATTAGAAGATTCAGTTTCTATTCTATTCCAAAATAAATCCTAACTTTCTTAAAATCCTAACTTGTAATTTTATAATGCCCAAGGTTCCTTAACCCTAACTAAATACAAGATTAAACAAACTAAAAGAGATTATACATGATTTTTAAGTTAATTTTTTTGAAAAAACAAAATTTTGCATCCCAATCGGTTTTACCCGATTGGGAATCAGTTAAAACAGCTTGGAATTGGTTAAAACCGTTTTCAATCAGTTTTGCCGATTTCACGAGTAAAAGCAGTGGAACATACTAGCACGGGCATCATTCCATCAGTCTTAGTGCATTAGTTCTTTTGCAAGCTAGCTATGTTACCTGCTATCATATTTCGGCACCCAACACCTGCATCCCGTTTCGCTACAACTACTTGATATTCGAACAGATGATACAGAGAACCACGACCCAGCTTCCGAACAACTACTACGACTACGATGACAGCTTCTGGTTTTCTTGAGCATGAATCGATTTTGCCTGATTTCCAATTGGTTAAAATCGATTCGTGCTCAAAACAATTGGTTTCCAAGTTTCACTTTGGGTTTCTGTAGAATTTCCCTAAAAATCCATTTTCTATTACTTTCTTTTTGCTCAAAATTCATTCTATAATGTTCATGCATCATTCCTAACGTTCCATATAACATATATTTGATATCAACTTAAAGATCTAAACTCAAAATTCTTAGAAAATCTTAAAACTTCAAAATTTCCATTTTATGCATCATTTCTCTAAATCTAACCTTGAAAAGTATGTTAAATTCGTTACCTTTACGTTCCGAATCCTTCCTAGCACCGAATCCATGCTTGTGGAATCAACTTCTAGCTTCCAAGCTTTGATTTCCTAGCTTTCTCCCTTTTCTTCTTCCTCCTCCTTCCTTCTTTCCCTTTCCTATTCTTTCTTTGTTTGGTTTAGAATTGGTATGGACGACTAGTTTTCTAAAGGCTGAGAAGCCTTATTTATAGGCGAACTCGCCTAATATGCCAAACAAGTTTGTGCTTATCTTGAATTTTATTTTTTTAATTTTTTTAAAATTTCCAGCCCGGAATTAATTTTACCCGATTTAGAATTGGTTATAACAGACCCGAATTGGTTTTACCCGTTTGAGAATAGGGTAAAACCGTTTGTGAGTCGGCAAGATTTTTTTTTCTTACTTTTTGAATTCATTTTACCCGTTTAGAACTCGGGTAGAACTGTTTCGTGAAGTGGTGGAATCAGTTTTATCCGTTTTGCAATCGATAAAACTAATTTCCTTATCCCTATAATCGGTTTTACCCATTTCTTAATCGGGTAAAACCATTTGTCTTTCCAAACAATTGGTTTTACCCGTTTTGGAATCAGGTAAAACAGTTTTGGACCTTGGGCAATCGGTTTTACCAGCCTTTGAATCGGGTTAAACTGATTATCCCATATTTTTTTATTTTTCATTTATTTTCTAATTTCTTTATTTTTATTTACTTAATTACTTTATTATTTAAACATAATTCTAACCTTATTCCTAATACAAATAATCCTAATAAGCATTAAAATTTCATAATCCAAAATTAATCGTCCATTCCATAAATTCCTTTAAGAAAATCATACATGTCCATAGCTATACATATTTTGAAAAATTAAAATAATTTGCAAAATACAACCCTACGGCTGATCCTAGGGCAAAATTTACGAGATCTCACATAGGCATTGTGTTATTAGGAAAAGTTCTAAACTATTGTTTAAGAGATACGCAAGAAGGGGGAGCAAGAAAAGATGGAGAAGTTCAAACTCAAGAGGTTGACTAGCTATGAGCAATTGTAAAAGTCCTACCTTGATGTAAGTTAGGCATTGGGGTTAAAATCCTAATTCCAAGAGTTTGGATTAGGTAAAAGGTAAAGGTCCTACGTGGACCTAAGTTAGGCATTTGTCAAAGTCTTGATCAAGCTAGCACAAGTTCTATGATCTAGGCAAGGGAAATTTTGAGTAACACCCTTGGGGGAAGGATAGGGCGAAAAATTCATTGCTAGTCTTAAGCAAGGAAGTCATAGTCTAGAGCTAGACTAAGCAAGGGGGAAAAATTTTAAGATCAAGAGATTGATTTTATGCAAGTGTATTGATTTGGAATACACCTTTTAAGTGTTTCATATACTTGATTAGGAATTTTCAAGTTGTAGAACTTGGGGAGTGGACTAGAATTTCAGGAAAATTTGAACCACTATAAATTTGTGTGTCTTGCTTTGTTTATTTATTTACTTTCATGTTTTAGCAAATCATAACACACACACCACACTTGAAAATTCAGTTTTCACAGTTGAATTTGAAAAAGTTTTTAAAATTGTTCATCTTAGAAGAGAATTTTTAAAAGTGTCTAGAACCTAATTCACCCCCTTTCTCTTTGGTTGCAATAGGGAATTTCAAACCTTTTTTTAAATTTATGAACTGACCTATATGTTTTCAAACTTGGTTTTGAAAATGATTTTTAAATGTATTAAAACTATAAAATGTGTAATAAAGATTGTGTGTTGAGAATGATAAAATTTAGTATAATATTCAAAATTACAAAAACATTTTTTTGAAACACATGGTAAAGAACATGCAATTTTGGTCCATCTTCTATTCTTTCATTACATTTTTTGTCTCTCTTTTATGTCTCGTTGCACTTGTGGTCAGTGGCGGAGCCACGTCCCTAAGATCAGGAGGGGAAAAATATTTCGACCAATAATATTTTTGTATAAGATAATAAAATATGGCAATCTCAACTTTGCCCTAAGTTTTAATAATTTCTGGTGGGGCAATTACTCAAAAATTCTTAAATTTTACATAATTTATCATATAATAAGTGTGTTTTTAAAAAAATGAGAGGGGGCGGTATATGTGGCTCCACCACTGCTTGTGGTCTATCTTTTTTCATGTGTTGGCACTAGTTTCGTATGTCTTTTTTTTTTTTGGGGGGGGGGGGGGGGGGGGGGGGAGTTGTGTAAGTTTTAAAATTGCATTCTAACTCAAATGACCGGTAAAACCTTTTATTACTGATTATAAGGACTAAAAGTCCCAACACTGCATAAAAGAGAGATAAAAAATATAACAAGAGTATAGAAGAAGGACCAAAGTGCAATTTTCCCATTCAATATAAGTTAGGATCTTATATTCTCTATATGCTCAAAAGAGAAGTATGTTTTGGTATGATATAGGGATGGAAGAACAATATTTTTCAAAAGAAAAAATCACAGTTTCGGTCCCTCAATTATACCCTCGTTACACTTTCAGTCTCTCAATTATTGAAAGTCGCCCCATAACTGTCACTCTTTCGCAGGTTTGGTCCCTCTTACAGGCAAGCTACTGGTTGTCTAACAAAGTCAACGGTAATTTGGACCCTTTTGAAAAATTCATAAAATATTTGGGCCAAATCATAATAACTCAAAACGTTTTTAAAAAATAAACAAAAAGTGAAATTTTTCTTCAAACAAAAAACAATGGCACGGGCTAGCAGTGGATATGATTTGACACTAAAAAAGTTTTGAGTTATTATGATTTGGCCCAAATATTTTATATATTTTTCATTTTGATCCCAAATGACCGGTAACCTGTTAACTTGCCGGTAAGAGAGACCAAACTGGCAAAAGAGTAATAGTTAGGGGACTGAAAGTGTGAGTTTCAATAATTGAGGGACTGACAGTATAATGAGGGTATAATTGAGGGACCAAAACTCTGATTTTCCCTTTTTAAAAAAATTTTTCTTTGTTTTGGGGAAAGAGCAATTTACCAAATTCTATATTCAGTTATGGTTTATTTGGATTTATTTAATAATCATAATAATCCTTCCACAGCTCAATTCAATTGAACCAAATCAACTTTTTAACCATGAGCTGAGAAAGGTTTTTCTTTTCTTTAAATTCCAGAACAGTTCCTGACAGCACTTGTTTGCCGAAAATTTGAAAAATGATTGGAAGACCACACCAATGGCTTTATGGCCTTTGTTTATCCTTTATTTTGCTAAAAGTAGAAGGCTCTGATGTTAGCATAACTTATCTTGCGACTGCGAAGGCAAAAGGAGCAGGTGAAAGATGATGAGATTTATATGTTTTAGACTGACTGTTTTCAGCTTTGATCCTTAACTGCGTGTTTTTTGCTTCAGTTTTCTTGGATTTGGAGCAAGAATCAACAATTGGTTGGTTCATATAGAGGTTAATCCATTGCAACAAGCCTAGGGCTTAGTGTCCAAATTTATGTAGATTCAGAGATTGGATTTGAATAAAAGTCTGCTGCTCTAAAACTTCGGGGAGGAGGCCGGTGCAACAGTGTTGCAACTTGCCTAAATAGAATATATGATAGTTTAGGTTCCTCCAAGCTTATGGCAAAGGAAGTTGGTTTTCGGGGCATCCGAAGCAAGGAGCAGCAGACAAATCCAGGTATAATATATAACATTGATGCTCATGTTTTCATGCACTTGTTTGATTTCAGTTTCGTGTTTAACACTCGATATTTTGCCCTCAACTGAATTGGTGGAGCTAATTTGAATGCCCAGATTTTTATAATTGGAATATAGGGTGAAAGTTAGGTACTGTGATGGATCATCATTTACTGGTGATAGTGACGCAGTAGATCCTGTAAGTATTCCGGAACTAAGGATTCCTGATGGACATAACAAATTTTCTCAGGCTACTAATCTTCAGTTCACTACAGGGGAGCCAGGGCTTTTGCTGCTGTTATAGAGGATCTATTGGCGAAAGGAATGAAAGATGGTGAAAATGTATGATGTGCTTCAGTACACAAGTATACCTTTAATGCCTTGCTTTGGGTGCTCACTAAACTTCCTCTGTTAGGCTGTTCTGCTGGTGGTTTAACTACAATTTTCCGTTGTGATAACTTTCGAGCTCTGATACCCTCGGATAGTAAAGTCAAATGCGTTGCAGATGCTGGTTATTTCATCAACACGCGTGTACGCTTTCCTGTCGCCCTTTTATTGAAATTGAGGGTGTAGGGCAATTGTTATTTTAAAATATTAAAATTGCAATGGTAATATAAAAATGTGTATTGAAAATGTAAAATGCTTATTGGGAATACTCAGAAATTAAATTGAAAAAATGACGTTCAAACCTTGGTTTGAGCCAAGTTAGCCAGTTCTTCGAGAAAGAAAAGTTAATCATAGTTCTCAACTTTGATTTTAAATCGGAAGTCCAGAAGGGATTTAGTGAGTTAATCATACTTCTTGTTCTGTATTCATGCTTGGGTAGTAAATTCAATCATTTGAATTTGACCATTATCTTAGAAGCATTATGAAACTATAGATCTCTAATTTTGATACAGTTTAAAACTTGCCAAGGGTTGAATTACTTGGAAAACCTCTAATCTCTTCGAACTGAAGTTTAAGCACTCAAACCAATTATCAGTTTATATTATTAACATTAACAAAGACCATGCACATTGATCTGTTACAATATAAGTACATCTTTTTGTGTAAAATAAAAGCAAGAAAACCAAATGTAATTAGAGGAATCAATTCTTCTCTTGAGTATTTCAGTACATATGGCCATTACAGAAGTTTTCTTTTCATTCCATGATACCACAGCTCCTATTATATCTTAAGCGCTCAATCTGAAAATATAAAATTTTCTTGGCCTTTGCCTCTTCTCCTTCTTAGAGACTCCAGAATAGAGTGTGCAGTGCAGTAAGCAATGGCCTGAACAGTGACCATAGGATTCACCCCTAATGCTGTTGGAAAAACACTTGTGTCAGCAACATATAGACCCTCAATTTCCCATGTTTCTCCCATTGGATTAACAGCTGAACTTTTCGGATCAACGCCCATTCGGCAACTTCCCATTTGATGTGCAGAACATATTGGTGTTTCAAGGTCTTTCAATGACCTTGAACTTTCTTCTTTCACAAACTTATCAAACTCATTGTAGCTAACTTTTTTCACATTAATGCTCCTTCCCTTGAAATGATGAGTTCCGATTTCTTCTGCTCCCGCGGATGCCAATATCCTGAGAACCTTCTCTAGTCCAACTTTGATATTCTCTTCATCAATTTTGTCCATAGTGTAAGTTATTTCATGCGGCGAAACAAGCTCCCCTGACCCTTTATCTCTCGCCAATGCGAATACATGCGCTGTCCTGGAAAACTTGCACATTCGATCTTTTATGTCACGGCCTGAAACCCAAGGTATTAAGGCTGAAAACATTCCAGGGTGAAGCGCCGGTGTTTGAATAACGGCGCCATAGCCTGATCCTTGAAAGTTGCCCACAACTGTTGACATTGCAGTCATTATTCCCCCTTCATAACTTCTCTTCTCTTCTTCAGGCCATGGATTAGGCGCTGTTTCGGGGAAATAACCCCAGGCCATAGCCACAGGGTGGATATGCAAGTGTTTTCCAATGTTGGGATTCTTTAAACCACTTTTTTTAAGTAAGTCAGGAGTACTAAGAGCTCCACAGGCTACAATTGTCACTTTTGATTTCACAATGCAGAGTTCTTCAACTCCCTGATTCTGAAACTTGAATGCAACCCCAGTGGCCTGTTTTCTCTTTTTTCTGTTCTTCCTTTCATGCAACACTTCTATGGCTTCACATTCTGGAAAGATTACACCATTGCCCGAATTCACTAAATCCACCAGCCATGTTTCTTGTGTACCTTTTTTCCTTCCATCTTTGCATCCAAGGCAGCACCAACCGCAATAATGATCAGGAGGAGCATTTCTGGGTATATTATTCACAGGATATCCTAATTCTTGGCACCCTTTCCTCAAAACCATATTGTTAAAGCCTTCATCATCAATTTCAGATTGAACTCCCATTTTTTGGCAGACAGCATCCAAAGCCTGTCTGTATAATTTACTGTCAAATAATTCCAACTCACACATTTCACTCCATTCTTTAATAACATGGGGTGGTGTTCTTATTGAAGCTGACCAATTGACAGCGGATCCTCCACCAACTGTTGATCCAGCTAGAAACATAAATTCCATTTTTTCGGTTGCCAGAAGACCACTTCCAAGGTACATTTGATCAATCGTGGAGCCTTCGAGAAGCGAAAGATTGGTTCTTGCACAATAGCCTCCTTTTTCCAAGACAAGAACTTTGTAGCCAGCATTTGCTAGAACACCAGCAACCACTCCACCTCCTGAACCCGAACCAACAACAACGGCATCACATCTGATCTTAAAAGATGGCCTAATGGACTTTGATTTGGAGGCATTCATCAGATGGGGTGGTGCTGAAACAGAAAACCCAAGATTTTGCAATTTCTCAAAGACGAATTGCTTTGGTCTGTCAAGATAAACAATCCCTTTATAAAGTGGTCCAAACAACTGCTCAACACTTGCTTCCTCTTGTTTTTCATCTTCTGAAGAGTCTAACATTTGCTTGAATGTTTTGGTCGCCTGAGTTCTTCTTTTGAAGTCTGGATCGGGTCCACAATAGCCTATTGCTTTCCATGACGGGTTTTCCTCCTTTTCATCAACCTGAAAAATGGTCATTAATAAAGCATACACTAGAATTTTTCATCTACCCAAAAAACAACGACCAAGAACTATGTCCAAGGTGAAGAAAATTTTTAGCCAGCAAAAACTAAAAACAATCATGAATTGCAAATTTTGATTAATGATATACACAATGAACAACATCATAGTTATTTCTCATAATGATCATTGTGATACTAAATCCGTGATTAAATTTTCATTAAATATTTCTAAATATATTTACTCGTAGTATTTAAGGAGTGATTATTATCACCTCAATAATAACTAATACGGAGTAAAAGTCATTATATCGCTATCGTAAATAATTTATTATAAATGTACAAAACAGCATACTTTCTCGTAATTAAAATTATGGAAGTTTTATATAAAAACCCTCTACTACAACCTAGACAAGGGTGCACAAAAATCCCAATTCGCCTTGATCCAAGCCAAATCGAGTCTTTCAGTTCGAGTTGGTTTTTTTGAACCGATGGACCAGTTCAGTTTGGGTTGGTTCAGACCGAATTTCACTATTCGGACCAGATACTCCAGGGTTTAACTCGAATCAAATCGAATTAACCTGAAGTACGGACGCATACCAAACCACACCAAATTGAATCAAAATTTCAGTTTGGACCCTGTGAGTCGACTTGAATCGTGAATTTTTTTTGTGGTTTTTTTTTTTTTTTGGTCTTTTGTTTTTCCACCCCTAACCTAGGTACTAAAGCACATTAACACTTAGAAGACTCAGAATCTCAAAGCAGTACTCAGTAAATGCTGGTTGATCAGACTGATCAATAAAGATGGTTATGGATCATAATTTTTTTCAAAACTAGAAATTACTATTTCTACGGATAATATTTGAGGGTCAGTCCACCAAATGTCAAAATTGAATTCCGAAAGTGATAAGACTGAAAGGACAATAATACGGAAGAAACATGTTATCCCCCTTATATATTCACCAGTTATTGCTTCACAATAGTAGTAAATTTTTGCCTCCTCAATGGCGTAGATATATATATATATATATCACTGCAAAATAATGTTAGCTCTGACCTCTCACTCTCTCATTAATATTCTTATGGAAACGGTAATTAACTTTCCTCAGGTTTCATGTCGGGATCGATCAGAAGCAGGCCTGCGTTGTCAACAAGATTTTAATACCATAATAATAAGCTTTTTTTCATGCCACATTTCAGGTGTGTATGGAACAACTGGCGGCCAATGAGACGTCAGATTTTGTTCAGCACGGTTGCGGATTTTAGACTTGTACAATGTTTACATCTATATTAGGTATAAATTTACAATGTAGTAGATTGAGTATACTATTATGGTTTAGATCTAATAATTATCCAATCAAATATTTAGTAATTAGTTATACTAACTGTTTCTTAATCTTTGGTTAGTCAGACATTTTTGAACGCCATTAATGGAATCTTTTAATTTTAAAAAATTTAAAAAACTAACGTCAATGTAAAGTTCAAGAGGAGGAACAATGGAAGCTTTGTAATTTTAGTTGATTTTTTTTTTCCTACAGAAATAGAAAATATAATTTGATTATATATTTACAAAACTGGCTAATTATAATCTCAAGTTCATAAATTTTCAATTATAATCAAATTATTAAGTGATGGGATTAACTTTAGCACGTCAATTTCCGTTTCAACTTCAATATTCTGATATTTGTACACGTTTGTAGAATTAACTGTTGACCTTATGTAGTCTTTAAAATATGATAAAAATCATGTTTCATTAATTGGTGTATGGTAAATATTCCTTAGATATTCGATCATAATTAATCTATTTATAACATGAGAATTTTCACCTGGATTTGAGTAAATTGACCTAACAAGCTTTCATTCGGTTAGAAGTTGGATCCCAACTTATTAGAGTTCGACATGGAAAGAGATAAAGACACGTTCTAGAAAGGGAATTGCCCGTTCATAATCATACAGTACTAGGTGCGAATACAACACCAACCAAAAATAAGGATGTGAGAAAAATATGCTATCTGGATGGTCCCTAGGGGTGGCAAAAAAACTCACTAATCCAAAAATCACCCAAACCAATTGGGTATTAACCCAATAAAACCCACTTTAAAAAATAATAGGTTTGGTGGGCTTGGGCTATAAATATGTAATTGGCGGATTTAGGGTAGCTCATTGGGTACCCTAAAACCCGCCAATCATGGGTATCAAAAATACCCATCCAAAATTACCCTTAAAAGTATTAAAAAAAAAAAAAATCAGCAACTCACATATTTTAGTGTGCCATTTTATTTTTTTCTTCAAACTTATTTTTTCTTTTTCTTTATTTTTCGTGTCCTACAATTACTTTACGTTTTTTCCCATTTATTTTTTTATAATATTTTTAAATAACCCACTTATAAATACTAATTCAAAATTCGTTCGGGTTTAGGGCGGGTTTGGGTTCGGGCCAGGTCGGTTCAGTTCGGGCCTAGTTTCAGCCCGAGCCCAATTTTGGGCCTCGGGCCCAGTTTCGGTGTCGGGGCATGCACGAGTTTATATAAATATAAAAAAATTAAAAATTATGTTTGGACAAAAAATTACATACAATTAAATATAAAAGTATATAAAATTTAATATTTCAAATTTTAGAATAGATTCAAAGAATTAAAATCCGCTTTAAAAAAAAATTAAAATGAAATTAAAAAATAATTAAAATTTTTGAGTTAAGACCATTAATTGAATGGATAATGGGTACCCATTACCCATTAACTTAACACCCATTTAATACCCGCCCAATACCCGCCCAACCCGCCCGTTTGACACCCCTAATGGTCCCCAAAGTATGTCTTAAATTGGTGAGCATTTAAAAGTTTAAAAGATTCTAGAATAGATCTTTGAAAAGAAGGGAGATCAATTGATAATGATGTTATATATGATTTAATTATGATGGAACATATATGTATGACAATGTATAAGGTTATATTTTAAGGGAGAATTACATTTACCTCCCCAAAAGTTTTCTTAAATAACAAATAAGTTCCTATGGTTATAAAAATTTCAAATACCTCCATGTACTTTCGCCATAATTACAAAATCGATTTTTTTTTAGTTATGGCTGATAACGAACACGACTTTTATCCACCAAAGTTTAAAATCGACTCGGTAATTGTTTCAGCTTATATATTGAATAAATTAACGAATATGAATGGAATTTTAGACTCGGTAAAAGTTCAGTTTAATCTTATTTATATAATAAACGATCACAGTTTGAGCGTTCTAAATATCGGTGCGATTCACTAGTTATCACCGTTACAGCTACTGAAAAAATAAACACAAAACAAATTTTTTTGAATAATTCAAGGAAATATTTGTAAATTTTAAAATTATAGAGATTTATTTGTTATTTGAGCAAACTTCAGGAAAGGTAAATATAATTCCCTGTTTTGAAAAAAAATTAAATAATTAACTGAAATGAATCTTGTGATCATATAGTATTAGATATTATTATATGCAATGTTATACAAGAGTTTCACTAAAAGATCCAACCCTTATATAGGGTGGAGGTTCTTGATTAAAAAACAACATAAAACGAACGAAACATGATATAAATTAATTGGGGTTAAATCTTTGCGAATCAAATGGGCTAACAAAAATAATACATATAATTAAATCGGTAAAATTAGGGTTGTTGATATTGATACGAGAAAAATTATTGAACTAATTTTTAATACGACAAGAACCGAATGGGTAGCGAACTAAATGGACCTACACGAATAATATAAATAATTAAATGTGTATGTTGATGGATCCCGAGTTAAATGTGCCAAGAAGAATAATATAAAGAATTAAATGTGTAAAGTTAATATTGCAAAGTATCGACATATGAACTTACAGATCCAAACTCATCAACCTAAATACAACAGAAATTGTCCCCTTACCCTTGATTAAATCCCCCAATATGATGGGTCAAAAATGGATAAGCATTATCTCATCCTAAAAGGAACTAAGAAGATTAAACAATAATTGTTATGAAAATTTATAAAAAAGACATGTTATATTTAAATAGAAATAAATTTATCTTCCGCGAATGTAATCAATATAATCAATTTAATATAGTATGATAAAAGAGGCAGAACATATATTGATGACGCCAAATCACATCCTTTCTATATATATATATATATATATATATGTATAGATAGAAAGGATGTGATTGTTCACCAATGCCCTTAATGTTGATTAGCATGGATAGCTCAGCTAGAGCGTTGCAAGAGTTGACAGGTCATAATGGTTAAGCTGCGAGCTAATTTAGCAGGACCAATTAATATGGCTAAAGTTCAACTTTATCTATAATTAAAGGCAAGTGAAGATTTAGTCGATTGGAGGCTTTCATCGGAAGATTAGTAGAAAATTCGATATCGATTCATACCTACGTACATGATTTGTCTAATGCAATGATGGATTTTCTTCTACTAGTTAGATCTATACGTATTACTAACTATTTAGATCTGTATATGTTTGATTTATTTTATTATTAACTGTTTGTATCTGATTATTATCAGATCAAATAATTCACAATTGTATCAACGTTGCTCTCTTGAATAATAAAATATGATATTTATTATTAAAAGAAAAAAAAACAATGGTGACAAGCTTTCTCAAGTTTTTTTTTTTTAAATAACCGATTAAGTGGTTTTTCCTAATTGGGTGACAAACTTTATCAAGTACATCGATAAGTAACTAAAGTTTCTACTTCTTTAAAATGCCAAATTAACATGATCGAATTAACGTGAGCTCGATCACAATGATTTCGCAAATTGATTAACTGATCATATATATGCGCATGAATACTTATTTTATTGCATATAAGAATCGGCACAGTCCGATATTCTACCCTGGTACGTACCAAGGACTATAGTACTCAATAATAATGAGCATTCAGTTTCAAAAAAAAAAAAAAAAAAAAAAAAAAATAATAATAATAATAATGAGCATTTAAATAAAAAAATTAATGCGATACTTATTTATTTCATATAATGAGTTTTGTTTTACCAAAATATAATTTTTTATGGATGATAAAGTACAACACTTCAATTGATATTATGTTTCAGTTATACCCTTATTTTCTAAGTATTGATTAGTTACGGATTTTATATTATCATATTAGTAAGAACATGCAGTGCAAAAAAAATAAATGCATGCCTCTTTTAATGGGACAAATGAAGTATTATTCTTCTCCAGCCTAGTGGAAGAGTCCTGTGTAAATAAAAGTAAAACATTTATCATATTTGTTTTACTCATGTGTTTATTTTTATTTATTGACCTGCCAGCGAGGTTGGTTTATGAATATTTTAACTGCTCACTTGGATATGGCCAATCGACAAAAAGCAAAACCATTACTGCATGGACCATATTTTCTGAGTAGTCAAATACATAAATGTTTTATAGCTTGTGTTTCAGCTGGACATATTACGTTTCAAGGTTCCGTCTCAATAGTATTTAAAAAATTTAAAAAAATGTTTCAAAAACATTTCATAACAATATGTTTTTAAAGTTGTTAACAAAGTATTTTAAATTTCTTTATGATGTAAGTAATTATATAATACTATGTTTTAATGTACTCAAAGTAGAATGACAATTTATATTTTCTGTTAGAAAATAATTGAAACTATTTTGTTTATAATTTTAAAAGGAAAAAAGAAAAAATAAAGATGAAAAATTCAGGATTGAAAGGGAGGGAGTCGGGGAAAGTGGTTCGGGTGGGAATTTTTAGGGGGGAGGGCCCTGGGGAGGAATATGAATATAGGGGTCTGGGCGGGATTTTTACTCTTTTTTTTTTTTTTAGGTTGTTTGGGTGTGGGTTGGGGGGGGGGGGGGGGGGGTGGGGGTGGGTGGGTGCGTTTTGGCAGTGGTGAGAGGGAGTTATTTTTTATGGGTTGACGTGGTGGGGTGGGTATATAAATATATATATATATATATAAGTAAAATATGGAGAAAAGAAAACAGATAGGCAAAACAATTTTAAGTGATACTAACTTGAAAAATTTTATAAAACATGTTTTATTTAAATTTTAAAATTTTATTTGAAGTACACTTCTTTAAGAAATATTTTCAAAGACTTTGTAGTTTTTTTTGTCCAAATATATATTTTAATCTTTTTATACTTCTAACACATTAAAAACGTTTTTGAAATACTTGTCCAAACACAACCTTAATATTTTATCAAATGGATTTCAACCTGTAAAGTTTCAACAAAATAACTAGCTTTCAAGCATCACGTTTATTTTAATTTGAAAGAAAGAAATAAATAATAAAAAAAAGCTTTCCAATCTCTCTAACCCCATTCTTAATCATCTAAACTATAATATTCCGGTCTCCATAAGAGTATTTTGATTAGGGAGTAACTCCACTCTCCCTCTGTCATTAACATCTCGATTCATCTAAATATAATATTCCGGTCTCCATGAGAGTCTGTTAATTAGGGGTAAGCAAATTGACTCAGTTAAAAATGAATCAAGTTTGATATTAATGTTTTATAAATTAAAAAAATAAAAATAAAACTAGAGTTCGAACTCGGGCTCATGTGATAATATGTTGAGCTCGAGTTAAAATTTTTTGGCTTGATCGAGTTCGAGACAAATTTATTTTTTTAACTGAGTTCGAACCAAGGCATGCTCGAATTCGGTTCGATTCCCTAAGCTAGTTTTGGCAGTCTCTAAGAACTTTAGAAATCAAGAGAGTTTGACAAAAGAATAGGGAACCAAATGTAATTTGCCAACATATAAATTATGTCTCTCTAGCACGGATTTGAAATACTGCTTGAACTGATACTCCTAATAATTTTTGTGTTTGTGAACTAGTTTGTCATAAATATGATGGAGCCAGTCTGCTCAGTCATAAACAGAAGGCATCTTTTTTATGTTCTGAAAATTTATTTCGTTATCACCCAACATCTCATTCAATTTGCATACGGAAACGCAGCAGGAAAAATTAATTCAATTTAATCCAAGGGTCATTGCCTATTCATAATTCAACTATTAAATATATATAACCCCACAATAGTCCACTTGTATATATAAAGAAATTTGTAAAAATACTATTGGCGGTGTTTACGTGAAAAGAAAGTAATTTAATTAATTAGAGCATTTTTCAGTTCTTTTTTTTTAATATTTATTTTAGAAACTACTAATTATTCTTTCGAAGTTCGTCGAGGAAGCCTTTTCTTTCCTTAATTATTAGAATAAAAGAAATTAAATTGCTCATTGTATTGCCCATTTTACTAAGGGGTTCTTGTTAGAAAATTTTAAGGGAGGTTTTGGAAAATATGTTTTCAAAAACAAGCAATCGAACATGTTTTTTAAAACTGTTTTCAAAAACTATGTTTAGTTTCATTCAAAAAAAAAAAAAAAAAAAAGAGAAAAAGAAACTATGTTTAATAAAATATTTTTAGAAATTAATTTCTGCCAAAATCTTGTTTGGTAAGGTATATAGTAGGAAGCAAACAACATTTCCCCTCAAGGTTTGAGTTTAGGAAAAAATAGTTTTTGCTTTTTGGTATTAAAAAATATAATTTATTTTTGAAATAAGGTTTTGCATAACAAAGTTTTGAACCCGCCAAACGAGGTATTAGTTTTAAAACAGTTTCGAAACCCATAATTTTGCAAAACTAGCTTGCAGAACCTTCATACGAACATGCCCTAAATATATACAGAATTTTGAACAATTTTGAGATTACGTCTCATGCCACTGTATTATATTTCTATTTTCAAAATGAATTTTGAAATGTTGAAAATGTAAAATGTTGAGTTTAAAAGTAAAAATATACAGATTAAAAATGATTAATTATTACTCGTACTATAAAATATAAAATTCATGATTATAATTTAAAAATGAAAACAAAAATTAGGATTGTCATACACATAACACATAATTTTTGCATGTTAGTTCATATTAAACCATTTTGTAATATAAATCGGGTGAGAAATTGGTTTCAAAATGCAAAGAAAGACTTCAACTAAATTTGCAACGACACCTACCACGTAACAAGTGGTACACTTTGGTTGATGGATCCAATCATTAATCAACCATTTTCATGAGGCTAACAATTAATATCTAGGCGCTCTTTTAAGTATTTTAAACAGAGTAATACTCTATTCGTCCCACTCAAAGAGTCTATTTTGAAATGTGTATTAGTTATTATAGGTTGTGAGGTATAACACCTAAAATAAGTAATTTACCACCATATTTTTCACTTATATCCTTTCTAAGTAAAAGTTAATTGTGAACCATATATTGTAATATTAGTAAGGGTATGTAATGTAAATAAACTCAAAGTGAACTCTTTAAATGAGATAAATTTAATTTTGAAAATGGACTCTTTAAGTGAGATGGAGGGAGTAATATATATGGTGAAAAAATTTAAATTATTACAATGATTGATGTTATATTAATTTGAAATTTTTTTATAGTAGTTGTACGTTATAATTTGAATTCTTACAATTGTCTGGTATTGTTTTCCATTTTAATAATGATTCTATTTGTAATTTTGGAAATATTATTTTCTTCTTGATGAACTAACAAATACACTTGTTTATTTATTTATTATTATGTTCAAGGTAAGCTTTTTTTATTTTTAAAAACTCTTTCCCTCACAATGTTTATTCCAATAATCTAGGATTTACAAGGCCAACTCTTTTATCACCACCTTTAACCTTCTCCTTGTTCACTATAACGGAGTACTACATATATCTCATGTTCAACCTGAATTTTGTTTTAAGTTTTTTTTTTTTTTTCCCCATGTTGTGCTATTTATATGTTATATATAAATCATCCAGTAACGTCTTTTTTTTCCCCCCCCTCAAACAGTAATGTCCTTGTTCATTAGATAGAAAAAATAATTTTAATGTTATTATTTATTTGTAACAATATTATTTTGAATTTGAATGCACATATGATAAACTAAGGCTATGTTCTAGGCCCTGTTTGGTATCACAATTCAAACCATAGTTTGAGTCTTATTTTGATTTTATAATATTAAATTACATTAGGAATGTAAAAATGTGTATTGGAAATGGAAAAAAGTTTTTTGAAAATATAAAAAGACTTATTGAAAATGATGAAACACTATTATAAAATTAAAATGAGACTCAAACCATGTTTTGAATTGTGATACCAGACAGGGCCTAAAAGAACATAGCCTTAGTTTGTCATATGTGTATTCAAATTAGTGACTGAAATGAAAAAATATTGGCTTAGGGAAGAAATTTTTTTTGAAGGATTTTTTTTTTTACTGGGATTTATGTAAGAAATAGAAGAAAAAAAAAGTAATATTATATTATTTTTTGAATTTATGTGAGTGGAGATTTAGAGAGAATTTTAAATTTTGAATTTAGTAAAAAATGATGTTGTTTCTGTATGTAAAATTTTTTTAAAAAAGTGATGATTTTCCTATAATGGAATGAAAAAGAAGAACAGAGCCTAAGTGTAACAAATTCCAGAATTTCATCACAAAAAGGAATTTAAAAAAAAAAGAAGAAAAGAAGGTGTAACTAGGCCACACTAATTTAATTCTCTTACTCTCGAATCAAAAATGGAATTCATCGAACTTACATTATTAGGACGTTTAACTAATGAATGAGTCAAGCATTATTCGTACCCCTCATGTTTCTTCCATATATATATACATATATATATATATATATATATATATTCTTTTACACTCCCCTTAAGTGTATGGTATTTATCTTTTTGAACCTAATTAAACTTTTTTAAATGTTAAAAATTATTAAAATCATAAAAATGCGTGCTTAAATAATATGAAAATATACCAAAATAATTTAAACATTTTTATAAAATATAAAATATATTTTTTAAAAATAAAAAACGAAAGAAAACTAGAATCATCATTCAAAACCAATCGGACTCATTAATTTGGATGAACTACGAATCAAACATTGCTGGAAGATTTTCTAGCTCCACTAATAGAGTACTGCATTTTTGTTTCAAAAAAAAGAAAAAATCATTGGAGTTTATTAAATCCCCAGCTGGCTACCCCTATAGGTCCATATTTTTATATATATATAGAGAGAGATATAGATGGGGACCTTCATTAATTTACCCTAAGTAGCAAGCTCGGAATTCATTTCCTTTCGTAAAAATATTATTTTTGTATTACTATATATACATAGTGGAATTTTTTACCATGAAGAAACAATAGAGAGAATATAACAAGCTAGGAGAATACTATTTATTAGTCATTAAATTAATAAAGATTTCTATATCTCCAACCACTTAATCAATTGTTCTAAAAAAAAAAAAAAAGACAATACTATTTAAAATTAGAGGCTCCAAGACAAAAGTTAGGTAAAAAGTTTAATTGCGTGAGACTCTAATTAATAATAGAGCCACTTGAGCCACTTGCACAAGGGAAAGATAAATATTAAATTGAGCTATATATATATACATTAATGGAGCTTTTAATAATGCATACTCTTTAACAAATAAAAAAAAAAAGAAGCATACAACAGTTTGTCATTTACGCACTAATAGTAAGCGTACGTAATAATAATAGTTTTTTTTTTTTTACTTAATAATAATAGTAATAACAATAGACATGTTATAAAAAATATATATTTTATAAGTAAATAATGCAACGAACGATTACAATACTAAGCATAGTAAAAAAGATTTGAATATCTTATATCAGTAATCAATCGTTACAAGTAAAGAAACATGTACGCAATCCAAAAAAAGGAAAAAGAAAAAAAAGAGAAACATGTACAAATTAACTATGTTTCAACTTTTTGTAAGAAAATAATATCCCATTGTTTATAATCTAGATTGATTTATTGGATATTTGCTTTTTCTCACCAGCTTTTATTTATTGAGTAACTGTCAGCAATTATATATATATATATATATACACACACATATATATATATATATATATATTCATTTATTGTTTTCTTAAAACTTGTATTGTTACTGACATTTTATCTTTTTGACCTTGGAGTTCTAATTTCACACAGTTCGGAATAGGATCAACCTAGAGGATCCGAGGCCATGAAACGGCTGTCCGATTAGGGCTTCGGGTAGAGCTTAGAGTGAGTTCAATTTTGATGGAGTTCGATCACACTCATTACTATTTCAAAAGCTTTCTAATATAATCGAGTCAAACTATATGTATAATATACATTTTAAAAATATATATATTTATCCTACTTTTTTTTTTTGTTATAATAAATTGAAAAATATTAGCAAGCTCAAATTCAAGCTTAACAATAATTCGAGCTCGAGCCTATTATAAATTTTTCAAGTGGATTTTGAGCTCAAATATATAAACTCAATCGAATTCGAGCTCGACTCAACTCTATATACCCCAAGGCTCGATGTCATATTTTTTTCTTCTTCTTTTACTTCTCATCTCATGGTTAAAATTGAATCAGTAGATCTTGTTTAAAGAAATTTAAAATAAACAATTAAATACATATGCCCTATTTTTATTTTATTCTGCATTTTAATTTGTTCCATCGATCTGTAGCGATTCTTTCAGAAAACACAAGTAAAGAATCGAGGCATCATAACTAAGGCGGGTAACCGTTGCACCTTACCCCATTCTCTTAAGTAGTAATAAACCTTTCCTAAGAACAATAATTAAAAGTTCTTAAGTACCATTCCCTATATTTTATTAGAAAAGTTAAGGTAAAAAGTCCTTTCACGGGACTGTTTAATTTGATACAATTACATTACTAGTGGATCATAAGTCATTATTTACCGACTAAATGGTTATGTTAAGGGAGTGTAGTATTTCCCCAAAAATTGTTTTTCTATATTAATATCTATTCACAATTGCATCCTGTCAATTCTTTTACGTGGCACACAACACACACGTATGTTATTTGTGCATGGATTACGAAAATTAAGAAACGCAAAAGAAAAAAAAAAAAAAATAGAAAAGAAGAAGAAGAAGACTTTGAAGTATACTATAATCATGAAAACGTACCATGGTGAAGAATACGAGAAGAATGAGAACTTTCAAAGCCCTGAAAAGAAGTCTCAACGGAAATAGGATGCTCCCAGACCACGCAATCAATATCCCTTCTCTCTTTTCTGGCGAAATCTCAGAAAATTTCTGCAAGTATGGAAATTTTCCTGACAAACTCGGAAACCCACACAACGCAAAAGTTCCTACGCCCGTCGACAGCGCCCACAGAGCCACTCGAGCCAGGAACAGCTTCGGATGCTTCATTCTTCCGCTTATAATACCTCCAAGCTACAAATCATTCATCATATATATTAATCATACACCGTCAACGGTATAGTCAGGAAAAAAAACAAGGGAATTACTGTAAACAATTTTAGTTGGAGAGGTCTTCGGACCCCTAGAACCGCCCATGTACACCGTTTGAAATTTGACTGACGTTGATCATTAATTGTGAACCATAAGAAAAAGTTTAGCAAGTCTTACACGTTGTGGAGTTCCGACCATGGAACCGGAAGTTTTATAGAATCTGGTCTTGGGGTCGTCGGTTTTTTGGTCGGAGATGTTCAGGGAGGGCAGGAAGGTGTCGCACAGAGCAGTGAGGGAATCCATCTGGCGAGAAGAAAGGGAGTTGGTGTAGGCATTTTGCACCATGGCTCTACCCAGAAGAGGCTTTCCTGTTTCCATTTCCACAAATTCATAATCAGCTGCCGCTTTGTGGTTCTTTTCATCTAAATCTGTGGCGCCATTTCTACTAGTAGTGCTGCTGCGCCAGTACTGCTCCATTTTCTTGATTATTTTATGATTGTCTAAAGAGAATATATATATATATATATACACTGAAGTTTCAATTTATTAAGGTAACTTGTGCATCTCTGAGAGGGCCAGCCATGCAGCTGATATATTGGTAGAATTGATGATTAATTAATAAAGTAGGACCATTACTTCTTATGCATACATGGAGCTAAGATTTAACATTGGCCTGTTCTTTAAGTTTTCGTTTTGGTCTCAACAATAAATTTAATATTTTATAATCAATTTTTATCAATTTTTTACTATTACTATACTTTTTTATATTTCTAATACACTTTTTATATTATAAAACTATTTTTTCAAAATCAAAACTTGACCCAAAACTCAACCATTTCATAAAGAACAGACCTTTAACTAGGTAGACAACATTATTAGTATCATAAATATATGCTAACTTTATGCCAAATTTGTGTTTGCATGTGTCACAAAAGTGTATATGGTAAGCTTAAGCATGAAATTCTTTTGGAGACTATTTTTATGATAATCAATCACTCAAAGTTAAGGAGATACTCCTTCACACCCCACAAAAAAGTAGTATTTTCATTATAAAAAAATTGTCCCAGTAAAAAAATTATTTATATTATATATATATTACGTAAGCCTTACTAATATGATAAAAATAAGAATATAAATAAAAAAAATTATGTGAAATTACTTATTTCAAATATTGTAACTTATCGGCCACTAGTAGTTTATGTTAGTTGCTTAATCATGAAATTCTTTCGGTCACAATTTTTATGTCAACCAATCACTCAAAATTAATCATGAAATCTTTCGGTCACAATTTTTATGTCAACCAATCACTCAAAATTAATCATGAAATCTTTCGGTCACAATTTTTATGTCAACCAATCACTCAAAATTAAGGAGATACGCTCTCTCCAACCGGCTAAAAGAGAAATTTTTAAACTTTTTTTTTTTATCTCAATAAAAGAGTACGTTGTATTTTTTTAATATTTATATTACATCTACTTACTAATATAATAATGTGTGATTCATAATTAACGTAGATTTATAAAGTATACCTATAAGTGAAAAGAATTGTGCAAAATTATTTATTTTTAAATATTGTACTTATCCATAAAATATTGTATATTTTAAAAACAAAACTCCTTACATGGAAAAAAAAAAAAAGGTGTATATTTTTGTAGGGAAGATTTTACTATACTACCCGAGATTTGATAAATTATCAAAATACTTAATAAGTTACCTACCCTGCTCTATTCAAATAATTCACTTTGCTTAATAAGTTGCCTTCTTCTTGTCCAGTGGCGATGGAGATTCATTTTACTCGACAAGTGATCACTTTCATTATCTAAAATAGAATTGAAATATAAGGCTGAGAGGTGACTTTGGGTTTTATTTGATCATAATAGAAGTGGTGGGACCCATGTTAATAGACAAATTAGTCTACCTTGTGTAGAGTATATATATGGAAATTGTTGATATACATATATGTATAATTGTATATATATTTGATATAAGTTGATATTAATTTATATATATATATATATATATCTTTATTAATATTTTTCTTCATCTCTAATTTTGCCACTGAGGCTTATTTAAATCTAAAATTGTTATTGTTGTTAAAAATGATTCAACTTATATACTCCCTCTGTTTCATAAAAAAAGTTCACTTTGTTGTACAGTTTTACTTCAGCAGAGTGGGCTCTTCTAATGGAACAGAGGGAGTAGACTAATTGCTGTTAAAATTGATAAGACAGCTTAATGATTTGAATTATTATATTGTGTAGCATTTAATTAGATGGTAATGCTAATTTGGTTATAATGTGTTTTCAAGTTTCAGTTACAAGTAATCGCCAGTACATTGTACAGCTATCTCTAAAATATTGTCAATACAGGTTTTGCTCCTGCTGGGTAACAATTACCAGAAAAAAATATAAAAAAAAAAAACAAAAACAAAAACAAACATAAGAACATTGACTGCAGTAGAGACAGTCGCCACATAAGATCAAGGTGCTATATTTGTAGAATAAGCAAGCCTACTTTTTATGCTTGATATATGTAAGGGCCATTCTTTTCATTTTGGTTTTAGTTTTAACAGTAAATTTAATATATTATAATTAGTTTTTATCATTTTCAATACAAAATTTTACATTTCTAATACACTTTTTACATTATAAAACTATTTTTCAAAAATATGTTTTCAAAATCGTTTTCAAAACAATTAATCTATTATTTTGGTATTTTTCGTATGCATTTCTTTTCAAAATGATTTGGATTATCTAATAATCCAAATCATTACAATACATATATTATCAATTTTAACATAGTTATCTTATGTGGTGATTCTGTTAAGAAGAGGAGTAAAGTTGGATCACTTTAAAAGACATGTAGGTGACAATTTAGACCAAAATAAGCTTAAAGTTAAATTTTAAAAATAACATTAGTGATAAAAGTACACATTTTTCTGTGAGCGAAAATATTCCTAACCAATATTAATTAGTCCAAATTCCTAACATTTACTCCTCTAATAAAAGCCTTTTAAACAAAAAACAGATTCACTAATAAAAGAGTGAAACTTACTTATGTACCCTTAATTATAAATATATGGTGGCAAATAAAACTTCACTGCTAACACAATTACTCTTGGGAAAATGTAAATTAGTGTAAATTTAGAGGTTCCGTTTGGACAAGTACTTTAAAAACATTTTTATAAAAGTGTTTTTCAAAAATATTTTATAAAATAAAATTTTGAAGTTTCTTTCAAAGAAATATGTGTTTAGACAAGTATTTTCTAAAAACATTTTTTTAGTTAAAAATAGTTTACAAGATGTTTGGACAAGTATTGAAAAAAAATTTTAAAATTATGTTGGATGCAGAAAAATTATATAAAAATTATAGTTACTGTATATAAATAATTTCCTTTTGGGTGGGCAGGGGGTGCGGCCAAGGTCGGGGCAAGTTGGGTTGGGCCGGGCTGAGTGTGGGTTGGGGTGGGCTGGGTGCCGGTTGGGCTGGGTATGGTTCGGGTCGGGCTGGGTTGGACAGGTCTGGGTTCAGGTCGGGCTTGGTACAGGTCGGGGTCGGGATACGGTGGGGGCAAGGTCGGTGTGGGTCCGGGGTTGGGGGCTGATTGGGGGCAGGTCAAGCCGACCCACGAGTTTTACTTAAAAATATTTTAAATTTTTTTAAGTATTTTGAAAGTGTATTTCAAAAAGTGTATTAAGGGCAAAGGTGCATTTTTGCCACTAACGTTTTTGTGAAGGTTTAATTTTGCCACTAACTTTTTTTAAGGTCCAAAACTGCCACCGACGTTTTTAATAGGGTCCAAAATTGCCATCAATATTTTTTAAAGTGGTCCAACTTTGCCACTCTCATAATTAAAATTGCCACATAAGACAACTTTAGTTGAAATTGATGACTTGGATTAATAGGCTTTTGTTTTCTTTTTTTGTCAGCTGCTGTCTCCGCCGTCGCCACTATGTTTTCCAGCAACCTCTTCAAACTGATTTTTCGGTCCTGAAGCTTGGTGTTCTTTTCGTTTCTTCCTTCCACGAATTTTGGAGCAAATGCTGTCAGAAGCCTTGCAAAATGCTCAGAAGAGTGGAACTGCTCCTTGTTTGTCGGGAAAGGATGCATTTCTACTCTGATACATATGGCTTTCCTCTTGAAATAACTAAGGAGGTTGCTGATGGGTCTGGTGTTGGTATAGATATGGAAGGTTTTGATATTGAGATGGAGAACCAAAGACGCCAATCTCAGGCAGCTCACAACGTAGTCAAACTTGATGGTGAAAATGATGCATCTTTAACATAAAATGTTCCGACACTGAATTCGTCGGATACGACACTCTATATTCTGATGATGTGATTGAGGGTCACCTTCTTCACATTAATGGACCATAGATCCAGAATTCGCGGAAGAAACCAAAAGAACACCAAACTTTGGGACCGAAAAATCAGTTTGAAGAGGTCGCCGGAAAAAATGGTGGCGGCGGTGGAGACGGCAGCTGACAAAAAAAGAAAAAAAAAAAAACAAAAGCCTATTAATCCAAGTCATCAATTTCAACTAAAGTTGTCTTATGTGGCAATTTTATTTATGAGAGTGGCAAAGTTGGACCACTTTAAAAAACATTGATGACAATTTTGGACCCTGTTAAAAATGTCGGTGGCATTTTTGGACCTTAAAAAACATTAGTGGCAAAATTAAACTTTCACAAAAACGTTAGTCGCAAAAATGCTCCTTTGCCCTTTTAATTAAAATTATTTTTAAAAATATTTTGCAATTTTTTGTCCAAACATCATTTTAAAATTTTTTATACTCTTAAGACACTAAAAATATTTTTCAAGTACTTGTCCAAACAGAACCAGAAAATTTTAAATTAAAAATTGCAAACTGATACTCCCTCTCTTCTAGAAGAGTTCACTTTCAAATATATTTGTCTTCCCATGGGAGAGTTTACTTTCATATGTTTTACTCCTCCTATCCTTACTAATATAATTATGTGTAACTCACAATTATCTCGTACTTAAAACTAAAAACATAAATGGAACAAATTGTGTGAAATTAACTAGTTTAAGTGTTGTATACCTCTACTTTCATAAAAAATTATACATGTGCGAAAGTAAACTTTTCTATATATATATATATAGAGGAAATACTTATTTTGAGAACAAAAAATTGGAAGTTTAATAGAGATGACGAATGCATGAATCATCTGTATATTGGTACTATATATGTGATATATAGACTCATGGTCATAATGAATAAGTTGTTTGTAATGTTGTCCTTGCTTAAGAGTGGAGATGTGGAGCAACTTAATTTTCTTAGCAAGTTTGACAATTTTTTGTTGAATTAATTAACAAGAGAGAGGTAAGTGATGTCCATAAGTAATCGGTGCTGAAAATATTACATCGCTTATGGAGAGCAACATTTATAGATTACTTGGTAAGTACTTCAAAGTCTTTTACATTTAAGTCACCATCAATCTATGGTATTAATTCAAAAAGGTATTTTGAAAATTTTATTTCCAGGTTAAAATGTTCCTGAAAAACATAATTCAGTTTCACACATAAAAGATGTCATATTAGTTAATCTTTTTGTCCCATTAAACTATACCGCTTTGAAATTATAATTATGACTTATAAATACTTGTAGTATTGAACTTTTCCTAGTAGAACGAAAAGAGTACGTTAAACTGATCCTTAGAAATTTGTTTAATGAACTTTGAGAAAATTAAGGCACTCTTCTTTTTCATTCTATTTTAGAAAAATTATCACTTTTTCTCCAAAATTTTATGTAAAGAAACAATATTATTTTTAGGGCCTGTTCTTTAAGTTTTGGTTTTGGTCTCAGTTTTGGTTTCAACAGTAAATTTAATATATTATAATCAGTTTTCATCATTTTCAATACAGCTTTTTACTATTCAGCTATACTTTTTTACATTTTCAATACACTTTTTACATTATAAAACTATTTTTTTCAAACCAAAACTCAATCCAACCAAAAAGAGCAGTGTCTCAACAGTAAATTTAATATATTATAATCATTTTTCATCATTTCCAATACAGTTTTTTACTATTCAGTTATACATTTTTACATTTTTAATACACTTTTTACATTATAAAATTATTTTTTCCAAACCAAAACTCAAACCAAAACTCAACCCAACCAAAAAGAACAGGCCTATTGAATTCAAAATTAAAAATTTCCTCTAAATCTTCACTCACATAAATTCAAAAAATAACATAATCATTACACTTTTTCTTCTTTTTTTAATACAAATCCCCAAAAGAAATCTCCTCTAAAAAATTATTTCTTTCCTAAACCAAACATTTTCCAATTGAGTCACTAAGGACCTGTTCTTCTGGTTTGGTTTCAACAGTAAATTTAATATATTATAATTATTTTTCATTATTTTCAATACAACTTTACTATTTAACTATATATTTTTTATATTTTCTTATACACTTTTTACATTATAAAACTATTTTCTAAAAATATGTTTTCAAAACAACAAAAAAGAACATGCCCTAAGAGAACAGAGCCTAAAAGTTAGTCGTGAAATATATATAGAACTTTGTCCATAAATTAATGTTGTCGAACCTGAAACGTAAACGAATGAAAGAGTAAGCGATGAAAATATTCGACCAGTGGAGGTAACATCTGAGCTAACAATAATGCAAAATAACTTTACCGTGACGTTATTCGGAAGATATAGCTAGCGGTTAGAAACGATGAGCTGGGATCGACCAATAGTGGGTAGCAAAATCTTGGTTGGTTAGGGATGACGGTGTGGCAAAGGAAGAGCAAGAGGCAATGTATGCCAGAGATTATACAATGAAAAATGATGATGCATATGTCTACCACTTAATTGGTGGATGGGGTGGGTTGGACTCGTTCGAGCAGATGTATATAGCTCGTTCAGTCGCAGAGGATTACTCAAATTTTCGGTGGAGCACAAAAGTAGGGATTTGCAAGATTCAAATCCCCTATTATCTCTATCTGTATATACTAATTGTGTATCTACATAACCTTGCTGGTCTTAATTTTTGCCAGATTAAATTCATAGCACGGGGAATGTTATTTTACATTCGAAACAAACATATTTTAACGTTGTAGTACACCATTGGAATTAATTTGTGGGACAGGTTATTCGGACTAGCCAAATATATATAACTCTCTCTATTTCATATAAAAAAATTTATTACAAAACAAATTTTTATATCATAAAAGAGTCTAGTTTCTATTTTATTACATTACATATATTTAATATCATAATGTGTTGTTCACAATTCACCTATATTTAGAAAGTAAGGGGTCTAAGTGAAAAAAAATAATGTCGAATTACATATTATAGGTGTCATACATTACCACTTATAAAAAAAGTTTTACATTTTTAAAACTAAACTCTTTTTTAATGTGATGAAGAGAATAATAATCATCATATCACTAAAAACAAAACGATCAATACAATTTCTTGTAGTATTGTTCACAATAAAAGTCTTCTTTTTTTCTTTACAATAAAAGTCATATGTTTCATTATATAAGAGAGACTAGTGAATACAACTGTGAATAATTTAATGAGATAATAATCGAATATACACACGTTCTATTAGGAGGAACTAGGTTTTAATAAACCAAACTCGCAACAAAATTTTCCCTAATTGTTAGAAAAACTCAGGAGCGTTGAGTATGTTCAATACTAATCATCAATGAAAGATAAACTAAACCAACCTTATAAAAACTAAACAAAAGAATACACACGATTTTTACGTGAAAAACACATTCAATGCGAAAAGTAAAAATCACAGGACTATTCGTCCAACCTAAAACTCCACTATAATGAAATCAAATACTAGAGCAGCATACAAAATTGAGATATGGCCTTTAACAATCAATAAAAGCACCAAATCCCAAAATAAAAAACAAAACTGTGAAGAACTTCATAAGAAAATCAGCAGCAGCTTACGAAGAATGGAGAAACATATCTTAGTGTTAAAATTAGATCTCCACCGTCCATATTGACGATCAATGAGTCTTCTTTATCTAGTAAATATTTTAGACCGATCAGATAACGTTTGAGCATCTGGTCGAATGTTTTATTGCGGCTACTCTGTGTTGAAACTTTGCTGATGAATTTCTGCAAACATTTTTGTTTGACCTTCTCTCACAAACTTCTCATGGATATCTCAACACTTCTCTAGAACCACTAGAACACTGGTCCAGGAAATTATGAATCCCAACATGTCTAACTATAGATATGGCATGTTTTATTGACCCAGAAATTTAGGCTAATCCAACTGGAACTCTAATTAATGATAAATCATATTTGTTTTGTGATTTATTATTTAATCCTAATTACTTTTTGATTTACAAATTAATTATGTGCTTATCCATATAGGTTGGGAGCCCAAACCTAAGAAATCCCCCATTGTCGGACTATGTGCAAGAACTCACCAACCCGACAAGTAAGCAACAAAACTGAAACTTATACATTTAGGAATTATTTTCCATCTTCAGCTTGCACATCCACCTTTTATTGAATGTTCTTTCACCCTTTGGTAATTTCACCAACTCAAAAGTAGGATTTTCATACAAGGATTTTATCTCATCTTCTATGTCATGAACCCATAATTGTTTGTCTACACCCTTTATGGCTTCTTCAAAACATTTAGGTTCTCTCCTATTAGTCAGGAGCACATACCTATTTAGAGAACATTTAGTACGGACATACAACAAATACTTAGATTTTGGACCCAATTCATATAGCCAATGAGCTTGTTGTCCAACAAAATGTTACGCAAAATTACTGTTGTTATTCATTTTCAACAGCAAATAGTAAAGATAAATTAAACACTTATGTAATAAAAAGACGAAAATATTAAAAACTATTAACGGCCATAATTTTGGTTTTGTCTCCCACTATTTTATGCAAATCAATATCCCCAAAATTGATTCAGAAATTTTAGTGAGCCATAATCCAATTTTAATTATTTTAACCTTGAGGTAGCTCAAAAAATTAAAATAATCTTAATAGATTTTTTTTTGAAAATAATAATCTTAATAGATAGGTAACAATTACTAATTATAACTATTATAATTTCTAAATAATTAGGAAATCAATATTCCAACACATGTCACCTGTCTCCTGAGTTTTGCTGAAAATTAATGACCTTGAGATAGCTCAACAAATAAAATATTTTAGTTAAATCAAACCCATTGTGCATGAATCTTATCCAAAGTAGAAATAATTTTTTGGTAAAATAACCTTAAAGTAGCTCAACAAATCATTCGAACAAAAATTATGAACTATAGTACTAGAAGACAACTCATATTTAATATTAAATTGAGGGCAATTAAATTAAAAATGTCTCATCAATTTTATATGTCACAAAATTATTTGATCAAGTCGAGATACAATATGCAATTTAAATAAAACTATTATTTTATTCAAACATGACATATAACAAAATACGGCAAGCCATGGCAGAATGTTGGGAGGTGCAGCGTAGGGCCATGGGGCCCCGATCGTCGGATCCATATCTGTCAGCCACTCCTACCCCATTTAAAGTGAATTTTAGTAACTCTTTCCAGGTGCTATCTCTAGGAAGCTGGGGCGAGCAGAGCATTTTGGATGTACTAGGTGAGAGGGATCAGCCCAAGCAGTGCTCACGGGCTAAATATCATGAGGTGTCTCGGATTGTCGTTAACCAGCAATCCGCGAGGTTAGATTCTTAATTTATGTAGTTTCCGTATGGCATGGTTCATATGGAATGTGAGGGGCATTAGATCACGTGCCTCTTTTAGTAGCCTGAAATCCCTTATTAAATTACATAATGTCTCTTTGTTGGTTATTCTCGAACCCATGATTTCTCAGGAAAATTTGGAAGATGTCAGGGTGGGGTTTGGGTACCATGTGGCTTTTTCATCCATGAATGGGAAAATCTGGGTTTTCTTTAGTGCTGATTATATGCTAAATGTTCTAAATAATTCTGAGCAGTGTCTGCCTTTTGAATTATCACATCCTCATTTAGCTGTTCCCTGTGTGGTTAGTGGTGTATATGGGTTGCACTCTAAAGTGCAGCGTCAGGTACTGCGGGAGGATTTATTAAAGTTGCAGGATGCCAGACCTGGACTTTGTGTTAGAGACACTACTACAAAAATGACTTTTAATGGCGGTTTTCGACATTTTTGAACCGCCATCTATCCGGCAGCCGTAGAAAGTTTACGGACTTTCTACGGCGGTTGTGAACCGCTATAGAAAGTTTGGACTTTCTACGGCGGTTTTTTTCAAAACCACTTTCTACGGCGGTTTTGAAAAAAAACCGCCGTAGAATGTCCACTTTCTATGGCGGTTTTCAAAACCGCCGTAGAAAGTCTACTTTCTATGGCGGTTCCTAAGCGAACCTCCATAGAAAGTCTACTTTCTACGGCGGTTTTGAAGATAACCGCCGTAGAAAGTACCAAATTTGTAAAAAAAAATTTAATATTTCATTTTTTTCTCTATATTCAAAAAATATATATCAAAAACAGCAAGATCAGCCTTAGAAAGGTTTTGATATATATATATATATATATATATTTCAACTTTATTCAAAATATATATATCAAAAACTTCCATGCTAATAAACTGAACAACCACCAAACTTCACAAAATTTTGCGTGCATCCATCAAATTCTAATTAATTTAATCATTAACAGCAACAACAATACAATAATCACCGATATAACACTAATCAAACCCGAATTTAATCATTCATCATCTCACCAAACCCGAATTTAACACTAATAATAAACCCTAGGCCAATCACAATAATCAAGTAACAATAAAATTTGTAAAGCTTAAATAAAGTTGAAACTATTATATATTACCTTTTTTATGATTTGAAGCCCACAACAAGGACCGATTGTGATGAAATTATGATGGGGGTGGGTGATGGCCGATTAAGAAACCATATCCGGAGTTGGGTGATGGCGGATCTTGTTATCAACACTGCCGGAAGAACGACTTCGGGGGAAGACAAGAGAAAAAATCGACGGAGAGAGGATGGGCGTCGGCAACGAGAGAACGCTTCGGTTTGCTGGAGATGGAAATAGGGGGAAGCCGCGGCTGGCTGGAGATGGAAACAAAGGGAAACCCTTAAAATTTAAACAAAATCAAGTTTCTATGGCGGTTTTTATTAAAACCGCCGTAGAAATGGACTTTCTACGGCGGTTTTAACTAAAACCGCCATAGAAAGTAATTTTCTATGGCGGTAACCGCCATAGAGTTCTATGGCGTAGAAGTTTTAATTAAAACCGCCGTAGAAAGTCCATTTCTACGGCGGTTATTAATAAATCCGTCGTAGAAAGCCATAATTGTGAATTCCCGCCCGTTCCTCTATTCCTATTAATTTCTAATTTTTCTATTTTCGTAAATTAACCCCAAATTTTTTTAAATTTAATAATAAATATGTATTTTACTATTTATCAATTTTTATAGTAAAATTCATCATATTTATTAATTATACGACGGTTAGAAATACAACCGTCTAGAAAGGGACTTTCTACGGCGGTTAGAAATAAAACCGCCGTAAAAAGGGGACTTTCTACGGCGGTTTGATTTCTAACCGCCGTAGAAAGGGATACGGCGGTTTATTTCTAACCACCGTAGAAAGTCCGTACTTTTTTTTAATGGCGGTTTTGGTCTTTCCGCCGTTAAAGCACCGCCGTAGAAAGTCCATTTTGTAGTAGTGAGACTTTAACGTCATCGCAGCTCTGGATGAGTATAGGGGGTCAGCCATACCTGATATGTCTGCAATCCAGGAGTTTGAGAATTTTATTAGCTCGGCTGGATTGTCTGATCTACCTACTTCAGGGGCTGAATTCACTTGGGTGGGCTATAGATCTGTTGGAGGTAGGCGAGCAAAGGTTCAAAAGCGGCTCGATAGAGCTCTAGTGAACCAAGAGTGGATGCATAATTTTCCAGGATGTGCGGTGAAAGTGCTCAGTAGAGCTACATCAGATCATGCTCCTCTCTTATTAAAGAGTGTCATATCAATACCTGCAGTCAAGAAGTTGTTTAAATACCAATAGATGTGGGAGAAATGTGAGGGCTTTTTTGATGTTATCTGGGCTAGTTGGGCAAAGCCATCATGGGGTTATGGTATGTTACGCTTCTCCTTGAAGTTGCGAAGTTTGAAACAGGATCTGCGAGAGTGGAATAAGAATATTTTTGGGAATGTAACGTCTAATGTGGTGGCTCCTGATCAAGAGGTGGCCAGGTTGCAGGAGATTTATGATGCAGGTGGGGGGACTCCGAGTTATGTGCCCTACGTAGGGGGTAAGCAATTTTGGCGCAACGGCTGCTTGAGCAGGAGGTTTTCTGCAAATAGAAGTCATGTATTCGATGGCTAAAGGAGGGGGAACATAACACAACATTTTTCCATGCCACCCTACAGACCCGTTTGAGCAAGGCAAGGATTTTTTCCATTAAATCTCCCAGTGAAAATTCAGTGTCAGGACAAACAGAGATTGGGCAAAAAGCAGGGAGGTTTTTTCAGGATTTGTTCAGAGCAGAGGTTGGGGATGAGGACTCCATGCAGGATCTTCTTGATACCATCCCTACCTTGGTGAGGGAGTCTCGATCGTTGCTCAGCCTGGTATCTATGGAGGAATTGAAGGCGTTGGTTTGGGAATTAGATCCGGATAGTGAGCCGGGGAGCAATGGATTTTTTGGATCTTTCTACAAATTTGCATGGGAGGTGATTGGGTCGGATTTGTTACTTGCAGTCCACGAGTTTATGACAAGTGTTCCTATTCCCAGGGCAATAGCCAGCACCCTCATAACCTTACTGCCTAAGAAGAAGAACCCAGTCACTTTTGCGGATTACCGGCCCATCAGTCTTTGCAACTTCCTTAACAAGGTCTTTATGAATGTTTTGTGCACTAGGATAAAGCCCCTCTTACCAGATATATCTCTCCAGAGCAGTCAGCCTTTTTGCCTGGTAGGGAAATTGCAGACAATGTCTTACTTGCACATGAGTTGGTGCAGTCCCTCAATCGAAAATGTCCTGGAGGAAACATCATCTTTAAGTTGGACATGGTCAAGGCTTTCGATCAAGTCTCGTGGATTTCTTGAAAGATTATTACTAAAAATGGGTTTCCCATCTCGCTTCGAGAAATTGATCCTCAAGAATCTCCGAGCAGCTTGGTTTTCTGTCTTAATCAATAGTGAGCCGCATGGTTTTTTCCAGGCTACCAGGGGGATTAAGCATGGTGATCCCTTATCACCTTTTCCCTTCATTTCAGTGGGAGAGGCTTTCTCGAGGGTATAAAGGCTCACATTGAGAGGGGAATTTTAAAACCTTTCTCTACACCAAGGGGGACCCCCTTGTCTCACATTTGAGCTTTGCAGATGATTTTTTGGTCTTCTTGAATGCAAGCAGGGAATTATCAGAGTGATTATGGAATTCTTGCGGCTCTATGAAGGGGCTACAGGACAAAAGGTTAGCGAGCGTAAATGCTCTTTCTACCTTCCTAAGAAGTTGCAACCAAGTGAAGGCCTAGTAAGGAAGCTGACGGGGATGAGGGCAGGGGCCTTTCCTTTTATGTATCTGGTTGTCCGATCAGTTAGGGGAGATGCACCATGACCCTATTCCAGCCTATGCTAGATAAAATTAATGCTCATCTAACAGGGTGTCAGGGCAAGTTTCTTTTGCGGGGGGTAGACTGCTCTTAATCAAACACATACTGCCCACTATGTCTTTTCATTACTGGGCAACTCTCAAGTCCCCAAGAGGCGTAGTGGCCAAAATTGAAGCAATATTTTCATCTTTCTTTTGGGGGTCCCTAAAAGGAAAGCAGAAAAAGCATTGGAGATCATGGAGCAAGGTTACTTATCCGATTAAGGAGAACGGTTTAGGGGTTCGTAGTGTGGCGGATGTTATTGCAGCTTTTTCCTCCAAACTATGGTGGAAATTCCACAACACTGAGATCCTTTGGGCCTCTTATATGAAGAGCCTCCCAAGTCAGCGAGGACTTCTCGGGTATGGAAGCGTATGGAGGAGGTGGAGGATATTATAGTGGAACATACAAGGATCGTAGTAGGGGATGGCTCCTATCTTTTTTGGTCTTCTAATTGAACTGGTAGGGGGTACTCTCGGCCTTTGTTGAGCTAGAAGAGATTGAGGACTCACTCCTAACGCTGCATCAGTTCTGGGATACTCGAGATCTATTGCAAAGGGTATGCATGATCTTTTTTCAGAATATTTATGGGACTTCGTTGAAGGGTTCCCCCTTCATTTTGAGAATTGGCTGGATAGGATGATTCGAAAACCAGAGGTTAAGTGTAGTTTTACCATTAAGTCAGCTTATGGAGTGGTTCAGAAAAAGGGGAACGTGGTCGTTTCAGATTTCTGGACCCCTTATTGCCACTCAAGCTCTCTATTTTTATGTGGCAACTATTGAATGGTCTCCTACCCATGGATGATGCACTCTGGCGTCTTGGATTCTTCTTGGTCTCCAAGTGCTCTTTCTGCTGCTCAGAGAGTTCTCTCCTGCATGTGTTTTATGAGTGCCCGTTGGCCCAAGGGATTTGGACGTACGTAGGGGATTGCCTGCAAGTTATTCCTTTGGCTATAACAGACTTGTGGGATGTTTTGGACTTTTAATGGCTTAGGGAGGACGTCGAAGTCGCTCGCCTCCCTGCACTGGTGTCCGCTATTGCGCCAATGGTAGTTTGTTGGGTGATATGGAGGGCCCACTGCAAGGCAGATCATGAGGGGAAATTCGTGGGTACCGCCCACACAGCGAGTATAGTCCTCAAGTCCATCTATGATCTACTGTATTTAAACCCTCCACCTTTCCGCCCATCTGCAGCATTCTTGAAGGGCCTCGTCTTGCCAAACGGAAGGAGGCACGGTTTGTCTATTGGAGTTTGCCTCCTGTGGGCCAGTTTAAGTTAAATGTGGATGGTTCTTCCCCAGGGAACCTGGGGCCCGTGGGAGCAGGTGTTGTCCTACGAGATTCGTATGGTAGGGTGGTTTTTGCAATTGGAGCTTCCCTTGGAGTGCTCACGAGCTTTCAGGCAGAAGCATGCGCTCTTCTCATTGGGCTTCGTATCTGTGATAGGATCAGCCTACATCAGGTAGATGTGGAGACTGATTTTGTGATTTTGTTAATGGCAGTCCAGATAGGGGATGACCCTTGGCGATCGGCCTCTACATTGGCCGGAATTCTTGCATTGTGACATACTTATGGTCCATTACACACCTTTATCGTGAAGGAAATGCTATGGTAGATAGTCTGGCTCAAACTTCCAGTTTAACTGGTCGTACAGAGTTTGGTCCCACAAAGGGTTAGAGGTCTGGTTGTTTTAGATGCTAGGGGCTTCCCCTATCTAAGGGGATAATAGTGTTTGAATTGTATTTTGTACTTGTTTTAGATACATTTGCACTCTTGCATTTATGTATCTCTAAGGTAAGGCGCATTATATCTCCAAGTCTCCCAGCCACTTAATCAGCTGTTACCCAAAAAAAACTTAATCACATTAAATGAATACAATTAATTCTAACCATGAGTATATGTGTATAACATTTTTGATCATATTAGAAATTATTTAATTGCATACTTTTGAGAATTTTTTATGCTTTAAAATAATTAATTAAAATTACTAGGGATATTTTCCAAGCATACTAATAATTTAGAATATTGTGCAAATAAAGAATCTTATTTTAAGAGTAATAAAATTATTGGGGCCAATTTATAATATAATTAAAATCAATATTTTTAAACTTGAACTGGACCGGCTGGTCGGACTGTGAACCGACTGCTGGTTCGGTCTGAGTTGCCACCAAAACTGGAGCAATTAAAAAACGGTCAACATCAGTCAAAAATTGGGTTTGGTCCGGTTTGACCAAGTTTCGATCGAATTTTTTAGTCAAACTCGCCCAAATTTTTATAAAAAATAGGCTTTTGAATTTTTTTTATTTTATTGTTTTAACCCTCATTTTGTTTTGAGCTGTACTTTATTAATCTTTAAATATATTTTTATCCCTATAACAAATTTATTCTTGGGCCTTGAAATTAAAAATGATGACTTAGACCAATTCGATTAGTTTTATAGAGCTCTTACCCTCTTACTTTCTTATATAACCAATGTCAATGTGAGACAATTTTATTTTACATGATTATCTCATTTTTAATTAATTGATAATTTTCTTCTTACATTTTTAGAAGTATGGGTAATTTAAAAGTTAGATGAATAAAATACTTTAGAACATTAGAAATATCAAATATTATATAATTATTAATATATTTGTTATTATAAATATAATTATGACATCATCCGATTTAACCCCCTATCCAACCGGTCTGACCAGTTGACTCCTGAACCCCTAACTTTCCCGAGTCGATGGCCTTTCTGAATTTAAAAACATTGATTAAAATAAAGGGGCAATGTTGAAATTTTAAAAAATTGAAAACACTAGGGTTTTCACATTCTCGCTGCCACTGTTCATCTTCTCCAAAAAAACAAAAAAAAACAAAAACACTTATTTATTTATTAATTTTTGTAAACTACGGTGGTTCCGGCATAGGAAATTTCTCTAGACCAGAACCATTTTGCCCTTTGTCCTGCCAGAATGGTTCTGGTCTGTGGACTTCTATCTGCTACAAGAAAATCTAGTCGCTGTGAGCTGCTGCTCACTCGCAACTAGACTTTCTGGTCACAGCCAGCCTCGATGGCAGGTCTTGGAAATTGTTAGAGTAGATATCTTTATAGGGCGGGCTCGTGTGCGAAATTTCAATCGACAAGACAGTCCATCAAATTACTCAACTTGCAGCATGAGGTATGAAATTTTGTATAGTATTAATCAATAGATCTCGGACATTTAAAGTATATTAGATACTCAGTGGTATCAGAGACAAGTTAACGTGCTAGCTCCATCAATAATCAAAACAAATCTACAAAACAGATGAAACTTTTCTCTAGAGTGTATACGCCTGTTGTAGTCCATGGGCGATTAGCGTATCCTGATATGTGACCCTTTTACGTACTTAATAGAAAATATTTATCTCTTAATTAATTATCAGATCTTTATCCAATAAATATTTCAAATATCCAATAATTTATTATCAAATCTTTATCCAATAATAACAAACACGATAATCAGATATCGGTCAGATAATCCGTTTACTTCAAATCATTTTTTGAAATAATCAATTTTCTTATTAAATACTGATAGACTAATTATATTTTAATTAATCCTTGTAATTATCATATAATTACATTTAGTTCCATTTAACTCACAAATTAATTCTTTGCTTATGACCTTTTATGTTTCGTAATTCATGGAAATTAACTAAATTTAATCCTTTTATTTGGCTTTTGTACATGATGGAACACGGATTGGTCGAAGCTCAACCCATTATACTTGGGTCCAATCCTTCTTGATATAACAGATATCACTCCCGTAAAATGTCCATGAGAGGAACCCGCAGCTCATTTAGGGTTAGACTCCTCTACCCAAGTCCATACAAAAACATGGAAGATGGAGTTATACAGGGGAAAGACTAGCTGAGTTCTTTTCCGACTTTACATTCCTTACCATAAGATTCTGTGTACTTATCATCGGATTCTCCTACCTCGCCAGCAAGTAAAGCAGCTATATATACATAACCATACTTATGTATTCATGTACTAAATACTCTACAACCCTAACACTATTACTCCTAAAAAGTACTTATTGACTTAAACATTGAAACATCTTAGGGGAATGAGTCCCCGCTCTTTTGCAGGTATATTGATCGAGTGTCAAGGATTGCAGAAGACCTTAGCCATTAAGTGAGTCAGAGTAATCGGTACTCATCAGTTGGTGTTTTCTGTGGTAACCTTTACATTAAACAAGCTTTTTATTTCTTGAAGGCTTCTAGGCTCACAACAAAGTTGTTCTCATGGCTAAAAAGGATGACACCCCTAAGCACACTTAGGAGGTTTGTTTGAACATTCCTATTGAGTACGAACAGGAGGCTTTCTTGAAGTTGTTCCAGTTTTTCATGGATCACACAGAGGAGATCCAGAACTTGGCCTTTCGAAAAGAGAAAGACCAAGGGAAGAAGGTGGCTAACAAGAATGAGAATTCCTCGTCGAAAACAAATCCCCGTAATCAAAAATATCACCCTTAGAAGAATAGGGACGAGGTCCTAAATCTAGAATAATTAATTCTACAAGGCCTTTCATGCGGAGTTGAAGAAGGATTTAATGAAGTAGATAGACAAGCCAGTCAAGCCCAAGGGCACCACTTTCCTCTTTATCAAAAGGATCCGTATGAACCCCATGCCTTGAAATTTCAAAGCAATCCAAGGGCTTGAGGTGTATGATAGAACTAAAGATCCATGGGATCACGTACAACATGCCGATGTGGTTGTGAACATGCTCTCTATGTCCGACAACAATAAGTGCATGGCCTTTCCCATAACTTTTTGAGGACCATCATGTACGTGGTACACATCGCTTCCCCAAGATTCAACGACCTCCTATAAGGAATTCACTAGGATGTTCATTAGAAACCTCTTGGGTAGCTAAAACTTCGACAAGCCGGCCATCTACTTCTCCTTAGTAAGATAAAGAAAAGACAAATCCTTACTAGAATACATCAAGAGATATACCACGGAAGCAGGCGCAATGGTGTAGAAGAGCGAGGAAGTCATGCTGACATATTTCATCAGTGGGGTCTGAGCAAGCTCCTTTAACTTGAAGTTAGCGTCAACCGCCAAAAATTCTGTAGCATGGCATTACCATGGCTGGACACTTTATCAGGAACGAGGCCTCGAAACAGGCCAAAGGCATGTTATTTTCCACAGAGGCCTCTCCTGCTAAAAAAAAAGTGGGAATGCTCCTGAGAGGATCGATACAAGGACCAAGGGTTTCGAGGACGGATGCAAGACAGGCTAAAGTGGCCAAACAACAAAAAGCAAGGCTGAGACGGTTCTGGGTGCAAGACCTGAGAAGACAAGCCTTGAGACATGAAGCCATTCATAGATGAATTTTGAGTTAGCTTCTCTAATTACTACCAGGATGGAGGTGTACGCCCTAGCAAGCGAAGGTTTTCAGAAGCCTCATGCTATGAATGCCCCTGATGATAAGCGAAACTCGAACAAGGTATGTATGGTCCACAAGATGCACAGACATGATACCGAGGAATGTCATGATCTGAAGCTTGAGATCGAATAAGCGATTAAGTGCAGATAGCTGAAAGACCTCACTATGAAAGCCTCAGACAATAAAAGAGACATTAAGAAACCTGAGAAAGATTCTTAGGCCAAGAGAGGGTCGGGCAACATGAAAAATCCCCAAGTGACGCTGTCATTGAGATGATTAGCAAAGGTCCTACGCATAAAGACTTTGCCAATCAATGGAAGAGGTATATGAGAGAATCCTCTAACTCGATCAAGAAAAATAAATGGTACGAGTTAGCGCAGGACATCTCATTCACGGTCGAGGTTCAGTTCTTGGAAGATGAGTCGATGACCCACTCGTGGTGAAGGCATCAACCTAAAGATAGGTGATTGTTAACGGGTTATCAATCAACATCATTAGTCAAGACGCGGTTGAAAAGCGTATGTTTGACAAAAAGTTGATCATGCTAGTCATGACATGACCCTATTGGGGGATTTAGCAATCAGCCCATATACCGTGTAGGGAAATCGACTCTACCTTTAATACTCTCAGATGGAGAGAAACATAGAATACAGTCCCTGGAGTTTGGGGTCATGGATAAGCCCTGGGCTTGGGCTGAATGGTTTCTTGAAGGGACAATAGTTAGACCTAGGGGTGAGCAAATGTATTACCCGGCCCTACCCGACCCGGAACCGACCCGACCCATCGGTTTCGGGTCGGGTCAAGTTTTGGGCCGGGTTTTTTTTTTTTTTGAAAAAGTTTCAAAATTTATTATTTTTGCTTAAGATGAGATTTGAACACATGACCTAAGTTTAACAATTGTCTTTAAGGTAAGCTGATGAGTCACTTCTTCTACTTTTTGTTTTGTTATATTATCTTATTATCTTTATTATATTATATGTTTATTTATGTATTAATTTCATATATCAATTCTTTATACTACATATATTATAATAAATTTTTTTTAAAACGATATACATTATAATACTATATAAACTAATGGTAAAATTTACATTTTGTGTTATTTTTCTTTTTACTGTTTGTACATTTATATTACTATTTTAAAAAAATATTGTAATAAAAAAATAATAGAGTATAATTTTACTTATTTGAGATATCAATTTTCAATTGATAAGCATAGTATTTAAATTTGAAATAATATATAAATTTACGAAATAAAATATTATTAATATATTTTGAAATACATGTGTGACGTAATTTAAATCATTAATATAATTGAAAAAGAATTTAAATAATTTATAGTTTAATGTTGTATAATATAATAATAATAAGAAAAAATAACAAAACAAAGAGTTGTTGGAGTGGTTAATTAGCTTTCCTTAAGATTGGTTTGCCAACCTTAAGTTGTGTGTTCGAATCCTGACTTATGCCAATGAGCATTATAATTTTACATGTTTTAAGTTTAGAAAATCCAAAATTGGATGGAGAACCGAACTGGACCCGCGGGTTTCACCCAGAACCGACCCCGAAAAAACTTGACCCGCAGTCATGGAAAGAAAAAAAAAATTGAGAGGAACCGACCCGACCCGACCCGCGAGTTCTACCTGGAACCGAACCGAAAAAAATCGGACCTGCGGGTCGGGTTTTTCCGGTTCGGTTCTGGGTCAAACCCGTGGGTCAGGGTTTTTGACCACCCCTAGTTAGACCATATATATATATATACACACACACACACCTAGAATTGCATTATATATAAGCATCCTCAAACCCTAATATTTTATCTCTATCTATCAGAGCAACAAATACGCCTAGTGGTGGTGGTGATTTTATTACGATTGTTGGAGTTATGCCCGTCGCCGGGTGTGGCAAAGATAAAGCAGAAGATTGTGCTTATGTTGTTTATTGCCTCACTAGCATCATGACTTCGTTCTAAGAAATTTCACAAAAGCTGAATGTTCTGGCCAGTCAACGTGCAAGTACTGCAAGGAGACGATGACAACGACATCGTCTAACAATACATCATCGTCGTCAACCAAATTAGATGACAAGAAGAACATCAAACGTTGGTGACGTGCATGGATGTGCTTAATGATGTTAGATTTCTTAGTCTGCAGCTTTATGTGAAAATATACAACAAACTGCTTGGTGATAAGGATTGGAGAAAGCTGTTCTTGGTTGTTCCTCGCGATAGAAAACAATATCTAATTACCTATATAGATTATTAATTATTGATTTAGCAGCTCTGAATCTGATGAGTATGTATTTTTTTTATGAATAATATATTCTGGCTCCATTTTAAAAAAAGATAGAAAAGCCCTCGGCGGCCTACAACATGTTCCTCAGGCAACTAAGACTCAACATGTTCGAAGCTATACCCAACACAATGCACATGATTAGGGGTGACAATTTATAACCCAGCATAAACCTAACACACATTTAGCATGTTAGACATGGCCCGAAAAAAATCGAGTCAAGTTCAACACAAACATGAAAGACCCGTCAGTAAACGGGTTAGGTTCGGGTCAACCCGTGGGTTACCTGCATAACCTATTTAAGTTTGTAACCAGTAAGTACATTTTTAAATATGATGAAGTGTTAGGGATATTATTGACATTATGCATCATAATGGTACATCTTATAAAAGCTAAAATACAGTAAATCCATTCATTCTCTCTTTTTTATATTCAGTCGGCGGTTGTCAGCAATTCACCATTTTTCTTCTCATTTTCTACTTCACATATAGTCTTATTAGCTCCTAATCCGATCGCGGCTCGCCGGCTGAGCTCTCCCTTCTCACGGTCTCACCCTTGCACTCTGCACAGGTAAGCTGTTAGGTGTTTTTTTTTTTGTTAAACTTTAAAACCATCGCTAACTATTTCCTCCCTCCCTCATTTGATGTTGCTTCGACTCCGGTTTGTGGATGGCCACTGGCATCCTCTACTCTTTTTTCTGTTTTCCGATTACAACCTCAATTAGGTATAAATTCGCAGCCCTAACGACTTTTATTTTATTTTTTTACCTTGATGATAAAATTTGAAAATTTGTTGTTTATAGTTCTGGGATTTTTTTATGAAGTATTATCATCATAGACTTAAGTTACTCTGTGAAATTATGTTAAAGTTGTTTCTCCCCTTTCTCTATAGTTGGTCTTCAACTGATTAATTTTCATAGTTTAATCAGTTTCTGCTTCAATTTTCATAATTTTAAACAGTTTCTTACTTGATTTTGGTAGCGATTATTTTGTATTTTCATCCTTTGTCTTCGTAAGTTTCTTCACGTGTGTGTATAAGAAATTGTGGCTGATGGATTTTAGTTCTATTTTTATTTTTACAAGATGTTAAAGTGTCTTTGATTAATGTCTCATTTTTGTTGAGAGCCTGTTCTTTACGATGTTCTGAGAACAAGTTTCAAACCTGTTCTCAGCCCAATGGGTTTCAGCCCATTTCTAAGAAACAAGGTTATGAGTTCCGGGTTCTAACCCAGTTTTTAGCCCAAGCTAAAGAACACGAGTCTCAGTTCAAATTTATTCCAAAAATTCTTTTTCCTTTTTTTTAACCTTCTATTCAATTTCCACTAAAGTATGATTTTATTTATTTTACACAAATAAAAAAAATTATTTTCGATATTTTTTTAAAAATTACACAAAAATAAAAATAACATAATTCAAATAAATAACCGACGTGCTTAACACCTATTAATTTTAAATAGTTAATTCATTTGTTTGTAGCAAGAATGGAAACTACTTCTGTATCTTATAATTTTGCATGTAATATTGAAACAAAATAATTATAAATTGAACAAATAACAGCTAAATTTATCCGACATTTACCCATAATGCAAACGCATTAATAATCGTTCCACATATCCAGCAGTAAAATACAAGTGATTCAAATCATACATCATAAATATTATGGTGGCTAAATTACATTTGAAGGCTCTCTAACAATTGGTTCACAATGTTCATTCGCAGTTGCGATTTATCCCCGCTTGCGACTGATTAACCTCCACCGGGTCATTCCAACTCGTATCCCCATCAATCACCACATTCTCATTATCATCATCATTATCAACAAACTCTTCAAATATCTCATCTCTGGGATTGTTATCTTTTATCAAATTATTGATAACACAGCAGGCCACCACAAACTCTGCGTGACTTCTTGGCTCATAGCTAAACATCGGTCCCGAGAGAAAGTGAAATCTACTCTTCAACACTCCAAAATTTCGCTCCACTACATTTCGCACTTGTGCATGCCTATGATTGAATAACTCCTTCACCGAGTTATAATGTCCGCCCCCCGTCCATGAAATGCACTAATGTGGTATTCAATACCACGGAACGGGGCTAGGAAACCATGCATATTTCTGTATGTAGAATCAACAGCATAATATTTACCTTGTGGGGGGCATTGGAAAAGCATGAAGGGGGTTATCAATTGCCGCTTGCAAAATCGTTGCATCATGTGCACTGCCCCCAAATCCAGCCAATACAAAGACAAAATGCATATCATGATCAACAACAGCTAACACATTCTACGACACTTGACCTTTGCGATTTCTATACTGTACTTGTACCTCACTTCTAGCCCAAGCCTCTATATGCATCCCATCTATTGCGCCCACACACCCCTACGAATGAAAGAAATTATATTATGGAACTTTAATTAGTTTCAGTTACAAAATAACTTTTTCCAAAATACAAAAAAGTTTAAATATCTATAATCATCTTCAGATCAATTTTTTAAGAGTGAAAAACAAAAGCTATCAACATTAGAAATTAACACCAAGTTCAATCGTAATATACCTCGACCTACCTTGAAATAAGGGAATAAATGTCGCCTCCATCGAATCAGTGGATGAACAAGGTTTTGATTGTGCGGTACAATGACATGGGGACTCATTTTGCAAATGGCTTCCTGCACATCCCTGATCACACGATGGCATAGTAGAGGTGGAATGTTGAAATCTATCTGTTAGATCACGGATGTGTTTATCTCTTGCCATGTACATCAGAAACATAAGAAGTGCTTCTTTTCTTGATACCCCCTTCTCTTTTTTTACATAAAACCCTTCTGAATGGAGTCGCTCAAGTAGGCCGTGTTAAGTGCGTCTGCTCATAAAGGTTGAGCGGATGGTGAGAACTTAACATCCACTTTGTGTAATCCTTACCAGATAAGGCGCAGTCATGTTGAATTATTCTTTCAGGACGTTGAAGACGTTGAAGACGTTGCAGTCTACTCATCTCCTTCAGCAACATTAGTTGATAGAATGACACAATGCTATCCCAATTTGTTGAACCCGTATTGTTGGCTTCTGTACCAGTTCCAGTATCTGCATTTGCTCCATTTGTGGACTCATCAGTGGAATTCATTTCATCATCTGTCATGATAGGGCTGTATACCATAATGAAATAAAGTCACTTTTTCTAATTAGCAACCGCTCGTGTAGAAAGAGAACAAATTAACAGAGCATGTAAAAATAAAACAAGCACCTTCCAACTTCTAATAAGAAAGCCAGTTTACTGCATGTACATAACCTTTGAAGCACATTAGTATCAGATGTGGCAAAAAAACTACCATATTATCACCAAACAACGCCATCAAATACAAAGAACATAAAATCCGTACAAATGGTACCTCAGTCAAATAAACTACTGTCACACTCTTCAACCGCAAAGAAAGCTTAAAAAAAATAGGTTGCCGTATAATGAAAATAACTCCAAATCAAGGGAAAATTGTCCACCATAACTAAATAGTACTGATAAACGATTGACAGAAAGAAGAGAACCATTCTCAATCAAACTAGAAAAAATTGGAAATAACAAAATAGGTGTATTGGGAAATGGATGAAGAAACATAGCATTTCCCAATTCAACCCCTTCAATAGGAACCATTAGGTCACCCTTTCAGGATTTCATCAATGATTGCTCGCTGCTGATCTTCCTTAGAGACTAAGAATATAGCTGCCATAAAAGGGTCCTTTCCCAAACCCTTACTAGTTTTTGATATGTGGATGAATCCAAACGCAAATCATTTAAAGCTTTAGCAATGTCAACAGGGTTAACCGCAGTAGTACGAGAGGAGTTAATATAATGCGCGCCCATGGACCTATTGAATGCCTCAATGCAAGATTGCATGTCATTAGGACTAGCTCCAGAATTGGATTTGTTGGATTTTAACGCAGAACCTCATCCCCGGCCTCTTTCCTTTGCTTTTCTCCTTTGGCCGAGGACTCGCACCTTCATCAGATGCATTACCCAAATGAGCGTCATCATCAGAATCCCACGGGTCATGAGTTGTAGCCGTTCTCTATGGCTTATAATTGGAGCTAATTGCTATATTTTCATCAGCCGTTTCAGCTGAAAGCAATTCATCTAACTCAGCATAGTAGGGAAATGTTTTGTTCTTACATTCTCTCTTCACTCCAGGAATTATCTGTGACAATACCAAAGCATGTTTAGGAAGGGACAATACCTACATATTTTACCTACGAGCAAGTAATATCTAAAAAGGATGTAGATATGAAAATATCAAATTTAGTAGAAATGAAAATATAAAACTCACCTTCTCAAGCTCTTCCCAGTCATCAACCAGGAACATCCCTGTCCCATTGTCAAAACCAGCTCTAAGCCCCAAACCCGACTGGTTAAGCAACAATTTTTTCCAAATTCTATACTTCTTTTTCCAACCTAATATCTTGTTGCTGACTTTGGACCCTGTCAAATCCATGCCAGTTGTAGCATTTAACTCAGTAGCTATATCTTTTAAACAGGCTTCATTGAATGAACACCTCTTCTGACCCACAGCTGTATTATCCTTTCGGATTATTTCCAATAGTGCACGCTCAACAAATTATGGCCATTGTGCCTTCTGAATTAGAGTCTTGGAACTCCCTTCCATTTTCTTACCACCACAAAATTAAAACATGAATACTAAAAACCTTTTACTAATCTACATATAATGTCCATGATCAATAATACAAAAAAATGACTTTGCAACACTATTGTGGAGCATGAAAGAGTTACCGGTTAAAAGAATAAATATATCTATCTCGAGTCATATGCAAGTGAACACTAAAATGAACTAATAAATAGAAAATCAGTTAGAGCGATGCAGATATGAGAGTAAAACAGGGATTATTATTTTGGTGATAGACACAAATGGAGCAAACATTATTGGAATATTTTGCTATCCATTGGGTTCAAGGGTAAAACCTTTGGAACAGTTGAATTGCGATTGCACAGTGATATATCGTTGATGTCGTCACAGAGAGTATGGTGCTACAACTTCTTGTTAAACCACCTAAATAAAGAACAGGATAATATCATTCATACATAATCAAAGTGACATGATAACATTATGTAGCGTCATATGGAAAATAAATGTTGCATACAGTAGCATACCCTTGTGTTCATGACGTTTAGGTCTTCTCATTCTAGGTGGTCGTGCTTATCGATTGCATGGTATGCAACTGAGAAGAAGTGTCAGAAAACCACGTTTAGTGAATGTCCTATGTGAACCAGCAAGGAAAACTTCAGAAAAGTAATGGATAATCTAAAAAACCAGGCCAGATCAATTGCTTATAGTGCATAAAAAATCAAGCATTGCCATACAAAAAGGTTGATTACTGAAGTCAAATAAACCCAATGCTCATGTAAATAATAATGAATATAGGATTTTAACTGAAACAGTACAACAGGGACACAATTCAAATTTCTCCTTAAACCAAATTTTGTCCCATTCCACTGATTCAGATCATGAAAATTAATACATGGATATGCCAATCTTTCTTGCGAATTAGCTCACCAAATTAGCAGAACCTTACCAATTTACAAAAGACCATTAGAAAAATAGCACAAAACCTTACCAAATCAGCTCACAAAAGACAAGAACAAAATGACAAGTAAAACAAAAAAAAGGCCTAACTTCAAAATTCCAATAAATTGAGGCAGAGAGGTGAGGCACACACAACACACACACAGAACAGAACCTCTAGCCTGTAGGATACTAAAAACTTCACCAACACCCTAGCATCTAAAATCAATCAACAGTTTCAATCACAATCATGCGAGGAAGTAAAACCAAGCTGCCAACTAATAGGGATAGGAAGATTACCATCTTGGCCTCTTCACTTCCCCCGACTTCCAACCTAGGAGATAAATGGTTGCTCCAGAACCATTATTAATACAAAAACGCAGCTGAAAATTATAGTGAAGCATCCCAAAAACTCCAAATTAATTATAAAGTAACAAGCTTTTTCAATTGACTTGAGCATAAGGATAAGGGAAGAAAAAACCAAGCATTCAACGAACCCAAATTCAACTCTTTGACTAATGAAACAAGTCTTCTTCTTCTCACTTAATTCCCTAATAGAAATTTTTAAATAAAAGTAAATGGAGGATAAACACGAGAAGGAAACATCTTGAATCCCATTTCTACTTCTGTCTTCTTCTTTTTCTTTCTTTTTTTTTCTTTTTTTTTTCTTTTTTTATTCCCTCAAGCTTCAAATTTCAACCACCAACTGCTATAAAAGAACAGAACTTTAACATCAAAACGCCTTCAAAAAATAATTGAACAACAATTAATCAATTGTAGGTTTATTAATAAACAGTACCTGGAAAACCAAGACTTGAAGCTTAACTTTCTCTTCTTCCTTTCTGATACTTGGGTTCCCTTCTGTACGACTTCAAAGTTTTTTGGTGTTTTGATGAAGAGAAAACGGAGGGAGTTCAGAGGCCGTCACAACCTTCAATGAGGAACGTGGATGAGGATGTTGGGTTGGATTGGAGAAAAAAAAATTGCCGGCGTGGGTGAGGATGTTGGGTTGGATAGGAGAAAAAAAAATTGCAGGCGTGGGTGAGGATGTTTAGGGGAAGAAAAAAATTGGAATGAGGAACGTGCATCTGGGAAGAGGGAGGGTTTTTTTTTTTTCTGGTCTCAAACCTAAGAGTAAGACTTGGGTTTGAGTCTGGCGAAGCGAACATGGGTCTGACCCAAATTGGGTTTGTTTTTTGACCCAGACCCAAAAAACACCCTAAACCTAGGTTTGAGTTTAGGATGAAGAACAGGCCCTGAGTGAAATCATGTTAATGTCCCATTGCTATATTATATTGTTAATATGACTTGAATAGCTCTTCTTTCTGTAATTAATTTTGCATTGTTCTAGAAGTGGTTTCACTTATTGGTGTAATTCCTCTTTACTTTAGCATATTAACCCTGAACTTCTATAAAGCTTTCTCTCCCTCAACCCACTTAGTCTGGGCTGGCTTAACCTCCACTTTCTGCATTTGCCAATTGTTTTGTCTATCATTCATTTGGTTGCACCAGAAGTTGTTGTATTTTATTTGGGTTATTGATCTTTTTTCATTGTATTAATAATTAAACATATCAAGCTTTAATATAAAGCATTTGTTGTTTCTAATTTATTGTATATGTATATATATATATATATGTATATTTGTAGCTATAGATGTGAGTAATATGAGTCCCCTTGCTGAAAACAAAAAATGATGATGGTATTGATAAGATTGGACCAAGTTTGGGTGTTGCTGATCTGAAACTCCATCCGCTGTAACTTTGAATATGGAGGAAACCAAAACTCAACTAAGAAGAAAATGAGGCTAAGGTCAGGTGTTTAGGAGTATTTTCAGATTATTGATACAAAGCTAGGAGAAGAGTTAAAGTGTAAATGCAAGAAATGTGGGATTCATTATTCTGGTGAAAGCACATATGGTACCGGTAATATGAGTCGACACATAAAAAGATGTGAGAAAATGACCACAAAGGACATTGGTCAGTTTCTTCTTGCTTCTAGTCAAAGTACTATGTCAACTAGAAGTTCTCAATTTTCTCAAGATCTTTTAGAGAACTGTTGGTGCAATCAATTATTAGGCACGATTTATAATTTTTGTTTTTGTAGTATTAAGGCATTAGAGAAATCTTTAATTATTTCGAAATAGGGGTGGGAAGTATTTCTAGGAACATTGCTAAGACGGATAATAAAAAGATGGATATTTCTGAATCTGCTAAACTACATAGTGAGTTGATTGCTTGTCCTAGCCATATTTCTTTAACTTCTGATTGCTGGAGTTCTATTGTAACTGATGGCTATTTAAGTTTGACTGCACATTATATTAATAGTGATTGGGTATTGCAGAAGAGAATTCTAAACTTTTCTTATATGCCTCCCCTATATAATGGAGTGTCATTTTATGAAAAAATTTATACTTTAGCTTGTAGTTGGGGATAGAAAAGAAATTATTTCCTCTTACTTTAGATAATGCTAGTGCTACTGATTCTTGTGCTCAAATTCTTGTTGATCAGCTCAAGTTGACAAGTTATGTGATAAGTGATAGAGTTTTATTTCATGTGAGGTGTTGTGCTCATATTCTGAATTTGATAGTGCAAGATGGCTTGAAAGCAATTAATGGGTCTGTGAAAAAGATAAATGAGTGTGTTAAGTATATCAAGTGTTCTCAAGTAAGAAAATTTATATTCTTGAAATGTGTTGAACATATATCTCTTGATTCTAAGAAAGCTTTGGTTCAAGATGTGCCACTAGATGGAATTCGACACTAGGATGTTGTCAAGTGCCGTTTATTATCGTTCTGCTTTCTGTCGTTTGCAATTGACTGATTCTAATTTTGAAAGTTGTCAAACTGTTGGAAGAGTGGGAAAAGGTACAGAAGATTTGTTGTTTTCTTGAGGTTTTCAACATGGCAACAAATATTTTCTCAGGATCTCATTATCCAACCTCTAATTTATGTTTCCCACTAGTATTTCGTATTCAATTAAAGTTGGTAAAAGAATGCAGTAGTTCATATGAGTTTATGAAGAGAATGGCTGATTTGATGTGTGAAAAGTTTAACAAGTATTAGCAAGAGTTTAACCTTATGTTTGCTGTGAGTTATAAACAGCTGTATGGTGAAGAATCTGAGGAACTGAAAAAAGTTGATATAACTCTTAAAGGTCTATACAAATGATATTGAGGACAATCAAAGACAGCTCTATCATGTTCTCAAGGAATTAATGAGGAGGGTAATAACACCGTAGGGTAATAACACCTACGTATGAAACTTGCATTTATAGTTTTCCTACATTGTTGTTGTGGTATTTTTATATTTTTGTTTATTTTAACTTGTGTATTTCTGTGCATTGTTAGGAACTTGACTTGCTAGAAGCTTCTGAATCTGGTTCAAGCAACACCCAACATGATATGTACTTGGCAGAAACTAGGACTAAAAGAACAATATCGATTCAAATTCTACAGTTTTGGAAAGCTCAATCATATAGGTATCCTAATTTAGCTAGACTTGTTAGGGATGTTCTATGTGTTCCTGTTTCGATTGTTCATAATCTGCTTTCAGCCTTGGAGGTCGAGTTTTAGATCAATATTGTTCTTCATTATCACCTTATATTGTTGAATTAGTGGTTTGCTGCAAAGACTAGTTATTTGGAGACAAAGGTAATGGTTCTTTATTTATAAATAGTTATGAATTTGTTACATTAAATTTAAAATTTTTATTATTTTATCGTAGGCGCGTCAAAACTGGCCGTGAATGATGTAGTTCATAATGTCATATCAATAACAATGGTGAATTTAAAGTTGGAGATGCAGATCAAATATTATTGATTGATGCTGGTAAGATTTATTTTATCTATTATGTGAAGTCATTTTAGTATATTGTTGTTTTTGTTTCTCTTTCTCTATTTCTTTTTATCTGTTTGAGTTTTCATTTTATTGGATATTTCAATTTGTTTCTTTTTTTTCTGTATATTTTTTTCTAGTTTTGTTTCTCTTCTTCTATATTTGTTTTACAGTTTTATCTTTCTGTTTCTATTTCTCTTTTTCTATTTGGTGTAGCTTTCAGCTTGTTTCTCTCTTTCTATTACTCTTTCTTTTTTTCTTTTTTTTTTGTTTCTCTTTTTCTGTTTTTGTTTCTCGTTCTCTCTCTCTATTTCAGCTTTCAGTTTATCTATATGTTATAGTTGAAAACTCACTTTGTTGCTGGAGATGATCACATATGAGTCTAGTATGATATTAATTTCTAAATTTTTGTAAAGATGATAACTATGGTGGTAGAGATGATTGCTAAGAATCTCATTCGTGCTTATTCTCTTTCTTTTGCATTCTCAGGAAACTAATGGAGATGGCATTCTTCAAAAGAGTAGGACAATCAATCAAAGATCACAATTAATTCATCAACTGTATTACTATGGATAATTTTTTTTGTTGGTTGGTTTTGGTTCCACAAGACTTAGACTTTATTTTGATTAATTAAGTACTCCTTTCGTTCCATTAAGTACTTAAGTTTTATTATTTTGCTACTGTTAAACTTAAGCCTATTGTTAAGGCTCTATTATTTTGTTGCTGCTAAGCTTAAGGCTATATTATTTTGTTGTTACTAAGCCTATTAAGACTTTATTATTTTGATGATGTTAAGCTTGCTATTAAGGTTTAAAAACTAATGTTAATTTTTAATTGTCAAGTCTGTTAGCTTATATATAGGATTATGATGGTTTTATTAAAGCAGATTTTTGGGGCCAGATGTGTATTTTCAGGTCAGATGTGTGTTTTCGGGTCAAATAGGGTTTTTTTTTAAATTTTATTTTGGGTCAGGTGTTTAGTGTTAATAAACATTTGAAAACAATTAGATATTTTTATTTTGGGTCAGGTTCGGGTAACCCATGTCCGACCCAGGTCGTGTTCAGGTTTAGAAACCTGACCCGAAAATCAAATCGGGTTGGTTTTGGGTTAGGGGTTCCAGACCAGCCAACCCGCGCACCAACTAGCAAACACGGGACCCGCCCAATTGCCACCCCTACATGTGATGGTGAAGTTCCCCACAGAGGATGTGGTGGCTCGAATGAAAGGCAACATGAAGTAAAATTGCGATTGCTATATCGGTACTTTAAAAATGGCTGAGAAATGCAAGTAGTTTTGGAAGTGGTAAATTTGGGCCCTTAAATCGAGTTAGATGAGAGATTTTAGGAGGCAGGAGCCGAGGTCTAGGAGGCGGTCTTGTCTGAGGAATAGCTTGACCGGAAAGTGCAAAATGGAAAGGGAATTCCAGATATGCTAAAATAGAAATTACCCATACTATTGAGGGACTACAAGAATGTGTTAGTCTGGTTCCCTGACGATATGTCCGGGATTCCCAGGAGATATTCGAGCACAAGCTACCCATTGACCCTAATCACAAGCCCATAAGATAAAACAAACGGACTTTCGAGCCCAAAATAAGTGCAGTAGTTGAGGCCGAGGTCAACAAACTGTGGGAAGCAAGAATAGTCTAAGTATTGGAGTATCTATGATGAGGAAATCCAAGACTAAAACAACACAACATATGAGTCAGAATCCATGAGGTCAACCAAAAGCTCCAATGCACTTAATGAGAAGGAAATGAAGATTTCCAAGAGTTACCCTACTCGCCATCAAAGTGGAAATGGTGAATGCTAATCATCCCATCTAAGGAAATGATGGAAATGGTATTTTTAAGCCGTGGAAATGGTGGAAATGGTATTTATGAGCTAAGGAAATGGTGGAAATGATAATTACGAGTCTTTCTAGTTAAGAAATGGAGATTTCATAAAGTTTGAAGAATTTTAGAAGTGAAATGTTTTTCGAGCTTCTGAAATGATTCCGGAAGCTTCCAGAAGCTTCCTACATCTACATCATCATGCTACATCAATTGGGCCGAATCCATCAAGTCCACTCCATGAACCCACATTCGGCCAAGCCCAAGCCCAAGGAGAAGCAATTCACAATTAGGGTTAGGGTTAGGGTTAGGAGGAGAATTAAGGTTTTGTGCATGTTACCTAATTCTCTTCCTAGTTTCCTCTTTTTCTTTTCTCCTTTATTTTTCGGTTTTCCCTTTTCTTTAAAGGTAAAATCTGAATTCCTTCCTTTTTCCTTGACATTTCGTTCATACCGTTTCGTTATACTTTTTCCCCTTCTTTTCTTTTACTTTTTCTTGCAAGTAAGTTCCTTTTTCTTGCTGATTTTTGTGAGTTACTTAATCTCTTGATTAAGCTCCAAATTTGTGTTTTCTTTCCTTATTTTTCCTTGTAAATTTCGTGCTCCCTATACCTATAAATAAGGGTGCTGCACTTCATTATTGAATAGTGATTAATTGAATGAAAGTTTATACTTTATTATTCACTCTTCTTTATTTTGGCTTAAGTAATTTGCATGCTTGTTAATTGCTAAAGTACAGGAACTATAGGCTAATTAGATAATTGCTCTATCTAATTGCATGCTTTGTTTTGCCTCTATTATTCTTCACTTGGTTTGAATTGTGTGTTTAATTTAACTTGTTAAATTAGTAGTCTGCCGAATCCAAGGGTAAGGATTCTAGAGTTTTGAGAGCTGCGTCTTGCATACAGACTTTCCTTGGCAATTTTCTGCATTGAGTTCTTGTTTTCACAAGTTGAAATCAAGGGTTCACATCAATTGGTATCAGAGCCTTGGCTGTTTGCTCGACAGGAGGAGGTTGGAATAACCCGATCAACTCATAAGGTGTTTTCTTTTCCGTAACTCTACTTTAAGTTCTGATTCTTGTGAAAAAGATTGCTCATTTTTAAGAAATTTTTTTTTATTAAATCCCTTTATTTTCGGTTTTTGCTGCTGCTTGTGATCTTTAAAAACTGAAATTAAAATCACAAAAAAAAAAAAAAAAGAGGCACCCGAACAAAAAAAAAAAAAAGAAAATAAGAAAGTGAAAAGAAGTTGAAAAAGCCTAGTTTGGTTTTTGCTTGTTTTGTTCATTTTTATGGGCTGTTTTTGCGATATTTATTCCTGTGTTAAGTACTTATGGTGAGTTTTACGGTTGATGTTAAGCAGCTCACCTTTGTTGCAATTGTGATTGGTATGCCTATGCTTGATACATTAGCTTTGAATTCTTGAAAATATATTGGATTCTTGAAATTGTGTCGTAGTGCTGCCCAAATTTTCTAAAATTGCTTAAAGGGATAATTTTTTTTCGCATGCTTGTGTCTTTGTGGCAAAACTTGAGTAAGAATTGTTTCTCCAAGGTTTAAGGTGTACTTGCAAAGTTGATAGTGTTCGATTACCGACACTACTCCCTACAGCACTACACTCCAAAAATGAAGAGGAATCTTTTCTTCATTAGAAATCTTCTTCTCTTTCCTGTGTACTTGTAAAGTTGATAGTGTTCGATTATCGACACTACTCCCCACAGCACTGCACTCAAAAATCTGAGGAATTTTTTTGCCACTTGGCTCTGGTTGCGTAAAGGAATCTTGTTTTCAAAAAACTTGGATAATTGGTGGGAATTGGTTTCTTGATTACCTATTGGGAGGGTGATCACATCTTGGGTAGTTTAAGTACTTCCTCATTTGTTTCAAATCTGCTAATTGTTCTTGTTCTTCAATTGAATTGCCCTGCTTCTTTAGCCTTGTTAACCTTTTTGTGCTACCTTGTATGTTTACTCTGAGAATATAGCTTGAATTTTGTCTTCGTGCATTGCCATTATCTCTGAACTTTGAGGGCTTCTCCCCGAAAGTTCCTATCGGTGCACTTCTTATTTGAGCTATAATACAAAATTTCATTTTTACAAGGTGTTTTTCAAAAATAGAACCAAGTGTCTATTTCAAAATTTTTTTGCTACTTTCCTATATAGTTGTTGTGCTTGTGTGATTAACTGTTGCTTGTTACCTTTGCCAAAGTAATCTATGAAAACTTTCTACAGGACTAAGGTAAAAGGTTGAGTGCTACAGCATACAAGGGCCGCCAACCCTAAAGAGCGATACACTGGTTTGTGTGTAGTTCGTTGGGAGGGGCACTAGGGGGACAAGGGGGTAAGGTTACTCTGCTCATTTTTCCTTCTTCTTACACTACAAGAAAAGACCTCTTTAGAGACACCGCCAAAATTGTCTCAAATAGTGCATTTACTGTCTCAAAATGGTTTTTGAGACAGTCTTGAGATAGAAAATGCAGCGTCTCCTTTGCGGCCGTCGCAAAAGAAATTTGAGACAGTAAATCTGTCTCAAATAGTTTTTGAGACAGACTTGAGACAGATTTTCATCTGTCTCAAAAGTATTTGAGACAATCATTTTTCTGTCTCAAATATTGTGTCTCAAGTTGTTAAAAATTGAGACACTTAATTGAGACAATAATATGCTGTCTCAAATAAATTTAGAGACAATAGTTTCCTGTCTTTAATATTGCGTCTTGAATATTTATATGTTAGAGACACTGAATTGAGACAATTCTATGCCGTCTCAAATAGAATTAAAGACAATAGTCATTTTGTCCCAAATATCATATCTTATTTTGTTTGGAAACACTAAATCGAGACGGCAATAATTCATCTCAAATAAAAAATAAATATCGCAAATTTGCTAATTGAAGAACTAATAAACACTACTATTTTATAAACAAAAATATATAGTATCCAAAATGTAAATAAATATTTACAATTTACAACTGCACACCGTACTTGATACAATCACTAAAATTCCATGTGTATTTTATAAGTGCTAGACATTACTTTGATAAAAGCTAAAGAAAAGACAGTTGATCAATATGATATGTAAATAGTTTAATTGTTTCATACAGAAAACATTGGTTGCTATCTTGGAAAAAGCTAAAAAATGCCTAGCAATAAAATAACGTATGCAAAAGTTCCAAGAGTCTAGAGCTAACTTCCATCCATCAATTCATCTTCAGAGTCCTGAAAAAAACAATAAAGAGATTTCAATAAGATCGTCTACAAACTTCTATAATGACATTTACAAACATCTCAACATAGTTTAGCTATATTGAATCCCTCAAACATACTAAAAGGAAACGCCTAACCAAGCAGTTATGAAAGAACCTATGAAGAAATAATGGAGTAATTCACCTGATAGAGCTCATATCTCCAATAGGCACGAGAACACCCATTTGAATCATTGCTTGAAGGACCAACATCGGAATAACATTTTCCTTTCTAACAAAACTTGCTTATCATGTACTCGCATATAAGTGAAATAGAACGAAATGTAATTTTGGAAGAACATAATTGACAAACAATTACCCTATCTCTGTTGTAATTTTGGACTGTTTTAAGTTTAGTTCTTCACCACAGAACATGTTTCACACATTATTAAACATAACAAGATCAATCACTTGTCACAACACAAGATTCTACATGAATTCAGTTAACTTCTCACAGCCTGACTTCTTTTTGTGTGAAAGGGAACTTATACATGATAGTTCACATTAAAGTTCATGGCTAACCTCTTCCAGAGCCGTAACAGTAGGAGGGACAAGTCAGCTGCCGAGCCCCATGATTTGATGTAATTATTCCAGCCACTCCAGTTTGTACAGCTGATCTTGCTAAGAGTGAGGAAAGGAAAATCACATAGTGATCTTAATAGCATATCAAGATACTTCGAAGAGTAAAGATAAAATTACAAGTACTCAAACAGTTTCACAAGTGCCTACCATCCTCTGCTGTTAATACACCCTTGACAAGAATTGGTAGCTCAGTAATTGTCTACAGCCACTTCACATCCTATCCATGCAAGAAGAAAATATTTACAAATGCTCCCTAACCATTATATATATCAAAAGTTTAAGATGTAGGCTACAAAGTACCTTCTAGCTGAGGGATCTATCAACTTGATCAGCAACATAAGAAGCAAGACCAGAATCATTAGCTTACAAAAGTTAAGTAGATCATCAGTGCAAACAGTATTATAATATGGATTTTAGATTTTATTCCTTTCCACAAGCATTGCACCTTGTCCATCTTTCCAAGATCCAATCCATAAAATTTCTCACTGTCAAATGGGCTGGCAAAACAAATCTGTTTAACTTTGCAGTGTCATTCTTCACATATTAATAACAAGCTCCAAGTATGAAAGAGGAAGAATGAAACAATAAACCAAGAAGACCAATTACAAATTACTGAAGTTGTTCAACTTTGAAAAGCAAGAAGAATAATGTTCTTATTTATTCACCTATTTTTGATATCAGCTTCCCTACGTCCCAAGTCATGGAGTATCCACAGTAAGAACAATTTCCTTACCTAGCCCTTTCAGCTCTCTTTACAAGTTGTGCAACAACATTTCGATCTTTCATGACCTACAAGCACAGGAAAGAAGTGATAGATGAACGAGGACACTTTAAATTGACACCTTAAAACATAGAAAGGCATATAATGTCAAAATGCTTCTGGCAGCTCCATGTTTCAAGAAAATTACAATTAAATTTATCCTAGAGATTAATTTCCACATTCAGTTGAGGATTCCCAATCACCAATGCATCCGAAAACATATTTCTATCACTTTTAAGCAGACACAAAACAATAAAGTATTATCTTTAACACATTTAAACTTTGTAAACTTCATTCTATAAATCTAGTAACCCTCAACAAAAACACAATTACATCGATCTTGTTACAACACATACAGATAGTTCCCCAATAGATTTTCTCATCAATTTTACCATACTATTCTCATATTTATTCGTGGGACTTGCCCTCATTCTACATAATTTAAATCCAAGAACATTTATCAAATTTTCAATCAATAAAACATACGTCGAACATGCAAATACTAACTTCCTATGAATTTGATTTTTAAATATATTTTGTTACTCAAAATCAAATTTTTAGGACTCTTAGTACATCAATTTCCAGATTTCTACATGCTTTGGGTAATTATAAGGTTAAATTGAAAAGGGTGAAGAAACCTACCTCTTGACCGATTTTCCTTGTGGCCTTTTCCGGCCCTTGATTCTTCTTCTCCCCTATTTCTCAGAATCAACCTCATGTGACTTCTTAGGTTCTAAGAAGTTTTAATTTCTTCGTCCATTTTTTCTGTTTTCATTTGGGGTTTCTTTTATTTGCGATCGAGTGTGGGAGAGAGTAAGTAATTCCGCTTTGGTTTGGGTTTCTTCTTGCAATGCCATGGAAGGAGGAGAGAATGGCTGGGGAAGGAAGAGGTGTGGGTTTTTGTGGGAAAACTTAGGAAAGCAAGAGGAAGAAGAGATCTGTGAGAGAAGAAGGGGAAGAGAGAACGTGGGTTTTGGGTTTGGGGGAAGAAGCTTGATTTTCTCTAATCTTTTGCATTTAGACACTTGTTGAAGTTCTTATTACAATATTACAGGCCCTACGATTTTAATTTATTTTCCTTTCCTTCCCATTATTTTAGTTTTATCTAGTAATCTAACTTACTAGTTTTAATAATTTTATAAATGGGTCCTTCTTTTAACTTGTTTTAATTTCAATTTGATCTCATTAACTTCCACCATCCTTTATGAACTTAATTAGTTTCCTTAATTTTTCAAAATTGTTAATTAAATAAAATTATCCATTTTTTTCGTGGAACATTTTAATTATTTTTTATTAACTTTTCTCTAGTATGTATTTAACTAAGTTTAGTTGGAAAGTTTTTAGTCTTAGCTTAAAACCTCTAATTTCGTTTTTGGGTTTTGAAATTATCATGACATTTGTTATTGTTCTAATTTTAACTCTTGATATTTTAATTTTATTTTGGTTACCAGTATTTTTAAACTAATCTTATTTCTAAATCATAAATTTTATATTCAAAATTTTAATTTTCAAATTAACTTATAAAATGTAATATTCAGAATTTTACAAGGTACAAAGTCATATAAATGAGTCAATTTCGACAATATCATTCCTATGTGCTTTGATGTGTTTTGGGAAATAGAGGTGTCATATACAGTTTTTGGAGTAAAAATGGTATTGATTCAATTGGTTGCTGAAAAAGAAATGGAGGGTTTCAAATTTCTTAAGTAAAATGGTGGGTTTCAATCCCAGGAAGGAGATAGACGATGGAAGTTTCATATAGCAGGAGGAAGGAGCCTGAATTTCATATTTTGACAAGAAAAAGGGTATTGTATGAAGCACTTGAACGATACAAATTTTGGGTCTTGAAGTTTCCCAAGTTTTTTATCTTTACTATTTTATGAGAAATTTTTTTATACTATCTTTAATAATTTTCTCAATTTGTTACATTTAAGACGAAGTATTTTTTTTTTAATCTCAATTTAGTTGTCTTAATTAATTAGGTTGAGACAATTTTTGTTACTGTCTTAAATAAGTGTCTTAATTAATTTCATTTGAGACAAAGTATTTTATCGTCCCTAATAAGTGTCTTAATTAGTTTTATATGAGACAACAATCCAACAACCGTCTCAATTATTATGTCTCAAATTAATTATTGAGACAGTCACTAAAAGTGTCTCAAAATAATGGTATTTGAGACAATTTTCTTATACTGTCTCAAAAATTTGTCTCAAATACCATGTTTTCTTGTAGTGTTAGCAGGTTATTTTCTGGTTACTATGTTCTCATGGCAACTGTGGAGACGATTGCTGAGTTTGAATTCTCTAATCAGGGATGGCTTCCTCACGGTCGTTGGGTATGCCCGGATATTCCATATTTTGATGGGACCACAGGCTACCTGGACTATTTGAAGTGGGAGAGGCAAGTTGAAAAAAGTTTCCGGCTTCGTAGTGTCCTTGATCAAAGTAAAGCTCTAGACGCCGGTGGTCGGTTAAAAGGCTATGCTAAGGATTGGGCATGAGATAGCTGGGACTATGAAGGTAAACTCAAATCATGGGATGACTTGAAATTTCGGCTGCGAAGGGATTTCCTCCCTCCGGGTCTGAAACACTTCACGATTCTTATTGAGGGCCTTCCTACAAAGCAGTTCACAGAATATCTAGACCCATATGCCAACTTATTAGAGTCAGTGAAGGCTCTACAAGTGCTCGTACTGCAGAAGATCATTGCTGATGAATCAGAAACAACTGTTTTGTCCGAAAGCATTGGGAGTCACAATCCTTTCGTACATGAGGAGTTTGAGAGTACACATCTTGATAACCTTGAGGAAAGTACTAATTGTTCTACCTAATCGGGTCATGACGGTAATATTCCTTCACCAGAGCTGCCGGAAAGGATCGAAGGTGACGATATGATCATCAAGGATGATTTGGGGACTGTCTATGATCCGCCAAGTCCAAAAGAGCTCAAATGTGCAGATCTTATAATCATAGACGATTTGGTGGAAGTCCATGATCCGCCAAGTCCACTTGCTGAGAATTAAGGTAAAACGCCTACTAGATGTTGTCTGGAATCTATTCCAGGAAGGTATGCCTTAACTTTTTCCATTGATTCTCTATTTGTTGTTTGTGAAATAATAGGTAAGTCTACAATGCATGGTAGTATAAGCACTTACTATGTATCAAGCTTTAATGTCTTACCCTTGTTTTAAAAATATAAAGGTTTTATGTTTGAGAACTATAGGTTAAAGATCTTGTTCTCTAGGTATACATCTTTTGGTATCACACTGCATGGATTTGTTGTTACAAAGATATCTAAGATGTGCTTTAAGGAAATTACAAATGTGATACTAACATGTTACGTGCGATTTCAAAAGGGTTTGATAATTATGCTTTTGTTGATAGTTTTATAACTTGTGTGCATGATTTTCTTACCTAAGTGCTGAGTGTGTAGTTATAAGCTATACAACATTAACACTAATAGTGGTGGTGCGACCAAAAAAGGACATGACGTAGAAGCTTTGATTTTTCAGGTAAGTATGATCTACATTCTGTGTTTAAAGTACTGACTTGTTATGTTTGTGTTTGCAGTAATTTGGATTCGAGGACAAATCCTTTCCAACCGAAAGGGAATGATGAGGAAATCCAAGGCTAAAACAACACAACATATGAGTCAGAATCCATGAGGTCAACCAAAAGCTCCAATGCACTTAATGAGAAGGAAATGAAGATTACAAGTGTTACCCTACTCGCCATCAAAGTGGAAATGGTGAATACTAATCATCCCATCTAAGGAAATGGTGGAAATGGTATTTCCAAGCCGTGGAAATGGTGGAAATGGTATTTACGATCTAATAAAATGGTGAAAATGGTAATTACAAGTCTTTCTAGTGAAGAAATGGAGATTTCATAAAGTTTGAAGAATTTTAGAAGTGAAACATTTTTCGAGCTTCTGAAATGATTTCGAAAGCTTCCAGAAGATTCCAAAAGCTTCCTACATCTACATCATCATGCTACATCAATTGGGCCGAATCCATCAAGTCCACTCCATGAACCCACATTTGGCCAAGCCCAAGCCCAAGGAGAAGCAATTCACAATTAGGGTTAGGGTTAAGAGGAGAATTACGGTTTTGTGCATGTTACCTAATTCTATTCATAGTTTCCTCTTTATTTTTCGGTTTTCCCTTTTCTTTAAAGGTAAAATCTGAATTTTTCCTTCCTTTTTCCTTGAGAATTTCGTTCATAACCTTTCCTTATGGAAGACAAAATTTCCCCTTCTTTTCTTTTACTTTTTCAGCAAGTAAGTTCCTTTTTCTTGCTGATTTCTGTGAGTTACTTAATCTCTTGATTAAGCTCCAAATTTGTGTTTCCTTTCCTTATTTTTCCTTGTAAATTTCGTGCTCCCTGTACCTATAAATAAGGCTGCTGCACTTCATTATTGAACAGTGATTAATTGAATGAAAGTTTATACTTTATTATTCACTCTTCTTTATTTTGGCTTAAGTAATTTGCATGCTTGTTAATTGCTAAAGTACAGGAACTATAGGCTAATTAGATAATTGCTCTATCTAACTGCATGCTTTGTTTCGCCTTTATTATTCTCCACTTGGTTCGAATTGCGTGTTTAATTTAACTTGTTAAATTAGTAGTCTGCAGAATCCAAGGGTAAGGATTCTAGAGTTTTGAGAGCTGCGTATTGCATACAGACTTTCCTTAGCAATTTTCCACATTGAGTTCTTGTTTTCACAAGTTGAAATCAAGGGTTCACATCAATCTAGAATGGCAAATCCTATGCTAGTGACAAAGTCAGATAAGAGTTAGTGGATGTGCACCGATTTCACGGATCTGAACAAAGTGTGTCCTAAATATCATTTCCCAGTACAAAGGATTGACATACTGGTGGACTCCATTGCTAGCTTCTGGTACCTAATTTTCCACGATGATTCTGAGGGGGATCATCAGATATTCCTAAGCAAAGAGGATGAGAAAAAGACCTCTTTCACAACTGACTAAGGCATGTATTGCTACACCATTATGCCCTTCGGGTTGAACATGCAGGGGCCACCTATCAATGTTTAGTGAACAAGATCTTCAAGGACTAGGTAGGTCAAAGTATGAAAGCCTACTTTAACGATATATTGGTAAAATGCCGAGATCAGGAAAACTTGAAAGCTAACTTCAAGGAAGTTCTTAAGATACTTAGAGAAACCAAGCTCAAATTGAACCCCTAGTAGTGTGTCATATCAGTGTTACCTTAGGAAATTCTTGAACTATACATGGTTTCAGAGAAAGTGGTCTTGGCTAACAAAGACAAAAGGTCGAGGCCATCTTGAACATGCAACGCTAGCTATAGTAAAATATATTCAAAAACTCACTAGTAGGCTGGAAACATTGAGCCGTTTCCTCTCAAAATCCACAAAATGCTTACTACCCTTTTCAGGGTACTCAAGAAAATAGATAAGTTTGAATGGATCAAGGAGTGCATTGTGGTGTTTGAAGAATTGAAGAAGTATTTGGCCGAGGTGACCTAGCCATGCCTTTGCCAGACGAGCCGCTATTTCTATATGTGGCCGCCTCCCACACTGTGGTCAATGCAGTGGTATTTGAAGAAGAAAATGCCAATAAAAGCTGATCGACTAAGTAAGCAAGGTGCTATAAGCAGTTGAGAATAACTACTCATCAGTGGAGAAACTTATTTTTGTTATTGTGGTGGCCGTTCGGAAGCTTTGACCATACTTCGAGTCTCACCTGCTCACTTTAATTTTTATACCACCATCAAGCAGGCCCTCAATAAGCCAGGAGTTTCAGGACGAGTTGTAAAATGGCCTGTGGAGTTCAAAAACTATGGCATACAGGTCAAGCCCCGATCAGTCATTAAAGGCCAAATTTTGGGGGATTTCCTAGACGACTGCACGACAACAGATCCTGAGCCCTTTACGGCTGAAGCCAAGGTGAATATATGAGGATGTACTCTATTTGTAGATGTAGTTTTAATTTAAGCAAGCAGGGAGTTGGGCAGGCGTGATGCTCACCAAACCCTAAAGGGAAAATGATGAGGTCATCCTTGGCTTCTTTGAGCCAGGACAGTCCGTACCATGCCAACCAAGCAGCCCTACCCGAGGAGTTCACATTAAGATGGAGAAATCGGCCGTTATCTTTGAAATCAAGGAAGATAACCGACCTACAAGTCCATCTATTTGAAGTTCGGGTCATTTCTTTAAGTTCTTGAATTTTTTGAAACATTTCTTTGTAAATCTGGAAGTTTTATAACTTCCCGGTTTATCAAATGGTTACTGACAATGAATCTTGAAAAAAAAGGTATAAATCTTAATTTTCAACATTTTCAACATTTTCGATGGGTTCAGAAAGTTTCTCATTGCATTCGGAACAATTTGAGCTATTTGGTGAAGTTTCGCATGAGGTCTTCACAGCATGCTATGCCTAAATAAGCCGAATCCATCAGCATCTATATTGATGAAACACGATTTGCCCTTAGGAACATTGAACCTCCCAATCCCAAAAAATGCCTCACTGGATCTGGAAATGACCTTAAAGGTGCGGGGCAATCCCCCATTTATCACTCCGACGCTCAAATCAATAAGAGATATAGCAAGAGTATAAGAATCAAGTGTGTAGTATTGACTTAGAATTGCGTACCTTGATTTGATGTGGCTCAGTATTTTTTTAGACTTACTTCAAGATTTGTCTGTTGGGTTGCCTCATTAAGACTAGCTCCAGTAATTAAAAGATCACATGATTCCAGCTTCTTTATTATGTTCTTAACTCCTCCACATGACTAGCACGGCATTTAAAATTACTAATGCTCGATTTTGACTATGTGACTGGATTCGATAATTAATGCCTCATTAACTCCATACAACCGGTAATGTCTTTCTTATCTTTTGTATTTATCTCTTACATTTCGCTATGTATTTATTATTCTCTTATCGTGTCTTTATTATGTTGACTCATTTGTCATGACTCACGGGGTCCCGTTTCAAGATTAGCTGACTAGTTCATTTTACCAGGGGTTGGCATATTACTTCTACTGTTTTCGATAACCCTCTAGTACTGGCTAATGACTAATCCCCGGCTAATGACTTGTTTCAGTAACCCGCGGACCGGCTAATGACTTGTCCCGGCAACCCACTGGACCCAACTAATGACCATTTATTTCGTTTGACATGACTTAGTTTTTAATTTCTTGTTAATGCTTCCCCAATTCACACATGGATAAGTCTTGCTGCTCATTTATTTTTATCTTATTCTTTTTAGATACTTTACGAGTCATTTTGTTACATTTTTTGGATCCCAGTGACATCTTGGATACCGGCCAATTTTATCTTTTTATTACTTAATGGGCCTCTTTTCACGATTGGGTCAAGCCCAATGACTTGCTCATTTTTGCTCACACCAACAAGCCCCCTTTTTAAGCCTTAATAAAATACAATACTTTTACTATTTCTCGATTACCCGTTTTATCTATATCCAGTTTTGGGCAAAGGACGTTCTTCTAGTTCCCCGACTCTTGTGACCACAAATTTTGAAAATTCTCCTGAACTGGGTTCTTACCCGTCTTAAACATGAACTTGAGTTTATCTAACTTCCAGCCCCCCGAGAATAGATAGCAATACTTATGTGTTTATCTATTCTAACAACCTTTACTTTCCTGGTTTTCCAAAATGATATTCATGGTAACCCAAGTCTAGTGCATCTATGTCAACCAGAATACGAAACACAAGTAAATAAAAAGACTTTGAAACCTTTTGTGCAAAAATTTTGTTCCTCGATACCATCAACTGTATTAATGAGTCTAGTTGATTGTGTAACTTTTCTCGATTGTCATAAATCTCATATTGATTAGCATTCCACAAGTATGTCTCGGTGCCCAGTCTTTCTACAGGACCCAGGGTTGTCATGAATGTTTTTCCTGTTTTAAATTACAATGCAAACAAACAATGCCATTTACAGTAGAAAATTCAACAGCTATATAGATGATTGAAACAACAGATTTGGAAGTGACTTAGACCAGGTCTTCTGTAACAAACATTATTCAACAACAACGCATGATTGACACATTAGCCTGGAAGCGGTTTCATAACTGGGACTTCCGTAACCATTTTTGTTCAACGACAGTCCATGATTGACACAAGGTTAGAAGCGGTTTAAAAACCATGCATTCCATAATTAACATAGTTCAATGACAATTAATGATTGACAAACAACCTGAAAGTGTTTCCAAACCTGGCCTTCCGTAATATACATTAGATAGTGACAATAGTAGTTAAAGTGACAGGGATGGTTTATCATCCCGTAAACTGCACCTAATGATTTTGAAAACTGACTAATGATGTTTGTACTGGCTCCATAATTTTACCACTGGAAGACCATGGATTTTCTAGGCTCTCCTTGAATTCTGTCCGTTAATATTTCCCTTGTAACTGACATCAATCATTAAATAACCCCATTATTTCAGCTTGAATCGTAATAGCAATCTTGCATTGATATCACCATGTGACCAGTACTAGCCCATTAATGCCATTACTTTAATGTTTGTAACAAGCACTAATACATTAATACAAGTAACGACTCCTTATCTCTTGCCCAGGAAATTAACGCTTTTGACCGTATTTCACTTCAGTAACTGATATTCGAAAATCAACATACTAAAAATTTGAAACCCAAGATTTAATTTCCCTTAATCCAGTTAGCTGTCATAATGTCCTCCCGAGTTACCATTCCTTTCTCAACATCAATGCAAAACAAACAACAAGAAATGCAACAACAGTAAAATATGCAGAATCAAAAAATTTTCAAAAGAATATTTTTTTTACATCAGTTTCAATGAACTTTTTAATTGTTTTGAGAGCCACTTCCGTTCTCCTTATACAGTAGGAACGTTAACAACCATGTAGATTTGGAAGCGGTTCAAAAACCAAACCTTCCCAGATACACGTTACTCCGGTAAAATTACCCAAATATAATTTATTCGCCTGGATGGTTTTGAAATTTTATAATCGGTCCCGAATTGTAAAAATAAAATGATTTGAAAATTTTTTTTTAGGAAAAGTAAGAGTAAGGGGGCAATAAGTATTAAAAAAAGAGCAGCATTTGAAAATTGAGGAGTAACCAGCACTTAGTGGAGGTGCAATGCTCATTTTTGTCGAAAAATTAATTTTTCTTGTTCTGGTAAAATTACCCAAACCTCATGTATTCTCCAGGATGGTTTGGAAATTTTTTAAGAGGTCCCTAATTGTAAAAATAAAATGAGTTGAAGGTTTTTCTTTAAGCAAAGTTAGAGTGGAAGGGCAATAAGTATTAAAAAAAAGTGCAGCCTTTGAAAATTGAGGAGCAACCAGTACTTAGTGGAGGTGCAATGCTATATTTTGTCTAAAATTAATTTTTCTTGTTCCTGTAAAATTACCCAAACCTAATTTATTCGCCTGGATGGTTTGGAAATTTTTTTAGAGGTCCCGAATTGTAAAAATAAAATGATTTGAAGTTTTTTTAGGCAAAATTAGAGTAGAAGGGCAATAAGTATTAAAAAAAGAGCAGCCTTTGAAAATTGAGGAACAACTAGTACTTAGTGGAGAGGCAATCAGTATTCAAAAAAGGGCAAATTTGCAAAATGAGGAGCAACCAATACTTATTGGAGGTGCAAGGCTCCATTTTGTCCAAAAGTATATTTTTCTTGTTCTTTTAAATCTATCCCAAACTTATTTATTCTTGAGGAAGGTTGAGAATTTTTCTCACACGTCCCGAATAAGAGAAAAGTGCAATTTATATATTTTTTTCAAGTAATTTTCATAAAATGTGCAATATCTATTATATGAACGTGCAATGTTTTGAAATTAGATGTGCAATAGTTTTCTTGTAATTGAGCAACGTACTCCGACCTATATATATGCATCTGTGTATGAGTAAATGTGCAAATGTGCAATGTGTAGGAGTAAAAAATACAAGTTCATATCATTATAAATTTTTATATGCGATGTGCAATGCACGAACATTAAAAGTGAAATGTATTTGGGATAGGTGTGCAATTGTGTATCAGTAAATATGCAATATTCACACATAAAGAATACGTTTTATTCCTTACAACTAACTAAATAAATAAAATTATAATTTTTAAATTTGGTATGCTCACATGGATTTTTTTTTTTTTTTTTTTTTTTGGAGTTGAAATATGTATTCTTATAATAATTATAAGTTCTGAAATGAGATGTGCCATGCCCCAACATCAAACGTGTAATGTATTGGAGATTGATGTGCCTGTGTATAAGTAAATGTGCAATGTTCACACCTAAAAATTACTTTTAATTCCTTACAACTAAATAAATAAATAAAATTACCATATTTAAATTTTCTATGTTTACCTACAAATTTCTTTAGTTTGGTATATTCACCTGATTAGCAGGTTACCACTAATTAATGGATTATAGTATATATGCTAGTTAAATTATATGTCAAAATCCTATTGGCTTAAGTGAAAAAGAACCATTCCTCTAAAACAAAGATAGGGACTATAGAAATTTTCTATGTGTGTGTGTGTGTGTGCGCACGCTCGCACTCGTGCGTATTGGGTGTATGTAGATGTGAATTTTTTGAGTGTGAAGAAGAGTTTTGACTCATACTTCATATAATGTATTCTTTAGAGAAATAAGTATAGAGTAGTATTTATCTACTGTATTATGGGGATATGGCAAGACAACATGGTGTAAAATTGAGTTACCCTCAATTAGTAGTGCATGCTGATAAGTGGTCTAAAGTTAGTATGCTAGGCTGTTAAATCCTGAGGTGACAATATTAGAGATAGTGATCTGATGCACCGGATTCTTACTCAGATGCGCTTGAATCATCTAAGAATGACGATTACGTGCCTTAGCCCATCCCGTACTATTTTTTTATTCTAAATTATTGTTATTTACTTTTAATTTTTTTTATTTTTTTATTTCTACTAATATTTTATTTCGTTCGAGTAGCAACAAGAAAAACATATCACTACCCTTATTAACAATTTAGGAAGAATTACACTCTTTTTATAAATTTTATAACTTCCAATATCCTTAATGGAAAATTTTCCTGAACAGTATACCGGTATTGCAATGAACAGGATTTTGATTAACCCGTTTTATAAAATTAACCCATTTAATTTATGCTAATGTATCATATTTTTATTTTTCAATACACATCTTATACATAAAAATTCACTTAGTACATACATATATCGGATGAGACAATAGTCCCTTAAAACAGCCTTTTAACCATTGAATTTGGCCTTGTATAAATTAACTATCCAACTATATATTCAATTGCAATGGTCAAATTTAATGATAGAATAATTTCTTGAAATGATTATAGTTTTTCCATTATATATAAGTATATATAGATATATATATATATATAAATGTATATATATATTCATTCAAAGCATGTTTCAAGAAAAGAGATTCCACAGCTTCAGCATCAAACATTTTTTCTGAGGGACTTTGTTTATTTTAGGACGAATTACATGTACTTTTCTCACATTTTGTTAAATTACGATCGTCTTTACGGTTTTGAAAATTACAAAACACCTTTTCGAATTATTCAAATAGTTTTTTTTTTCTTTTTAACTTATAGTAAGGGTGCTATCAAGTCGAGTGTCAACTCAAAATTTAGTGTATAAACGGTGATCCTTTAGTAAATAATCGATTTAAAATTTCAATTATGTTCTATTGTTTATTAACTAAATGAGCTTGAGCTAACTTGTTCAGAATCGGGCTTGTTTCTTTTGATGCTTTTGTTTTTGGTTTGGTTTTGAAAACATCTTTTTGAAAAATAGTTTTTTAATGTAAAAAGTATATTAAAAATGTAAAAACGTATAGATGAATAGTAAAAGTTGTATTAAAAATGATTAAAACTGATTACATATATATTAAATTTACTGCACAAACCAAAACGGGTCTTCAACACCGGTTGCAATGAAAATCGGTGTTAGCATTTCAAAATGCGGATCATCGGCACCAGTCAGACTGCTACCGGTGTTGATGATACAATTTAACACTGGTGTCATCATAAACCAGTGTTGGTTATTTCAATAACAAGTGTTAAAATTTATCAAAAAAGCGCGCAAATACGAAGAATAAAAAATTCACCTAGTTCACTGCGTAGAACAAAATTATTCACGTATTATGTAGAGAAAACTTTGAAACCCTCATTGTTCACTGTTTAAGGTGGCCGCCGATGATGTTCAAATTGATTCCGGCATCAAGACATATATGTGTGTGTGTGTATATATATATATATACTGTCTTTTCCGGTATAACTTATTCTTTTATTTTATGGTTTTGAATCAACGATTCTAAGAGTTTATCTATTTTTTTACTTTCGAATCTGGGTGCTAGATTATAGTATCGTTTTCCTTGTTGTATAGATTGAATCAGTAGGTATGCAATCCGATTTGATATAAAATATTTTAAAATTTTCATTATTTTAAGCATTGAAAGCATGAGCATGTTGCATATTTTTTGTTCAAAGGTTTACATCGAATCGGCAGTCCTGCAATCCAACTCGATCCAAACCATTTTAATGTATTTTTGTTATACCTTCTGTTTTGTGGGTACTGAGAGTATGATTATTATGCTTTTATATCTTATTAATGTTTAGATCTATCCAAGTTTATATTTAAACTGGTGTTTTAATTACCCAAAAAAAAAATTCTGCCAACTGTTTTGTGGTGGTCAGAACTTGAAATTGAATCTTACTAATGTTTAGATCGATTAAGCACCCCTGCAATCCAATTCGATGTAAACCCTTTTTATATTGTATCTTCTGTTTATGGGTAATGTAAGCACAAAACTCTTTATTGATTTTTTATTATTAATGTTCAGATCTAATCTGGTTTAGATCTAAACATTGTTTTGATTATTGGAGAATAAATTTATGTTTTTGTTTTTGGAAATTTTCAGAATTTGAAATGTAATATGGGTTTTTTCTTTTCAAGTATTTAGATCGAATTGGGCTCCCTGCAGTCCGATTCGATCTAATCCCTGATTTTTTGCTCCCTGCAGTCCGATTCGATCTAATCCCTGATTTTTTACTTTTTTTTTCCTTTATTTTTTTTGGTTATTAGTTTGATAGCATGTTTTAATAGTTGTTCATTTTTTTTTCCATTATTTACAGGTATTGTTTTCTGCCCAATTATCAATCTTCAGTATATTTTTATTGAATGGTGGTTGGTGTTGGTTGAAAACTTGGGGAAAAGAGAGTTCAAAACATTGACTTGTTTATTCTCTTTGGAGTTTCTTACAATATATTTGAACCTTTTCGGAGTTTCTTGCCATACATAATTTTACTATCATTCTTTCGTCATCCTCCTAAAGTGTAACACCTCATTGTCTAGTTATGGAAAATACAGAAGTATCAATGAAAGAAACAAGGGCCAAACTAGGCACTGGGGCATGACAGCTTTCGAAGTCTATAAGCCTTAGTTTGTTGTCAGAACCCATTCCCTAGTTTGGCTACCTTTATTCTTTAGCCATACTTCTGACATTTTGAAACTATATAAGTGTTTCGTTTTACAGCTGGAGAATGACAAAGAATATGGAGGAGGACAAAGGTCGACCGAGGTGGTCAATGGCCTTTCGACTTCGGAGAAAAGCCGCTCGAGAGAATGAGTGTGAAATTTCTAACTGGAAAGTGGCGGAGAAAGACCGAATACTCTCGAGAGAATGATCGAACGTACATATTTGAAGAGGAAAGTGGCGGGGAAAGATTGGAGCTGAAGAGGGGTAAAGGCGATGGAAACTGCTTCTATGACAAAGGGTGATTCCCTAGATGAACTTCCTGGACTTGTTAATATCACCGGCTTTCTCCAACTTTTAGCATTGAAGTAAAAGATGCGTACACGTAGACAAAGATCGATTGAATGTGAAGTAGAAAACAAAGATTTGAATGTGAAGTAAAAGACGAAGAGGAAGATGAATATGTACAAGATATAGCATTTAGATTGTATTAGAAAATTAATAAATTATTGATTTTTCTGTTTTGTAAGGTCTATTATGTAAAAATTAGTTTTGTTGAAATATATATTGATGCATATTTTTCATATAAAATTTTTACTGAGTTGGATTTTTAAATATTTTGCAAAGTATTCTTACCGTTATTTTATTTAATTTATATGCTATAAAACATTTTTTTTTTTTCTCAATTTTCCAAATTTAACACCAGGTTTTTTATTATAACTGATGTTGAAGATCCGTAATCTTTAACCCCGGTTTCTGGATAATTAGTGTTCATGAGCCGAGATTATTGGCACCACCTATCATTCACACCACATTGGGAAGAGCGAATAACAAATGTTAAAAGGGTTCAAAAACCAGTGTGAAAGATCCGTTTTGTAGTAGTGCAAAAACAAAACCAAAAAACAATCAAAAGAAACGGGCCCTTAAACTTATTCCTGGAAGTTTGTGTTTGTTATCCGTCATAACTAACATGAATTCCTTTTGTAATTATGACAAAATTATGAGGTGATATTGGTAACTTTTAAAATTAGTACATCTGATTAGTGATATGACCAATCATTGACAGAGGTAACGGGTGTTGTTAAATGCAGTACAACATTTACTACATGCAGTACCGTTTATACTATTAAATAAAAAATAAAAATGACCAAATATCCTTTTTTTTTAAAATTTTTACCTTTCCTTTCCCCTCTAGCCTGGGGTTGCCCTGTTTTTTTTTTTTTTAATTATAAATACATTTTAAATTAATTTTTTTTCAATTTAGACATTTATGAATATTTTTTATTTAGGGTTTATGAATTTTAAGAGTTTAGGATTTATGTCACAGACAATGAGTATTTTATGATTAAGTATTTTTACATACTAATTGTATTTTAACACTAATAATAATAATTATTCATGTTCTAAATAAAAAATATTCATAACTGTCTAAAATTTAAAAAAAACTAATCTAAAGTGTATTTAAAATTTTAAAAAACTGAAAAAAGAATAAAAGAAAAAAAAAAGGAGAAAAACAGCAGCAACCCCAGGCTGCATCGGCCTAGGGTGTTTCTTTCCTTTTTTTGTTTTTTCTGTTTTTTTTTTGTTTTTTAATTATAATGAATTTTAAATTAGTATATTTTAAATTTAGATACTTATGAATATTTTTTTTATTTAGAACATGAATAATTAATTATGATTAGTGTTAAAATACAATTGGTATGTAAAAATAACCACATACAGTAAAATACTCATTTTCTATTACTTAAATCCTAAATTGTAAAATAATAAACCCTAAATCTTAAAAATTCATAAACCTAAACTCTAAATATGAAGAAAAATTGGGACTGTTTCACGATGGAAAGCGATAAACTGAAAACAAAAAAAAAAAGAAAAGAAAAGAAAAGAAAAGGGGGGAAATTGAGGCTGTTTGGCTGCAGAGAGGCAGTTTCGTCAATTTAATTTTTTACTATTAAAAAGGGGACTGCATTTAGTAAAACTTGCACTACATTTAACATCTCTGAAACTATGGGGTGCCATTTATTTTAGAGTAATGATAGACATTTGATAGGTGTCCTTTAGCTGCTGAATTTTAGAGCATATTTGTGGCAAATCTCACGGGTATGTGCCAGTTTTTGTAAGATAAATGCAGGTTTTAGGAAGAAGAACAATTAGAGAAAGTAAGATGCAAAAGAGGATGAAAAGGGCTCATGAGCCCAAAGAAGCAATGAAGGGAGGCATTATGCATGCGAGAGGAACAAGTAGGCCAAAGTTGAAGGAGCCCAAATGCAGTGAGCAGCCTAGCCCAAAGAAGAGAAGGAGGCCCAATGAAGAAAATAGGCAATTGCCTAATTAATTGATCACCCGTAGGAAGCAATTGGAATGGAATTTGGACTCTTTAATTGCCAACATTGGTGGTGCGCCTGGAAGAAGGAATTGTTTCCTTATACATTAATCCTTCTTTGGTTTGCCTGCTTGACTGTCAAAATAGTTTATTGAGTAATGCATGGTTGGATGATGGGGGACCTTTTCTAGGATAAACCTTTTTTTTGGCTTGAGTTTCTGAACCTTCCCACACAGAAAAATAACCCTTAGTCAGCAAGTTGAAGCCTTGACCTTTCAATTCTGAGTCAGTAAAAGTTAGCCAAGGCCTGTTTTGAGTAACTCCTTTCTTACCCTTGGTGTGCATGCTGCATGGTAATTATGTGTTGATGCTGCAACAGAGAAGAGGTCATGAGGTACAATTTGTGGAGTCCAGTTCTGTTTCCTTTTGTATCTGCTGAAATTATATGAAAAATCAGTTTTGCTGTGGTAAGAAAATGAGTTCACATTTGAGAAGGAAAAGAAAAAAAAAGAGATGATGAAATAAGAATAAGAGCTGGTTATGTTTTGAATACGATTGCAGAATAAGTGTAAAGGACTGGACAAAGAGGTTATGTGCTGAATTTTTAATCAAGTTCTGAAAAAGTTTTTGGTAACTGTCACTGCTTGAATAATTACAGAAAGAGCTGAATGTTGTGGCTCTAGGTCAGGAAAAGCAAGAAGTGGAGTTGATGTCCAAATAAAAGGAGCAGCAGGTTCTATATGCATGCACACTATTTGTCGAATTCTGCAGGTGACTTAGAACCCCATAGGGCCCGACCAAATAAATAAAAATCCCTTGGCCCCATTGCGTCCCTGTGAATAAAAGGTTGTTCTTAACATCTGTGCATTACTCAATTTTTACTGTGGAGATGGTCAGTTATCAAACTTTTGAGTTCTGACTAGACTAGGGATGAATCACTTGTCCTAATTTTCTGAATTGTGAGTTGTGTGTTTTACTACCCATAAGAGTGCCTGCTTGGGAATTTGTGCATAAACTGTGTTAAACTGACTTGGTATGGTTTGTTTGGTGGAATGGTAGAGTTTGCATAATCTGTGATTAAAAGGTGAATCTTGTGATACAAGTACAATTGACATGAGGAATTTGGGCAGAGTAATCCTGTGTTTATGTGGTGTCATTGTGTCGTGTGAGTCATGTTTTGGGTGTTGACCTTGTTCAAATACTCCTTGTTTGTTTTTTCTATTATGTTTCTTTTGGGTCTGTTCAAGTTTTGTGTCTTTGTGTTTTTGTTACGTGAAAAAGGGAAAGAAAAAGGGACTGAGTTTAATTCTTCACTTCACGCTTGAGGACAAGCGTCATTCAAGTGTGGGGATATTTGATAGGTGCCCTTTAGCTGCTGAAGTTTAGAGCATATTTGTGGCAAATCTCACGGGTATGTACCAGTTTTTGTAAGATAAATGCAGGTTTTAGGAAGAAGAACAATTAGAGAAAGTAAGATGCAAAAGAGGATGAAAAGGGCTCCTGAGCCCAAAGAAGCAATGAAGGGAGGCATGATGCATGCAAGAAGAACAAGTAGGCCAAAGTTGAAGGAGCCCAAATGCAGTGAGCAGTCTAGCCCAAAGAAGAGAAGGAGGCCCAATGAAGAAAATAGGCAATTGCCTAATTAATTGATCACCCGTAGGAAGCAATTGGAATGGAATTTGGACTCTTTAATTGCCAACATTGGAGGTGCGCCTGGAAGAAGGAATTGTTTCCTTATACATTAATCCTTCTTTGTCTTGGAGATTATTTTTAGTAGTATCCTACATGGAAATAGTTTTAGTAATGTCCTATTTTGAATTAGTTTCTACTCTCCATTCTACACCTATTTATAGGGATGGAAGGGAGAGGAGTAAGACACGCTTTTTCAGTAGAGTTTTATCATATATTTTCGTAGCTAGTTCAGAGCAAATAGCAGTAGTTTTCTATTTTTTGCGATTTGAGGAATTCTGTCCAGGAGAGGTTCCGTTAGCCCTAACGGGCGGTAGCTCACTCAGGGGATTATTTTCAGATCGTAATTCAAGTATTTATTCCTTATTTATTTTATTCTTTTCGATTATTTTCAGTATGAATCGTAAAATAATTATGTGCGTAATTAGTTTAAATATGAGTAGCTAAATTATACATTCCAGCATAATGTAATAGCAATTAATCCGGGCATGTTATGAAATCGAATTGTTCTTAAATTAAATTGCATGTGTTCCTTCTTATTCTCTGCTCAGAACTTTGATTACTGATATTTAATTGAGATTGATCACCTTAGTTGAATTAGGTAGAGCCAATTAATTCCCAGTTAAATAACATAATATTTATTGGGCAAGATTAATTAGTGGTAAAGTTACCTTCAGGTAATAGAGAATAAGGGATTAGTAATTTTTAGATGTTGATTCAATAAGAATAACTAAAATCGGGTTTCCCTAAATCTTAAGGTTGTTAACTTGGTTAATAGGTGTCGATGCCTTACGGCCTGTTCCTTGTTAATTAGAGTAGCAATTATGTCTGTGCGGATTCACGGTAATTGTCGATAAAGTAAGGGGAGATTGGGTTATGTCTGTGCGGATTCACGGTAATCTATAACTGATTGACGACATGCTATTTAATACATTATTGAGTTGATGATTAACATGCACGTGATTATTGTGATTTACATATTGCTGGAATACTTTATTACATTGATTAAACTCTCTTTCTTGATTTAAGTGTGTTATTTAGTTTTCACTAATCTTTTACAAAGTCTCTCTGAGCAATAAAGGTGGTTGCAAACCAAAACTGTTTGGGATTTAATAGGTTTTGTGATTTTAAGCAGTCCGTTCCCTGTGGGATCGACCCTGTTATCATTGTGCTACTTATAGCTATTTGTTGCAGGTTTATACAGTACTTTTACTGTATTTGATAGGGCTAACGACGGTCTTATCAACATTTCAACTAATTCATCACAATTTTTGCCAGACAACTCATGTGGCATGCATTCATTGGTCGCTTATGTGATATTAATAATTATTTCATAAAAATATAACCAATAAATGCATGTCACATGAGTTGCTATCCAAAAGTTGTGATGAATATTTGAGATGTCTATCATTACTCTTTATTTTATTACTGTGTGTACTAGATCAAAATAGTAAATTTTTACGTAAAAAATATAAAAATTGTCTCCTTTAGACAGCTAATTCAGTAGTACACTTATCTAGTTATATACTCCCTTTGTTCTCTAAAGAATGTTCCCTTAAGGACATTTTCTTGTTCTTTACAGAGTGTCCCTTTTCAAACTCTAATATAAAAAGTTAAAAATTTTCCTATTTTACCCATAATTTAATTGATGTATTAATTATATTCTCTTTCTAAATGTACATACATTACATAAATTCCCATTAATTTGTAGTTAAACAAGAGAATATAATAGGGTAGAAGAAGAATTTTTCCCGCTTTCTTAATTTATGTGCAAATCTCTAAGGTCCGTTTGGTTGAACGGAATTAGAATGGGATTAGAATTGAAATTCTATAGAATTAAAATATAGAATTAAATTGAAAATCCACTTGAATTCTATTGTTTGGTAAAAGAATAGAATTATGTAGAAATTGAATTGCAATTCTTTTTTTTTTTTTTTTTTGGATACTTGAAATTTTATATAGAATGAGAATTCATTTATAATTGTAAAATAATCATATTTCATAATTTTTTGTGTTATTAATAATAGGGATGATATAAGCAATTGGGCCGACCCAACTAAACCGAAGGTTGAGTCAAGTTCAGTGCGCACCCCAAAAATGACAATTCGGTTCGGTCAAATTTGGGGCGCGACTTGCAAATCAAAAAAAAAATTATAAAAATTTAAATGTCCAAATCAAAATCCCCACGCCCCCCAGCCAAAAAAAAAAAAAAAAGAAAAAAAAAAGGTAAAAAAAGAAAAAGGCAACGCTTCCCACCCCCAGCCTAAAGAAAAGAGACTGATCCCCCTTCCTTCCCCATTATCAGCCCCAGCCACCCCCACGCACCACACACAAAAAAAGTCCCCAACTCCGATTATGCTATAAAAAATTTTATTTTTATTTTCTAAATTTAGAAATTATAAATAAATTTTTTTAATTATTTTATTTAAGAATATAAACTGTCATTATATTTTATTTTGCATATATTAAAATATAATTTAAGATAATTAATTACATGCATTATAAAAAAATGCAGATACTAACTAAAACACCTTTTAAACTTTTTTTTTATATTTTAAATACTTGTCCAAATCCAATCGCAAGGATGAAAAAAAATTATTATTTAAAAAAATTACGAACATATTCATATTAGGGCTAAACTAAATTCAAATAAAAGAAAAGAATTGAACACACACACACTTACACATCTCTCACACTCACACACGCACACACAAAAGAAAAGGGAAAAGAAAAAAAAAAACATTATACACACACATACACAAGCACACACAATTCATAGTATAGAAATGGAATTAAAATTCTTGAGTCCAACTAAAGAATTGGTATTTTTAAAATGATTACACAAACAATCACTAGCATTAGAATTGAAGGTCCAATTTCAATTATACACCCCAATTCCATAGAAAACAAACAAAGTCTAATGGAACATTCTTTAGAGAACAAATGGATGGAGTATATGCAAAAACTCACTCAAAAGAATAGAGTAACAATTATTCTGCAAAGTGAAAACTATTGAATTGTAATATTGTATTCTTTTGTGATTGAGTAAAATGAAAAATTTGTACTTTTTACTTTGTAGATTTTATTATACTTGTGTTCTTATTACTAATTATTTTCTTTTCACTCACGCAAACTTTAAGTTCTTAATCTTCACTTTGACGACGAACAAAAGTTTAAAGCGCCATTTGCTAGGATCCAAAGAAATGAATGAAGGATTAACAGAAACTGTTATATATATATATATATAGAAATATATATATAACTAATAGTTAGTAGTTTCTTTATTGAAAAAAGGGCCCTAGGTATTTTCTCTCTTATGCTTTCCTTCTCTCTCAAATCCTAATATGGTATCAGAGTCTATATTCATGATACCACAGCATTTGCGAATCTAACTCAGAACCCATAAATTGATTAGGAATTAAAACAGTACCTCTCCACCAAAACTAAAAAGCTGCCACGAAAATTCCATCAATGATATCATGTAATGTATTTGCATATAATATTTTTTATATCGTAGGTGTAAAAAGTTGTTGCTTGTTGAAAAATGAAATTGTCGTTTATAATAAAATTTTAAGAGAAAATGTAGGTGTGTATCAATTTTAAGTGATCATGATATCGTTCGACATAACAATTTGTCAGAATACTGAATTTTTGAAAAATTATTACCAATTCAGTGCTACGAGTATCCTTGTTCATTTCGAGTCAAAATCACATGGGTAGTTGTTGGAGACTTGGAGTCTTGGGCAATGGACAAAGAGATTGACACGTATCTAATAAAACGCTGCAATAATGCTACTTCTTATTTAATCCATTCATACTTATGGACATGAAATAAAACTCATCTCTTTAATTCAGTCTCGATCGATACAATTAATCCATTGACAATGGAGTTTACTTGAATAGCATAATCAAGGTTATCAAATTTACACGCAATCCTTTAGTCATTAATTGAGGTGGTTTGCCATTCCTTCAATGATCCAAGTCTTGAATGGCCAGTGGTCACCTAAAATGAATTTTGTATATTTCCTGTTATACTTGTACCATGTCATTTGTGTGCGGTCACTAAAATGTTGTTATACTTATTGGGTGACATTTGATGACCACATTTTAAAATTGAAGCTATTTTGGTTTAAATTTTAATAAAATTAACAACAACAATAATAAATTGTATCTAATATTTGACGGTTTGATGATTCACGTATGGAGTTGTTAAAAGTATTGTATGAATGTTATAGAAATACGGGTATCTATTTTTAACTTTTAATGTATTGCGTTGAGTTTAACATCTGATATATTAATTTAGTTGATGATGTAACTCGGTTATGCATTAACTAAAATTTTCACACTAGTTTTCAACTCAATAAAATTTATAGCAATAAAATTATAATTTTCACACTAGTTTTCAACTCAAGACCTATATTACTTGTGTCTCTTTTAATTTCTTTTAATAGTATTTCACAGAGTACTTATATTAATTGTGTGTGGGCTAATAATGCAAGTATAATTATGAATTGAGGCCCAAAATCTTATGTCAACAAATTTTTTTAATTATCAAATTTACTGAGTTTTTTATTCCAAAATAACATACTTTATAATAATAATTGCCAAAATAACACAAATCTAATCTATATTCCCTAAATAACATATTCTTTGCCATGTCACACTCCAAATGGCAGCATGGAAAAAAATAATAAATAAATAATTTCTTCTTCAAATCCCTCTACGACACGCTTCTTCTTCAAATCCAGGTATCACACGCTTCTTTTCCTTTCTTTTTTTTTTTTTTTGTTTTTTTTTTTTTTGTTTCATATATCATATGGTGTTAAATCAAAAGGGTTGGCTTCAGCGACTCAAAAGAATGGTTTTCAAAAGATTCCAACAATGAGTTCCGTGAGTCGGAGTTTTCTACCGCACTTGAAAACGAAGCGCGGCGAGAATGCAATAATCTACCAATACCTTTGGAAGAACAGAGACCCAAAAAAACTTTTTTTCTTGTCAGAACAAAATGGATTGTTTGTTGAGATGATGGGTTGATTCTTGAGAGCCCTATGGGATAGGAGTTGCTCGAAGAGAACTTGCATACCGGATGCTTGTTAGATAGTGTGAGAGAAGGGTGAACGAAATTCTTCTTGATCATGGGAACTGCAGACTGTAGTAAATGTTGGATATAATTTCTGGATAACACAACAATGACTAACCAAAATGAAACCAAGAATCTATTCTTTGAGCACTAATCTATTACAAGATATAGTAAAAGGAAATGTTGCTTCAAATCGTACAAATGCACTTCCTGTAGGTTTTATTAGTTCCCTTTTGTGTGCAAAAAGATCTGGAACTAATATCCTTATGGGATAAGATGAAGTATTTTGTAGTAAGCCTGCACTAACTTAAACAAAACCAGAACAAGAGAGAAAAGACTAAGAAAACCTTGTAAAGTGAGAATGATTTAGTGTATATGTAAATACATCCTAAGGAGTCATTTATAGACCTCCAAAGGGTGCCGTTCAATAGCCATAACTCTTATGAAGAGGTAAGAAGAAACGGAACTGAATACGGATAAGAATTGAGTTCAGAATCCCCATTTCCGTGAAGAGATGCAACTTTTCAGAAGAAGGAAACTCTCACTGGAACTCGTCCGATTTTCTGTCCGAGTCGGACAGCAATTCGGATATGAATTAGTCCCAGAAGTTGAACATCTCAGTTCCAGAAGTTTTCTAAAGCTTGTCCGAGTTTCTGTCCGATTCGGACAGATACTTGGACAACCTGTTCATTCCTTTTCCTTTCTTCTTTCAGCTTAATTATTAGAAAATCTCCAATAGTAAAGATATTCATCCTTCAAACCTTTTATACAGATTTTACTTTTTTCTTTTTTTCTTTTTTTTTTTTTTTTTAACGTTTATCATATAGTTAGTATGTAATTTGTAAGTATATAATCAGTTTTTCACCAAGAACTAAGTATAATTTCGGTAATGAACATGATTTTTATTTGCTTACCTTTGATATTTTTTATAAAAAAATTCCAGAACGATCAATGGTTGTTGGACTGATTGAAGTAAAACCTCCCACACTTGCAAAGATGAGGGAGAAGCGATGCATGGTTATCAGGGGAGGAAAGGTTGCAGAAGAAGAACCAAGCATAATTATACAGGAAATAGACTATACCATCATTACAAATGGTGCATTCAAACTGAATTCTTGAGTCGGGGGAATAGCGTGGATTGAGATGAACTAATCGAGCAGGAAAATTAAGTCAAACTCAGCAATCATGTCGGAGAGGTAGGGTGAGCAATCACTGTTACCCGACCCGACCCGGACCGACCCGACCCGGTCGGGTCCGGGTCATATTCAGACCCGACCCGGTTGGTCAGGTCGGGTCGGGTTTCTGGGCCGGGTCGTTTTTTTTTTTTTTTTTTTTTTTTGTGGGTTCCTTCCCCTCCAAATTGTACTTCCTAAATGTATGAATAGAACACATTTTATTTGATTTATTAAATTTCTCTTATTTTTATAACAAAATCACATTACACAACAAGTTTTATTACTCGTATTTTATATTTATAATATTAACTATTAAAACCCACTCTCGTGATCCATAAACTTAGTAATGAATTTTCACATTAACATTAGTAATCACATATTTGATGAGCACGGTAAAGCTCTAAGCTAGAAAGTTAAATATTCACATTCCAAGTAGAACAGACCATTTATGTTTGACTAATATCAGTAAAAAGACTAACAAAAGAGTGGCTGCTAAATGCTACAGCAAGATATCAGCAACAGAATCCTTTGTAGACCTCAATTTGTCAACATACACGAAACCCCCATCTTCATAACTCTGTCACTCGGCAAAAACAAATTAATACGGAGTACAGTTCAACAACAAAAAAAATTAAGCCTTTATCTTACTACGTGACATAGGCTATACAAATCTCGCAATCGATTTTAGTTAAAGGCACATAGAAAACATGTTAAAGCATTTAGGGGGGAAAAAAAAAAAAAATTCCCCCATAAATATCAATTAGTATTTCCTGCAACAAAACTAATGGTAATGATAACAATAATAATAAATCAAATCAAATAATGCAGCAGCAAAGTGAACCCACACTAAGTCTTTAAACTCATAAGCTTTTGAAAGAAGTTTATGGGGAAGAAGATGCACCACAGAGAGAAGCTCAACTGCATGAAAATAAATATATCTTCACAGAAATCAATATGCGTCAAGAAAACCTTATGGTGTTGGAAATCTTGATCCTTTCTGAAGGCATGCTCGCAGATAGATATCACAGCGGTTTTCTATGGGCAGAAAACACATTTTGGACAGCAGGATCTAAAAATAATCTTTATGATCAAGTCCAAACTATGTTACTCATGGATTGGCTAGTTCCTATTTGAGAGGTTTAGGAAAAACCAGAGCCCCATGTTGATTTAGACCAATGACTTACATTTTACCATGGCATAGCTAACTGATCCAGACAGTTTCCATAAGACACAAAAATTACTCCCACAAAATTTAAATAAGAAAAATCATTGAGCTCTTAGACTGAAAGCAAAAACCATCGGAAGCTAAATTCAAACAGAACAATGATACTGTCACCCAAGGCTATCTAAGGCATTACAGAAATACAAGTCTTTGATCAAAATGTGTGCTACTAATAAAGTGGAAACAACATTGTCTTCCTCATTGTTAGGTAGCAAGGAAGATTAGAAAATAGGAGCTAACTTCTTCAACAGCATTAGATTTAGCACTATCAGTTATAACCATAAGTTCTGATGAAGCAATAGATCTTATTAAACTAAGCTTTGTGGTCTACCAAAGAGCAATCGACAAAAACTTTCACCAAAGTACATAACAATTTTCTGGATATTTGGAAGCAGTGTTTCTAAATCCAGACAATTGTAAGCTCTCAAATTTATGTTGCTATCATGTGCATTTCCTTCATCAGCCATTTGCAACTGATGATTCTTCAAAACATGTAACAAACAAGTTTTCAGGGCTACTGAAAGCAGTTCATAAAACAGCAAATATTTTTCTGAAGGATTCTTATCTACCAAACTCTAGTTTTTTTTTATCAGCAGCATCTTCTATCAGGGTAAAAGGATCTAGTTTCCAGTAGAATCAATAACAGATTAATTAGTACTTCCCAAGCTTCCAGCTTCAGATATATTTAGAACACTAACAAAAACATGTGATGGTCAAAAAGGAATTGAGTAAAAGGTGCAACTAACAAAGTGAAAGAAGCATAATCTTATCAGACAGGAAACCGAAGAAATTAACAAACTTACAAGTCCTTCAGAAGCTTTAGCTAGTAACCACTTTGACAATTTCTTGAAAGAGGATTTCTTTACATCTAGTGTGACTCCTGAAGGCCGGAAAGGTAGCACATGAGCTGACCTATACCATTAAAAATGCACGGAATTATTATACCAAACAGATTTGTAGAGGTCAAGTAAAAGTTAAACTTTTATCTATAACAATTAAAATACCTTTCGAACATTATTTGCACCCACTTGAATACCTTTAATTCACATCAAGGAATCAAATAACTAGGCCAACAGCTTTGTGAAATATTAAAAACCTACCAAATTACAGATACCTCATCAAATTTCTTAAGTTAGACTTACAAAAATGTAAAATTATTCCTGTTGAGCAGCTCATTACAAGTGAGCTGCATGATAATTAATGATCATCTAGAGATACAACACTTGAACAAGACGTTGAAATAACCAAAAAAACATGCCTTAACTAGTTTCTTATAATATTTCATACAGCAGAAGACAGAAATTTCACTCAACACTTTACTATTCTACAATTTAAGATCCATGGAATCTCAATAACGTTGTGCATAACATTAAATTTCTATCATAAATATTTATTTAGATAATCCTTATAATCGGAGTTGAAGAAGTCATTCTCTGGTGACACAGTAACAACCATCAATATCATGTCTCCTGAGCCCAACTGTCTTCCAGAATTAGATTTCCAAAAGCCCTATTCGAAAACCCCCAATTTCATTCAAGGAAAAAATAGCATTTCCTGTTCTCCTTATCAAAAAGGTGATTTTCTAACCAACTTTTCCTAGTTCTTTCCAAGTTAACCAACTTCTAAGGAGATCAAAAAAAAAATGCTTAACAAATATTAAGAACTATGAATTAAAGCAGCAGTAAACATAGCAGCGAAATAATGAACCCTATAACTTCAGAAATCCTAACCTCAAGATGCTGTGCGGCTTCGGAAGTCAAACCCACAGTGGCAGCAACCAAGCCTATCAAACCTCCCGGCGGTTGATAAGGGTGGCTCCGGCGGAAGTCTCGACAGTGGGACGAACGAAGGAGAAGAAAAGGAACGCTAGATTATGACTCGCCGACGGGTAATTGTGTTTTGAATTTCTCCGCCCCGTCCCGAAATTGTCCCGAAATTTTGGGGTGTGGAACCAAACCGACCCGAAAAATAGGATTAATTTCGGTTCGGGTCCGGTTCTGACCCGCGGGTCGACCCGCCCCGCGGGTATTTGCTCACCCCTAGTCGGAGGCAATGGCGATAAAGGAGGCAGTGCAGTGGGCAAAGGTGGAACTAAGGACGAAAAGTTCTAATCAAAATAGACGGCCTTTTGGCCAAATCGGGCAGATTTTACAATTAAGAATTTTGATTTATGGATAATCATGAAAGTAGATAGGCATAATATAGCGGAAGCATACAAGAAGGCAGAGCAGAGGAGTAATGTCCAGTTCTGAATATTAAACGTAATGCTTTGGATTAAAATAAAAGAAAAAGAAAAAAAAAAGAGAGACAAGCCCCAACAAAGGAGAGGAAAACGAGCGTAAGTTACCATTTTTTTTGGTTCTTTTTTCCATGTTGGCATTTGGAGTGTGACACGGCAAAAATGATGTCATTTAGGGTATAGTTTGGATTTGTGTTATTTTGGCAATTATTATTATAAAGTATGTTATTTTGGAAAACAAACTCCAAATTTACTTTAATGTTTAAGTTTTAACAAAAATATTTATGTTTTTCCTTCTTTTTTCTCATTAGTTTCTTATTTTTTCTGTTTATTTTTAGAAGTTTACTTCTCTTTTTCTTTCCCATATTTCCTTTTTATTTTTAGTAATATTAATTTCCTTTTTTCATATTTTATTTCTTTTTCTTTTTCCTTTCTATTTTACTTTTATTCTTATTACATTAATTTTTTTCTCATTTTCACCCATTCTTTTTTTATTATTTATTTGTTTAGACTTTCCTTTTTCTTTTGTTTTAGTAATTATTTCTCCTTACTCTTTCCTTTTCTACTTAATATTAAACTAATTTTTTTTCTCTTATTTGTATGTTTTGCTCTCCTTTTTGACAAAATTTTTTCAAGGCAACAGAGTATTATAAAAATTATTGAAATTAATACTATTATATAATTTTTCTTATGAAAATGCTTAAAATGCCACTATAATTTATAGATAATAGCTTACATTATTTTTAAAAAAAAAGCTGGGCCTATTTTTATAATTTTTCTCCGAGCCCCTTAAGTCTAAAGACCTGGACTGATTGTACTAATTAAAGCGTATTGTCAACATAGTATGCAATAACAGATTAACCTCTCTCCGTTCCATTAGAAGATTAACTTTCAATCATTATTTTTGGTTCAAGTTCACTTTCAAACTTTTTACCCATCTTGCCTTTGCTAATAAAATTATATGTGGTTTACAATTAACCCACAGTTAATAGTGAGGACATCAATGGAACAAATTAGCTATTTTAGGTGTCATTCTTTAACATTCATAAAAAGTTGTATATTTGTGAAAATCGACTTGTCTAGGAGTATAGTGTTTGATTTATGGATTTGAAAATGAAAATTTTTAAATAAATCTCTTATATATATATATATATATATATATATAACAGATCTGAATGAATTATCCTCATCGAGGTATGTAAATTTCAATTTAATTCTAATGTCCCTCAACTGTTAAATCATAAACCCTGAACATTATAATTTCAGTAACTCAAACGCCACTTACACCACGTAATAACACAACACGACGCCATGGTATAGATTCAGGTTAGACATTAAATACATACAAATTTCTACATATCTGAAAGAAAAAAACAAAAAACTGCTTTCCTTCTCTTTCGTTTAGGGGTGAAAGCAGAACATTTATGAGGTTCGAGTCTTTCGACCCGCCAGCCACTGCTGTTCCAACAAAATTGTAGAAAGACTTTCGGAGAGTTGAGGTGCCCCTAAAAAATTAATATATATATGTACATATACTATTAAAATTTTTTTTTATAAATATTTGGTAATTTTCCTAAACTTTGGAAAAGTATTGATAACTAAACCTAAGGTATATTTGTTGTTCCTTATTAGGGAATATTTGTGCTCATTTGAGAGCTTATTTTGCCCTAATTAGAGTGTTTTACCGTAGAAATTGATGTTTTAAGAAGCTGGGCTGCTGGGATTAAAATAAAAATAAAATATGTATTTTGGTGCTAAGTTGCTCAGCACATACATTTGTGCACATTGCTGAAATATGGGTCAATCTTAAATGAGTTTGTTGGGCTGAAATTATTTCTTTTGGGGCTTTGATTTATACTAAACAAGCCCACTTTAAATCAAGGAAGAAAAAGCCCAAGTTGAAGATTAAATTAAGAGTTTGTCTTGCATGACTGGATTCATGCATGCGACCTCCACGTGCACGTGCATGAATCCGCTTCATGCATCCAATATGCTTTTGGGTTTTTCTTTTTTATAAAAGAAATTGATTTGTGAATAAAATAGAAATGATAATTGTGAACAATACTGTTCATGAGTATCGGTAATACTTTGTTCAAGTATACATTAAAAAAAACACTTGATAGAAAGAAAAAAAAAATACTCTTGAAAAATACTACCAACTTTGTTCAAATATCACTTTAAGGACTAACAAAAAATAAATAAATAAATAAATAAAGTACGGAAAGTATAATTGCTATTTTAGAAGAGTATAACTGCTGCTCTAGAAAAGTACAAGTGAGTAGCACTACCACTCTTTAATAGTGCTACTTCAGTAAAGTATAATTGCTTCTCTTCACTACTACTCATAAATGCTACTTCAAAAGTTAAAGAGTGCTATTCTTGAAGAGTATTACTTGAGAAAAGTATAAGTGTTACTCTTTTGTAGTAGCACTACTACTCTTCAAAGAGTGCTACTTTAGAAGTTAAATAGTAATACTTAATGAGAGTTAAATAGTTAAATGCTACTATTGAAGAGTAGCACTACTCTTCTAGAGTGCTACTTGAGAGAAGAGTATTAGTGCTACTCTTCTGTAGTAGCAATGAAGAAGAAAATGAAAAGAAAAGAAAAAGAATCAAATACTTGTGAACAGTAGGTCCTGTTCACGAGTATCAATAATACTCTATTCAAGTATAATTTTGAATTTTCTTTATAAAAAAATTGTGAAAAGTACCCACAAATACTGTTAACAAAATTTTTTTAATTTAAAAGAGAAAGAAAACCCTAAAACACGTGGAACACAAACTTGCGTATGCGCAAGTTTTTTCGTTAAATTAATTTGATCACATGGAATGCTGCACAAGAAATATGATTCAGCGACAAATTTAGGCGCATAACTTATGCGTGTGAATCGTCTGGAGCTGCATATCTGTGTTTTTGCCATGTATGGAACTTAAGAAATATTGTTACTAACTTATTTTGTTTTCCAATGTTAGTAGGCTGTTGAAAAAGATTTTATTTTTTGGAAAACTCTATTTCATAATTTAATTAGAAGAGCGAACGGCCAAAAATGTTACTATACTTTTCAAAAGTGTCAACTTTTGTCACTAAACTGTTTTTAAGTCACGAGTGTCACTATACTAATTTAAATGGACCAAAAATGTAATTTGGTCGTTAGCCTCTGATAGCTTGATGGAACTTCTACCTCGTGTATTTCACATGCTTAATTCTAGGGGTATTTTTGTCCTATCAAATAAAAAAAACAAAGAATTCAAACATGACTCATCTTGTGACAGCCCGGCCCGACCCCATTCTCCCAAGAATCCATTCCTACTAAGTAGTACGAGATGGGTTCAGGGGTAGCGTTATTTAGGGCTCGCGTCCAATAAGTTGATATAGATAATAGAAAAATATAATTTCCAATACTTAATTCATAAAAGTATATCTATGTGAGGAAATATTTAAACCAATACGACGGGACGGTCTATGACCAAATTATTCCTTAATAAAATTCCAAGAGTGGCTATTACAAAGCAAACAAGCAGTTCTATCCTAGTGACAATTGGCCTCACCTCTACCGTGCAAATTACCATACTAATCAAGCACCTAAAAAAATATGTTATAAAAGGGGTGATTTCTCGAGCTAAGTAAGAAACCTCAATTTTTATATAGGAAAATACGTGGCCTGCCATAACTTTTTTAGAAAATGGTCTCACGTTTAAACAATTTAAGCAGTAATATCAATAATCACAATCTCAAATAGCAATGCGGAAATGTACTAGCAATGCAAGTATCTCTAATTCCCCTAGCAAAGATAGACACATCATAATAATAATAATGAATAGGTACAATGATAAATCTAGCAATTAGCCCTTAGGCTGTCAATTGAGTTGACTTCTATCTAGCTTCCTTAATTGAGCTAAGTCAACAATCAAATATATAACAATCAATCTATTTTCAGTAGTTTGCAAACACATCGATATCCAAACAGTAATAGTACATCGTTAGCGGGAGTGCTCGACGGCAAGGGGTTGTGGACCAGGTTGTATACGTACAACCATTTATTTCCCAAATAGGAAAGTGTTGAACTTTCGGCGTCGTGGCTTCGTTTCCAAGCACTCATACATGCAAATATTGACTGCGCAATCAATCAATTAAGGCTTAGACACACTAAGACATTTTCTAGAAAAAGGTTTACAACTTTATCAATCAGTTATGCATACATGGCTTTTCTAGCACGCTTTCATATGTCCTAGTCAATGGTTATGTAATTCAATACTCCTACACATGGCATTGAATCATAATCCCTAGATCACACATCATGCTTCACTGAAGTGTTAGACAATCAATTAATACGCGTTTCAGGCATCCCATCAATCAACAGGCATTACAAGTTTTGATATGTAAGGAACGTTCACGTAACATATTGCACAATAATAACATATAACTATACCATTCAAACAATGAATGTTGAGGTGTGGGCAACCTCTTATATGAGCCAAGTAATTATGTTTCATATATATATAATAGTTCATTTAAATTCTGAATGTAGAGAGTAAATCCCTCACGTTAGCTGTGAGTGAGAATCTTGACTGGAGTGCTCGGTCATTGTACTTCAATTATCCTGTGAATGGTACTAAATCTTTTTAGCACTATGAACATCCCATATTAATTCCGTGTAATTAATTTAGGTTCATCTTTTATTCGGTTTTAGGTTCTGTGAAGGTTTGACGTCGAATCGGTTTTGAATGTTTCTGGGCAAAAGCTTCGACATCGAAGGCCCTTCGAGCCTCAGTGTTAGACTTGTTCTTGAACTAAATTTTAATGTTTCTTATAAGATTCAAGCTCTATAATTATAATATTCCAGCTCGGGAGTTTATGTTCTAAATTCCAAGGTTCCATGTTAAAGTTTTCAAGACATTCAAGCTCTTAAACCATACATGTTTTAAATTAATAGATTCAAGTTACAGTTTTTTAGAGTTCCAGTTCTCAGACGTGGTACGACATTGACCCTCGACATCGAGCCGGTCTTAAGCCTTCCTGGGTTTTGGGTTTTCAAATTTCCAGGTTGATGAACTGTTTTGAAGCTTTAGATCTGGTTCGACACTAACCATTGACATTGAATGGGTGTCATGACTTTCTGGGTTTCAATCTTTTAATCGCTGGTTCTTTACTCTACTTTGGTTCGATTTTTAAGTATGCATCCGAGTGTTTTAATTCATTCCAACGTTATAGATCTATATTCTGGCATATATCCATGATTTCTAAACCATTAACTTGCAATTTTAAACGTATTAAAGCCACTAAAATTGAGTCTAAACGTGGCATGTTACAAAGTTTTGTAAAGTATTACATACTCAGCATAATTCTAATTTTTTTAATCATAAATCTCAAGGTATAAACTGAGGAGTTTAGATGCATATTATCCTATTGTTTTTAGCATACAATTAGCATACTTTTACTCATCAACATTCGTGGTTTAAGAATGTAAATTAAGGCATACTTTATTTTCTTTTTATTCAAGTAATTTCTATATTTCATGTTTTTCTACTTTCGAATTCATGAATTGAATGACTTCTTACTCACCGTGAGATCCTAAAATTACCACAAATTAATACAATCGAAGAGGTTGGTGGCCAGATCTCAAGTTTTTGCATTGTTCTTCGTGTTCTTTTATTTTTTCTAAGTTTTGAGAGTGATGAAAGAGATCACTCCGATTATAGCTATGTATTTATAGGTGTTATTAGGTTTAGGTTTAGGGTAAATCTTTTAGATTTGGAGTAGGTTATTTCCTTTTTCCGCAATCAAATCTCGGATTGATTTGGAGTTACCAAATTTATATTCCCTTTTATGCATTTCTGGAAAGCGGGTTTGACATCCACATTTGATGTCGAGCGGGTGTCAAAGCTTTATCTTGTTCTTGAGTTCTTCAGCGCCTTTGTTTCGATGTCGAGGGGGTTTCGAGCTCGAGTTCAACCCTTCTCAAGATTCATGATTTTTCAAAAAGGTCTTTGATCTTTTGTGCCTATTTCAAAGCTATCGTTCCAGGTGGTCTCATGTTTATTTAATTAAGTCTTATGCTTGTTTTAGGACCAAAATATCATGTTACAATCAATCAAGCAAATAATTCATGAAACGTCATTTTGTCATTCAATAGAGTTATGAATATGTAAAATAACTATTTTACCCTTCTATACATTATTATGAATTTTGGGTCCTCACATTCTCTCCTATTTAATGGAATTCCTTTCGGGGAGTCCTTAGCCTAATACTCGAATAGGTGCGGTACTTTTCCTTCATCTATATTTCCAGTTCCCAAATGGCTTCTTCTAAGTCGTGTGTGTCCATAGTACTTTCACCAAGGTAATTCCCTTAGCCCTCTTATGGCCCTGTCTATCCAGAATCCGAATTGGTTTCTCCTTGTATTCCATTTGGTCGTCTACTTCAAGAACATCTAACTCAACCACATGTTTTGGATCGGCCAATTACTTTCAGAGCATGGATACACGCCCCCGACCTAAGCTGTAACACCGCAACTCGAATATGTTCAATGTCGTAGTAGTTGGATCCAGTCTTTATATTCCCAATGAGGGACCAACACATGCAACGCGTAAATTCGAAGTTCTCATCCTAACTCTTTCAACATTGCACTTTGTTTTCAAACAAGGTGGAAGAATCATTTTTTAAATATTTTCCCACTCACACGAAATATTATAGAAGTCTTAACTTTACTTGAAATATTTTACAAAAATAGTTCCAACAAAATCTTTTCCACAGTAATACATCATTCATTTCCATTTTAAAACTCATTTGTCAATGCATGTATTATACATGAAATCAAGGCAATTATCAAAGAACTCTATTCAAATAATAGGCCAGACAAGCCTAACATAACTCATGCAAAAGCATTTGTTATTACACAAAAATATATTACGTATAGTTCAATTAACGTTACAAAGTAGCGATAAACCCTTACCTTAAAGTGCAAGGTTACCATTAAACAGGATCCATGTAAAGTAAGCACGAACTAGACTACAATTAAAGTCCTAACATTTAGTACAAGGCTAGACTCATGCATATGCAGGCATGCATGCAAATTTTATTTCCAAAAACCAAGTTTGAAGTTGGTACTAGCTAACTTGTGAAGAAAGCTGCGAAATCACACCCCTCGTTGCACGAGAGACAAGTTTAGCACTTAAGAAAAACTTTAAGTTTTAAAAGCTACTTGACTACCTGCGAAACAAGATACAAAATCGTACCCCCCGTCGCACACAACCCAAAACTTCACAAGCAAGAAAAGGCTCTCCATTAAATTTTGTGGATAGTGCGACGGGTCATGCGATTCACATGGGATGTCGCACATAGGCCTAGGAATGCAATTTTGAGATAGCTACTTTAGCTCAAATTCTAAACGTATAAATCATCCAATCTATTCTCCTACATCAATATTATCATATGGTTTTAGATCTCATTATCATACATTAACATGAATCAAATCTAAACATGGCATCGTACATATTGTTCTTCGTTTACGTATTCAAATTCTTAAACTTCAATCAATTTATTATGAGACGAAAAGCTGTAAATTTGTTAAAAAAATTATTCTCATGGTTTACTACTATGGCTTAAAAATGTTCATAACCTATTAACACATTCAAATCTTATGAATCAAAGATACAGACATGCATTTCTTGTATTTTCAAAAATCATGAATTCATGCATACATGGATGAATTAAGTAATGCAAATTTTAAAAAAATTAAACCAAACCTTTTAGAGTAATAGGAACCTACTGGAAACCACGAGATAGCTCCTAGCTTTTCGTGCAACTTTGGAAAAGTTTTGGGTATAGTTTCATGAAACAATAAGGAGAATTAAAGTTGAGTTTAGGATATATTTATAGGGTAGGTTTAGGTCAAATCGATGCCTCCCAAGGTTAGGTAAGTGAATAAAAAAAAATGGTAAATTTGATTAAGAATCAATTAAATCGCGAATTGGAACTTTCCGAATTTAAGAGACGCGTTTTCTGCCCAGGTGTGAGACGAGTCGTGAGATTTACATGTACTTTCGCACGATGGTGATTTTTCCAAAAGTCTTGATCTTTTCACGCTATTTCTTCTAATTGTTCTTTGGGTGTTCTACGACGCGTTGTGCGAATTCGCACCTACAGTTACACGCGAGTGATTTCTCACTTGGTCCGATTCTTACGTCTATCTAGCACATTTAACAATTACACGTTTCAAGGAGCACAAAATCAATGAACAATTCCACGTAAATTGGTGTAAGCAAACACGACTTGTAAAAGTTAAAGGCAAAATTACCATTCTACCCTTCCTAAGCTATAACCAATTCTTCGTAAAATCTAGGGCCTCACAGTATATATACTATAAAACTTTATGTGAACTATGTAAAACGGTTCATGCACATTGCCCATTTTGGGTTAAAATTCATTTAAAAAAAATTTAATTTCTAAATTGACGAGAATAATTATCCTTTTTATTCTAAAACCTTTTAACTCCAAAATGAATGGTTTTAAAATCATAGCCTTTTTGTTTTAGTTAAAAACAATTTATAAAAAGGAGTTTAATAGAATAACTTCGACCTTGTCAACCGATAGTTGAAAGATGAAATCAAGGTATATACCAATACCAGTATGGGTAAAAATAGCAAAATAAAAGAATAACTCACGCTGTCCATAATAAAAAAAAGAATAATTTTGAATATTAAAGAACTTCAGTACCACAAATTGAGTCTTCAACACCGGTTATTTTACCCCTTTAAAAATTGTTTTCCGTTTTTTCTTTCTCATTATGAATGACAGGCAATTGTAATGATCTCGGCTCATCAAAATCAGTTACTTGGACCCGGTGTTAAAGGTCTTGCATCTTCAACATCGGTGTTAAACTGGGAAATTTTGTGAAAAAATAAATTTCCTAGCATATACATTATATTACAAAAAAGAATATATCGTTCAAACTTGATTTAAAGAACTTTTGAACTAAGTAAAATACTTAATAAAATGCAATAATATTCTTATAAGAGTAATTATTTATTACATATGCATCAGAAGATCCAATTCCTATTACAATCTAAATGCTAGCTGTAATTAACTTATTCATCTTCCTGTTCGTCTTTTACTTCACAGTCAAGTCTTTATCTTCATAGCCCTCGTACCAACGCAACTCCATTTTCCACTTTTTGAGTATGAATGATCTTCTTTGTCTTTGGCTCCACACTTCTTATATTATGATTATGAATGGTCTTCTTTGTCTCTGGCTCCGTATACCACCCTCATCATCTTTCTCTTCACCTTTCGCTTCACATAAGTGAAGATCCTTGAAATCATGTGAAGAAATTCATTGGAAAACTATCATGGTGATCTCTTCTATGATGAGGTGAAGTGTGCAATTCTTGGTACATAATTAAGAGTTGGCCGCTACACCTCACCATAAAAGAGATCCTCGAGATAGTTTTCCAGTGAATTCCTTCATATGTTTCTGTTAGTTTGTAGGTCTAGATAGTACAACTTTTCAAGTGGTGCCAGAAAGTAGAACTTTTCTAACAGTGCCAGAGAGTACAACATTTCTAGAGGTGCCAGAAAATACAATTTTTCTGGGTGTTTATACAATTGCAATAGATATATTTCAAAGAAAAAGTGTCACCTAACAAAAGTACAACAAATAGTACACAGATTATTACCTACTTATTATTATTTTGTTTATTTTTTTATTTTTTTTGTAAAAATAAACAAAATAATTCTAAAACAATTGAAACATAGTTTATCTTAAATTGGACTGTAGGGGTCGAGATTTGATCTATACAGTTTATAAAAAACCAAATCAAAATGCTTTCAACAATCCAAAATTTAACTGAAAAATATGAAAATAAATACATTCTTTAGATGGAATCGGACTGCAGGGTTACCGAGTTGATCTAAATAGTACTAAAAACACAGCAATGATTTTCAGATCCAAAAAAATAGAAAAATAAATCAAAAATAAAACAAAAACATGATTTAGATCGAATCAGACTGTAGGGGTGCCGGTTCGATCTAAACAGTTAAAAATGCTTTCAGATCCAAATGAAAATATAAAAATAAATCACAAAAAAAAGAAGATTTTATATCGAATCAGACTGCAGGAGTGACAATTCGATCTAAAAAGATAAATAGAAAAATGGTACAATTATATGTAGAAACCTGAAAAAAGGAAAAAAAAATACCATAATGCCGAACTCAAATTTTACTGTCGCAAGGGACTGAAGAAAGAATCCCTCTCAAGCTACCTTTTTGAGTAGAACAGTGGTAAGTAGGTATCAAATCCATAGGCAACCGTGTGTTTAATATGTCTTGCAGAAGTAGCATAGTGATTGAGATTATTGTAACGAGTTACAACTTGGACAAGTAAGCAAGTATTGGTGACAGAGATCAAGTAATTATAGGATTTCTGTGGTTTAAAAGCAATTTCGACAATGATACTAAGAATGTATGTTTTCAATAGATTATAAATTCAATGAGATTCTTATTTATTGCATGTTATTCCCTTATTTATGGCACTGAGATTCCTTTCGAGTGCAAATTCTTCCTTAGCTAACCGGTAGTTCGCTTATGGCATATCTCTTCTCTAACCAAGCATCACCTTTTCTCTGAATTCTCCAGCAAATGAGTAAAGATAGAAAATTTAGCTGCATGATAAATTAGAAGAACCCTAAGGGAAACGAATTATGATATTATCTAATGCAAAATTTTACACAAATTTGTTCATCCCCCAAGCTTACGCTTAGTCCACTGTAAATCAGCCGGGCAAGATGTTTCTACCAAGTAAGCTGCCTGGCTGATGGGTATTGGATCAGACAAGCAAATAAAATCCTTTGTAGTTGTTAGACCGGTTGGTCTTAATCTTTATTTTGATTGATAATTAACAAATATGAGAATTAATTTAATGGTTTATCTAAGTGAGAATTTGCAGAAAATATATTCATTTGAAGATCACACAAAGAAATGGGCCAAAGAAATGGGCAAAATCAAAGAAATTACAAGCAAGCGAACAAACACGCGCCCTGGGGGTGGGAGAACTACTGTGCGCAGTACGCATGCGAGCTTGTGGCAAAACACGTGTAGACACGATAGAGAACTGTGACTGTCGCAACCAAAATAGCAAGGAGTCACTGAAGCGTGCATTTAAAGCACAAAACATTGAAGACTAGAAAGGTTGCGACTGGACACACGACAGTCGCACGCGGCATTGTGGGAAGTGCCAAAAATTTGAAATTTCTCACCTACCAACCAAGGGTTGCTTGCTCCTTTAAATACCCCTCAAGCGAGACCATTTCAGCAACCCTTTAAGATCTAAAATGGTCAATTATCTCAAGTGTAAAAATCTCTCAAAATTATTTTAAAGTTCTACCAAATAATTTAAAAGTTAGGCTAGATTAGAAAATCCTCATTATAACAGTTAGCTATTTTATAGCACTACTTTCTTGCTTTGTAAAAGGGTTAGAGGAAAAGTTTTAGATCTTTTTAAGAGGTTGAAAATGTTCTAAGCAAGTGAAATTATCAAAAAGATTACCTATAGCTTGAGTAAACTAGGAGGTAATGCCTTTGGGATCATTTTTAAGGCTTAAAGTTCACCTTTAAGAATCTTTTTGGGAAGATTAAGGACAAGCTTTAGGCTTGAAAGTGGATTAGACTTTCCATGAGGAGGGAAACTTGAATCACTATAAAATTGCTTTGTGCCTTAAAATGCACTCTTACATGCTTTACACTTAAATTCACACACAAAATACAATATGAATTTTGGTTTCAAACTATTCTTTGAAAAGGTTTTCAAAGTGCTTCTTTTTTAGAAGAAATTTTCAAAAGGGTTAAGAACCTAATTAAGCCCCCTCTTAGGTTCTTCTTAGGTTCTTATAGGAAATTTCAATTGGTATCAGAGAGAGGGCTCAATTGGTAGGTTTAAAAACCTTTGGTACAGATCTTTATCAACCTTGTTTTTTATTTTCAGAGTCTTACTTGCCTACTTGACTATTTGTACTTTATTTTTGCTACTTTGATCAAAATGGCTAAAGGTAAAAAAATGGTCAAGAAAGTGACCAAGCAAGAAAAGAAATAGTTTATTGAAAGGGGTGAGATTCACAAGCTCATTGAGATACCTCAATTTTTATGGAAAATTCCCACCAGGGTACTCTGGAAAATAGTCTTAATAGCAAAACGATCATATAGATATGGCATTACAGTTTATGCATCAATATGCATACTGTTCATAACATATATAGATCACACGTTAATGCAGAAGCAATAAATCAATCAGACATCTCTAAAATCATATAGCAGAGATATACATGGCAACATGGAATCCTATAACCATATGCAACAATCAATCTTATCAGTCTCCCCATAGGGTTTCAATCAATCTGGTTTCTATGTAGCTTTCTCATCTAGGCTAAGACGATAACAAATTTCTAGACAATCTATCGATAGTAGGTTGTTTGCAAACAACTTGGTACCCAAGCGGTAACATTACCAGCAGTAGTCGGAGTGCTCAGCGGCAAGGGGTTTTGGATCCTTGTTGTATACATGCAACCCTTAGTTTCCTCTTTAGGGATGAGTCGACTAACTATAACATGACTTCACCTCCGCGCTGCAACACTTACGTGGTGACTTACAATAGATCAATTAAGACTAGATGCATACAGTATTTTATCTGGTTTAAAGGTGTCATACCTTTTCTCTTAGGATGCGAACATGGAATCTCTAGCATGTACGTCATGAATCCTAAACATTTCAATATGCGATCTGATAACCTACTCATGGCATAGGTATTAGGCATCTCCTATCACACCTAGAAGTACATTATGCTTCTCTATAGTGTACAATCAATCATGCTTTCAATCGATAACAATTCACGCGATCAATCATTAATCAATAGGATATACATGCTTGTAATCATATTAAGCAAGTAAACAATTCAAGGCATACTCATATGTAGCAAATCAAGCATTCAATAAAGCATACATTCCATATGTAGCAAAGTGAGCAATCAATTCCATTTACATGCGATTGAGGTGTGGGCAACCTAGTACTTTAATCTAGCAAACAAGGTTATAGTTACACTCATATTATACATTGTTCAATTAAACATTTACAAAAATATTGAGTAAATCCCTCACCTTTCGTAACGTGAGTGGTTAACGGTTGATTGGGACCATTGGGTCACTTCTCAATTAACAGTTAACTCCTGCAATACGAGCGTTCTAAAATAAGTCAACTATGTTTGATTTTGAAGTTTGACTTTATATTTTACTTTTGGGTTTGACTTTGACTTTTTGGCCAACTAGGTTTTACTTTGACTTTTTGGTCAACTAGGTTTGACTTTGACTTCTCGGTCAACTTATGTGTGGTCAAAGGTTAAGGTTAATGGTCAATGGTCAAAGGTCACTTTTGAAAAGTAAGGTCAAATTCAAAGTTAGGTTCGATTTCGAGTATAGGGTCAATTTTCAAGAGTTGAATACTAAATACTTTTTGGTGAATTTTGGAATAAGGTAAACTTTTAGGAATAATTTCAGTTTCTGAAAATAAGGCAAAATTTGATTTCCGGATTACGTCCGAGTTACCATCCGACTCGCACAGTAACTCGTACCTAGGTTTTCGTGTTCTTGGGGTTTCAAGTTTTAAAATTCAAAAAAATCAATTTCAGAGGCTTGTGCGAGGACCTGTCAGACTCACACACTAACTCACATGACAATCCAAGTATTCCAGCAACTTCTAGTTCTAGACACTACTTTCAGGCTATGTTTTAACACTGTTCCACATTATTTTTAACCAAACTAAAGGCATAGATTTAAAGCCTTGCATACATACAACACCTAGAATCTTTTACTTTGCATAACGGATTACTTTAACTCCATTAAATCTCGCTCCGAAATAGGCTCGGAACACTGTTCCTAAACATGCAATATTTCCAGATTTCGATTCTTCCAATTAACATATTACAAACCATTAAACACTAGAGGCAACAATCCTATGTGATTTAACATTCAAGGAAGATATTAACATCCTAAACATGCTTTTCTACGGATTAATTAAATGCAAAAGTTAATTACTTGTTCTTCAAGTTTTCAAACAAGTCATGCTTTTTAATTCTAATTTTCAGTTCGAACTACGAACTATGACTCACCATGGGGTCCTAAGATTACCACGAACTCAAGGGATTTCAATTGGGGTGACGATGAGGAGGCTGCGGCTCTTCTAGTTCTCTAGCTTTTGATTTTAGATGTTCAAGCTTTTAATTCATGAGTTGAGGTTGTATTTATAGGCAACCTTTACATTTAGGGTAATTCAGAATCTTTGTTAATTAAGGTATGTTTAAATCGTTAGTTTCCTTCTATCGGATTAATCTTGATTTCCAATTCCTTATTTAGAGATTCTATTTTCGTTTTGTGCTATCCGAGTACACGTTCGACTTGGACGGAAACTCGCACGACGCGATTTCTCTGATTCTTTCCTTTTCTTTTTTCTACTTTCCTTATGTTATTTTAGGACAAGTTTTATACGCACTTTAACTCTCAATCAGTCAATCAATCCATATTCAATCGGTCAATTACTCAAGCAATCAATCAAGTATTCAATCAAACAATCAATCAATCAATTAAGCATTCAGTTAGTACATGAATTTCCACCATTCATGTTATGTAATTAAAAAAAAAGCAAAGGTCTATTTTACCCTTTATTTGTTTTAAATCCTAGTCCGAAATTCTGGGTCCTCACAATGCATCTACAAATGGGAAAACACATTTGCATGCCCATGTGCCTTTGAAAAGGCATAATAACTTTGAATATAATAGAGTGCCCTATTCATATAGAAGATATGCTAGGACAATTCCTTGATTTGATGCACCTTTTGTATTTTATTATTGTGGTAGACAAGGTCGCACTTCTTCTAAATGTTTTGATAAGAAAAATGTAATAGTCGAAAAATGTGGCAAGTCAAGGGACAAACTAACCCCCAAGGACCCAAAAGATTTGGGTACCATAACCTTGTGCTTCATTTCCTTGTAGGTTCAGATTTCTACTTTGTGGACAAAGTCTCAATGAAGAGATACTTAGAAAGTAGCAATGATAGTTGATTGGAGCCAGTGAGGATAAAAATGCAAAAATTGCAAAAATGACTTCAAGAATGGTAAGGAGCCCATGAATGCTTATGTGATGCCCCAATCCTGACCCCAGCTCCCAAGGAGCCATCTTGTAAAGGAGTTCGAGCTGGTTTAGGGGTCAGCATCATTCAGGGCTCGCGCCCAACAAGTTGATATAGATAATAGTAAAAACATAAATTACTGTTATTTAGAAAAACATTCAATAATACTTCTTAAAAGTAAACTTCTCTAATGTGAAAGCTTAAAACATTATTCGGGACGGTCATCGACCAAATTATCCCTTGATCCAAAATAATCATTGTCTAGGCCTACTTATTACAAAATAAATGCTCAACACTGCTACAACGAACGCTGACCTCACATATAGCAAACAATAATTCATATCTAATTAAGCACCTGCACAAATAGGTTAATGAAAGGGGTGAGGTTTACAAGCTTAGTGAGAGACCTTGGTTTTTATAGGAAATTACCCACTGTGGTACTCTAACAAAAGTCTCAATATCAAAGCAATAATATAGATATGGCATTGCAATTTATGCATCAATATTCATACTACTCAAACTATATATATAATTCATACATCAATGCGGAAGCGATCAATCAATCAGTCAATCAAATAATCAATCAGGCGTCTCTATAATCATATAGCAGTGATATACATGGCAACATAGTATCCTATTAACCATATGCAACAATCAATCTAGCAATTAACCCTTAGGTTTTTAATCAATCTAATTTCTATATAGCTTTCTCATCTAAAGCTAAGGCGATAATCAATTTTAGACAATAACAATTTTAGGTAGTTTGCAAACACCTCGATACCTAAGCGACAACAATACCAGCAGCAGCCAAAGTGCTTGGCGGCAAGGGGTTTTGGATCTCTGGTTATATACATGCAACCCTTAGTTTGCCCTTTAGGGATGCGTCGACTAACTGTGACACGACTTCAACTCCAGGCATCAACATGGAACTGGTGACAAACATCGATCTATTAGGACTTAGGCGCGCTAAGTCTTTTCAATTAAAAGGTCTCATACTTTATGCAATCATGGTATCTCTAACATGCTTTCATATGTCCTAACATGCAATTCTATAACTTAATCATAGTATGGAATTAGGCATCTCCAGTTGCGCCTAAAAGTACATCATACTTCTCTACAGTGTACAGTCAATCATGCTTTCAATCGATAACAATTCAAGCTATCAATAACTAATAAATAGACATACATGCTTGACTCATATTATGCAAGTAAGCAATTCAAAGCATATATATCATGTATAGCAAATCAAGCAATCAATCATGGCATATATTTCATATGTAGCAATTCAATTTCATTTATATGCAAGTGAGGCGTGGGCAACCACTTATTTTAAATTGAGCAGTCAAGGTTATAGTTACACACATACCGTATATAGTGCGATTAAACTTTTACGAAGATATCGACTAAATTCCTTACCTTTCTTAAAGCGTGGGTGGTCAACGGTTGATGGGTTCCCTTCTCGGTTAATGGTCAACTCCTACAATATGAGCGTTCTAATATAAGTCATCTACGTTTGGCTTTGAAGGTTGACTTTATGTTTTACTTTCGGGTTTGACTTTTTGGTCAACTAAATTTGACTTTGACTTTTAGGTCAACTAGGGTTTGGTAAAAGGTCAAGGTCTTTTTCAAAAATAAGGTCAAGTTTCATGAAACTAGTATTTTCCAATACTTTTGGGGTAACTTTAGAATTAGGAAGAATGACATTTTTGGTACTAAAAGTTTGGGCTGTTCGCAACTTTGGTACTAAAAGTTTACTAGTTCCAAACTTGTACTTTATGTTTATACTTTGTTGTATTTTTAGTACCAAGACCTGCTATAGCAGGTTTTACCTAGTCAAACATAAAGTCAAAGGTAATTTGGGGTATTTTAGAATTATAAAATTTTGTGGGACTGAAAAGATAAATTTTATAATTTTATTTCCAAAATAGAAAATACTTTAAATAGAAAGGAAGAAGAAGATAACAGCGGGAGCAGCCGGCATAAGCAAGAAGAAGATAGCACTAACCAGATCTGGAAGAAGAGGAGCGGCTGCGGGTTCAGTAGCGGCACGAGGAAGAAGAAGACAACACCGATTGAACCTAAATTTGATGAACCCATTTCCTGATTTGGCAACCCAACGAGTTGGGTTGTGAATGAAGATTGTCGAAACTTTTGTTAAACCCAAATCGGAAAGTTCCTTGACGCTGGCTTTTGTTGCTTCGTGTTAAACCCAAATCGGAAAGCCGAATCTGACGCCTAAGCTCTGTTTTGCTTCAAGTTTGGTTTGGTTGTTTACAAGGCACAAAGCATTGATTGTTTGATTAAATTGTTTCGGTTCCATGCAATCAATTAAGTCAAATTTGATAGAGTTGTTCAGTTTCCTTTCTTGCTTTAGCAAAGTTTTTTTTTTTGGGCTGAATTATTTTCATGATTTTAAAATGTTTGTGATTTTTTAATGGTATTTATGCTGGGTTGATTGTGATTAATGGGGTGATTCTGGTTATGGTGGTGGTGGTGGTGGTGATGATGGCGGCTGTGTTGGTGGTGATGGTCGGTGATGGCAAGTGGTGTTGGTGAGGGTGGTTTTTGTATCATTATTAATGAATCGAACTTTTGATGTAAAAATGGCAGCAGCAAAAGGGTGCAGCAGCAGAAGAGGGCAATGATATCAAACAATTATCATTAGAACAGCAGAAATAAAATATTAAATAAAAAAAGAAAAAAAAAATTGTTTGAACTAAAAACAGAAAAGCATAAAATTATATACAAAATTAAATTTTGTAAAAATTATTTGTAAAAATAAAAAGAAAAATGAAATATTGGTGAGATATGAATTTTATTATAAAAAGGAGAAGGAAATACTAAAACAAAAAAGTTTAAGCTAAAAACAAAATTTTGAAAAAGAAAAGCATAACAAACTATTAATTTCCCCTTTAACTATGCAGCGGGTAAAAGGGGAAATAAAATTATAAAATTTATCTTTTCAATCCCACAAAATTGTATAATTCTAAATACCCCAAATTACCTTTGACTTTTGGTCGGACTTGGTAAAACCTACTATAGCAGGTTTTGATACTAATAATGCAACAAAGTATAAACATAAAGTATAAATTTGGAACAGAGTAAACTTTTAGTACCAAAGTTGCAAACAGCCTAAACTTTTAGTACCAAAAATGTCATTCTTCCTTAGAATTAAGGTAAACTTTTAGGATTAAAGTTCAATTTCTGAAAATAAGGTAATTTTGGTTATGGAGGGTGTCCGAGTTCCCATACGATTTGTACTCTAACTCTTTTCTGGGTTTTCATGTTCTTTGGGTTTCAGGTTTTAAAATTTAAAAAATTCGTTTTCAGAGTCATGTGCGAGAACCTGTCCGACTCGAACATCAACTCGCATGACGGGCTAAATTTTTTAGAAACTTCTGGTTCTAGACACTACTTTCGAGGATACTTTTAATACCGTTCCAAATCATTTTAGACCAATTTAAAGGCATAGCTCTAAAGTATATCGTACATATAACACCTAGAAGGTTTTACTTAGCAAAATGGATTACTTTAACTCAATTAAATTTCTCTCCGAAATAGGCTCGAAACACTGTTTCTAAACATACAAGATTTCCAGATTTTGATTCCTTCAATTAACATATTACGAATCATTAAACACTATAGGAAACAATCCTACGTGATTTAGCATACAAGGATGACAATAACATCCTAAACATACTTTTCTACAAGGATGACAATAACATCCTAAACATACTTCAAGTTCTTCTCACGAACTTCTCTAACTTTTGATTTAAGTGATCAAGCTTTTAATTCATGAGTTAAGTTGTATTTATAAGCAACCTTTAGGTTTAGGGCAATTCAGAATCTTTCTTAATTAAGGTAAGTTTAAATTCAGTAATTTCCTTATATTAGATTGATCTTGATTTCCAAATCCTTAATTAGAGATTCCGTTTCCCTTTTTTGCTGTCCGAGTTCGCGTCCGACTGGGACTACAACTCAATTGCTGCAATTTTCCAGATTCTTTCCTTTTTATTTTTCTTACTTTCCTTAAGTTAGTTTAGGATAAGTTTTATACCTGCTTTAACTCTCAATCAGTCAATATCCAATCAATCAATTACTCAAACAATCAATCAAGTATTCAGTCAGGCAATAAATCAATCAATCAATTAAGCAATCAATCAATGCATGAATTTTTACCATTCATGTTACGTAATTTAAAAGTAAGCAAAGCTCTATTTTACCCTTTATTCGTTTAAAAATCCTAGCCCAAAATTCTGGGTTGTCACAGCTCATTTAAGGTTACATTTATCATCTTTAACTCATCTTGATTGGTGTATAATTGTTTTTATGATTATATTCAAAGTGAGTTATATATATGATGATCATGTGTTTTAATTTCAAAATGATGGCTATAGAATGCATAATTTGATATAAATATGCTTCTTGTGTTTAAATGATAAAGTGAACTTGTTGGTTGACTTTTACTTCCTTGAAATCATTTTGAATGTTGAAAGCATGTCTTTATGGAAGTCCTTAGAACTGTAAGAGCTTAAAAGAAAAATAGCTAGAAGTTTGAATTGATGTTGACTTTTGTGTCTTTACATGCTGTGAATTAGAAAATTGGTCTAATATGCTTAGAATGATATTTGAAATATGCTAAGACCAAATTTGAGGTAAAAAGACTTAAAAAGAGTTGTTAGGCAAAATGTAGCTTGAAAGAGAAAATTTGAAAATTGCCGTTGATTGATGAGACTTTAAGTGATAGAATCTAAGAATGCCATGCTTTAGAGTTAAAATGATACATTAGGATCTATTTCACATTTGGTATAGTTGAATTCTTGCTTTTAAAAGAGTAGAAAACTCTTCATTTGAAAAGATCTTAAGGAATTGGAGTTAGCAAGAAATAAGCATGGTTCCATTATTCAAAAAATGTTGACCAAGTGGTTAACTTTTGATTTATACATACTTTAGCGTACTTGAAATTTTAAGCATGAATAACTTGATGATTTGAAGTTGCTTGTAGGAGAAAATTAAGGCCAAATGCTAAAAAAATGCAACTTTCAAAGATTGTATACTTAAAATTGACTAAGTAGTTGGCTTTGAAAATGTGCATGTTTTGGATTGTTTAAACCTTTATATGAATAAACTACTTGAGTATTTGAAGTTTCTTGTGATAAAAGGCTTTATAGAAACATGAAAATAACAAATTTCAAAATTCATAGCTTAAGTTAATTAAATTTGAAAAGTGTTATAGGTTGACTTTGCACATATGCATGAATTGCATGATTTGAATCCTGTGAGATGTTGCATATGTTGATTAAAACTTGTTCATGTGCTTAGTTGTGAAATACATGAAGAATTTGACAAGTTTTAAGAAAATATGCATTGTTTTAGAAAAAGCTTGACTTTTAGTTGACTTTCAAGAATATGCATGAAAAGTGAAACTTTACATTCTTGAACATACTTTATATGCCTAATAGAATTTGCTTGCATGAATAACTAAAAAATTTTAGCTTAGGTAAGCAAATTTCATGATAAGTTAAATAGTTTGCAAGTTTGACCAATGAGTTGACTTTGACATGATGCATATTCTATGATTTTTTATGCATACATATTGATCATTAGAGTCATTTGAGTTTGTTTGCACACTTTTGACTTGTTTTATACATGAGTTGATGTTATATTTCATAAATATTGAAAAGTCATGTAAATTTGGGAAAGTCATTCTTTAGGAAAAATGAACTCCTTTGATTTTAGAGCTTACCTTGCTCTTTGATTGCATGAAGCTTGTATGCTTCTTAGTTGATCGGTTAAACTCTTTAAAATGTGTATGCTAGAAATTAGGGAGAGAAAAATTTGAACTAGTATAAACATTAGGGTTAAGATTAGCATAGTGATCCATTAGGCTTAGAAAAAAGAATGGACTTTTTAGTACATTTTCAGAGTTATTTAGATGAATTTTCAAAAGGATCAAGAACCTAATTCACCCCCCTCCTCTTAGGTTTCTATAAGGAATTTCAAAAACTAATTAAATATAAGTGTCGGAATACCTTGACTATTGAATTAGAAAAAATAATCACATGCCAGCGTAGAGTTTTAAGTTCGTTTAGATCTCACGTATCGAACATACATACATATTAGATTATGCACCGGAGTTGATAGAATTTAGCTATGATCCATACAAAAATAAAACATCATTAGATTATGAAAAGAAGAAAGAAATGTTGAATGCTACAATAGATCGTTACCTGAGCAAGCTAGTGCAAAGAGCTCTGCAACCACCTACATAGAACTTCTTGTAGAAATTCTAAGTCTATTGCTAACTCTCTATGCTATCGATTGGAATCAATATGTGTTTTTAATCAATGTTGAACCCGTATATTTATAGGGAATATCTAGGGCTTTACAAGGTAGAAATCGCATGTAAGGAATGAAGTAAAATAGGGAACTAAAGTAAACAAGAATCTCGTCCAAATAAAAGGGAAGTGACAATTTCATAATTTAGGAAGTGAAACCGGTATCGCATAAGGAAATAAAATGCGCCGGGAGAAATGAGGACTTGGGTCTGATGGAGGATCTTCTTTCATTTTATGAACGAACTTTCATGATACGGGTAAGTTGCAAACGCTCTTTGGTAAGTGAGTGTGAAAATTCCTTTTTAATGTATGCAAGCTAAGAGGGGGATGGAGTGAATTAGGTTCTTTGGCAATTTAAAATTTTCTTCTAAAAGAGCAACTTTGAAAAACCATTTTCAAAGACAAGTTTTAAAGTAATTTAAAGTTAGTGATTTGCAAAAACCGAAAGCAAATAAAGAAGACAATACACCACAAATTATAGTGGTTTGGATTCCACTTGAACCCTACTCCACTCCTCAAGTTCTACAACTTGAGATTTCCTAATCAACTCTAGGAAACAGTTAAAGGTGTGTTCCAAACCCTTAAACTTGCTTAAGATTAAACTCTTCATCTTAAGACTTTTCCCCTTTGCATATACTAACTGTAGCATAGGACTTTTGCTTAATCTAACTCTAAATTAAGACACCATTATCTAATCTAACTAGACTAGGACTTTTCCCCTTTGTCTAATCCAACCTCTTAGATATGACTTTTATCCCAATGCCCAACTTACCTCGTGGTAGGTCTTTTACAATTGCCCATACTCAACCTCTTGAGTTGGGACTTCTCATTCTCCTCTTGCTTCCCCTTTCTTCTTGCCTAACTCTTAAACAAGAGTTTAGGACTTTTCCTCACTTAAAACATTACTACAACACTTTTCCAAGTGTTTAGGAATTCCCTCAATGTTTCTACAAGATAGGAATCTCCACAAATGGAGTTTACAATAAAATACACAAGATGAGCACAAATGCTTCTTTCTAAATCACTCAATTCTAACTCAAATAGCTAATCTAAGAAGTAGATAGACAAAAATGAGCTCTCAAATGAGTCTTGAGTGTAGGGGAATTGTATGGGGAAGATTACCCTTCATTCCCATGCTTGGGGATACTTATAGGAGTGGCCAAATAGCTCCCAACAACTCTTAATGGCTAGTTGGAAAAGGTTACAGAATAAACCTGCGTACGAATCGCAGGTGGCATCGCAGGTAGCATCGCAGCAAACTAAAATTTTTGAAATCTGTGTCTAATGGACACCTTCCTATAATGAGATCTATGACTCGCTTGCGACATTGCAGCCTCCCCCTTATTTATCTTCTTATTTTCTTCTCTTTTCACTTGGTCATTTTGGTTCTTGTTGCAGTGCGATCTCAGGTGAGATTCGTACATCATTTCGCACAGGACTCAAGGTTTTTTGCGGCTTTCAAAAGTTCTAATGGCTACCGACTCCAACGGCTACTCACTCGCATTTTTGTTGAACCACATTAATTGCTTTGTCCTTTCATCAAAACATGCTTTCAATCGAAATGATTCAAGGATATGAAGTTAACATACAAGTCAACTTTCTCGTTTATGCATAATATACATTCTACATCACATATCCATCATTTTGAAATCAAATCACACATGATCATCAACTCAATTTGCACATAACCATCAAAGCAAGTTCAAGGCAATCAAAGTGAGTTGGAAATGATACATGTTACACTACTACAAAACGGGCCATTGGAGGCACCCATTTAGAGGCGGTTTTTTTGATAGGTGCATCATAAAACCCTAAAAAGCCTCCAATAGGTGCATCCAAAATCGATGAAAATTTTTAGAACAGTGGAAGCAGGCTTTCACTGCATCCATCTCCAATAGTGTACATTATTGGAGGCGGGTGCCGTCAAAAAACCGACTCCAGTAATCAACTGGATTATTGGATGCACTCGCCTCAAAAACACCAAAAGATGCACCTGCCTCCAATAGTGTTCTGAAAATTCTACTTTGTTTTGGACTGTTAAAAGTTTTAAAAAATTTGAAAATTTGTCGAGGTTCAAGTAAGGCAATAAATTAGTAGGTAATGAAAACCACAAGTTTTAGAAAGAAATATATAAATGTATACTTTTGATTTTAACTTTTATTACATGAGTATATGTAGCCTAGTGGTAAATTTAGTGTGCAAGAGTCAAGTGTTTCTGCAGGTGTGAGTTTGATTCCTACTGAAACCATAAATTAAAGCAAGATAAATTAAATTTTGCACTAGGGAAGTATTAGAGGTGGGTGAAACAAGCACCCGCCTCCAAAACACTAAAAGGAGGCGGGTGCTACATGCACCCTTGTAGCACCCGCCTCCAATATCATGCTAGTTAGAGGTGGGTGTTACGGGCACCCATCTCCAATACTTCAATTGGAGGTGGGTGTTGGGTCGCGAAACCAGCCTTCAATGGGGGTTAAAACCTGCCTCTAATAGGCATTTTTCGTCTAGTGTTACCTCAAATTAGCATTCATGGGCTCATTACCATTTTTGAAGTCATTTTTGTAATTATTTCATTTTTATCCTCATTGGCTCCAATCAGCCATCATTGCTACTTTTCAAGTATCTCTTCATTGTGATTTAGTCCACAAAGTAGAAATTAAACCTACAAAAAAATCAAACATGGAATTTTGGTACCCAATTCATTTCGGGTCCTTGTGGGTTATTTTGATCCTTGACTTGCCATATTTTTCTACCATTTCTTACATTTTTTCTTATCAAAACATTTGGGGGAAATATGACCATGTCTACCACAATAATCACATATACTATGTGCATCTAATGAAGGAAATGACTTAACATATTTCCAATATGAATATGATAATCTATTATATTCAAATGCATTATGCCTTTTCAAAGGCATGTGACCAAAATGATTCTTCCTTGCATGTAAGGCATTACAATTTCTAGAATCATTTTTCCTATCACAATATCTCCTAGGTTCATTTATAAATGAACTATGCACATTCATGTATTTAGTAGCGTAATGAGCCTTTAACATACAAACATCCCTCTTTGGGGCACATGAAGGAAAGTCCTAAAAACAGCAAACTTTACGTTACTATGCCTATGAGGAGCATTAGGCATATCAAATGAATCATCTATTTTAGCCTTTTTGAAAAATCTATTCTCTTTTTGAAAATCTTTCTTTCCAAAATCCTTGTACTTCAAGTATGATTCATGTTGTTCTTCTTATTCTCATAAGAATGATAGTAAAATTGTTTTTTCCTTGGAAGCATTAAAAAAAGTAGTAGAAGTGGATGTCATATCACAATTTTTGGGTATTTTCATAACCCAAGCAATGTTTATCACTTCCTACTTTTTGTTTTTCTAACGACTTCACTAAGTAGTTTTTTACATTGAGATAGCTTCTCTAAGTTAGCACTCAAGTCATCAATCTCCACCTTCATCAAATCATAGTAAATTTTCAAGGAGTCATATGATTTGACCTTTTCAACCCAATTAAAATTTTCATTTACAAACTCTAAATCCAATATTTTCAAATTTTTTACTTAAATCCTTTTCCTCAAACAAGAAGGTTAATTCATTGACCTTGTACTTCAAATCCTCATTCTCATTTAAAGCTTGCATATTAAGTTTTTTCAATTCCTTGTACTCAACATCTTTATTATTTAGCAGAGTATGTAAATCATTTAATTTTCATCTTAACTCATCACTTTCACAATTTAAAATAGAATTTTCTTCCTTTAAAGATGCTACATCAATCTCAAAAGAATTAATCTTATTTTCTGGCATGACATTTTATTTCATAGCTCTTACACATCTATCATGCAAATTACTGACATACTTATATACAATCATTATCACTATCACTACCATGCTTTCTACTACCACATAAAGAAGATTTGGAAGAATTACTTACCTCTTGTAGATCACTTCCAATAAAGTATTGTTTTGTGGTTTCCTTCTCCTCCTCACTTGAGGAGTCATCCTAAGTCCTTGCTTGCTTGGTCACATTCTTGGCCATTTTCTTACCTTTAGCCATTTTGTACAAACTGGAAAAAATAAATCACACAAATTTCAAAAAGCAAGCAAGACTCTACAAATCAAACAAGGTTACAAAAATGATCTTGGGCAAACATCTCATAACCCCTCTGTGGTTTGGGAAATTTTCAGATGACCCCCCCTATTGTTTAAAAAGCTACAAATAACCCCCCTATTATTTCAAAAGTATACCAAAAACCCCCTTGGGTTTTAAAAACTACAAATAACCCCCTGTGGTTTTTAAAATTACCAAGAACTCCTCACACATTTGAAAACACAAGGGGGTTCTAAATTTTTTTTATGCTTGTTCTTTAAAATTTTAGAAACTACAAGGGGGTTTCATGTATCATTTTAAAAACCACATGGGGGTTCTTTGTAGTTTTTAAAGCACAAGGGGGGTTTTGGTATACTTTTGAAACCACAAGGGGGTCATTTGTAGCTTTTTAAAACCATTAGGGGGTCATCTGAAAGTTTTGCAAACCATAGGGGGGTTGTGAGGTGTTTGCCCAATGATCTTTAACTTAGAGGTTGTTAAACCTACAAATTGAGCGATTGTCTGATACTAATTGAAAATCCTCTTTTAATATATGCAACCATGAAGGAGAGAGAGTGAATTAGGTTCTTTAGCAATTTAAAATTTTTTTTTCTACAAAGAGTAACTTTGAAAAACTATTTTCACAGACAAGTTTTAAAACAATTTAAAACTAGTTTGCCAACTGAGTTATGTGGAGTGATTTGCAAAAATCAAAAGCAAATAAAGAAGACAATACACCACAAATTATAGTGGTTTGGATTCCCCTTAATCCTACTCCACTCCTCAAGTTCTACAAGTTAAGATTTTCGAATCAACTCTAGGAAACACTTAAAGGTGTGTTCCAAACCCATTTGTTTAAGATCAAGCTCTTAATCTTAAGACTTTTCTCCTTTGCCTATACTAACTCCAATATAAGACTTTTGTTTATTCTAAATCTAGATTAAGAATCCTTTGTGTAATCTAACTCTAAAGTAGAGCTTTTCCCCTTTGCCTAATCCAACTCTTGGATAAGACATTTATCCCAATGCCCAACTTACCTCAATCTAGGTCTTTTACAATTGGCCACACTCAACCTTTTGAGTTGGGATTTCTCGTTCTCTTCTTGCTCCCCCTTTCTTCTTACCTAACTCTGAAAGAAGAACCTAGGATTGTTCCTCACTTACAAGATGCCAACAACATTCTTAAATGTTTAAGACTTCCCTCAATGTTTCTACTAGATAGAAATCTCCACAAATGGAGTTAACAATGAAATGCATAAGATAAGCACAAAGGCTTATTTCTAGATCACTCAATTCTAACTCAAATAGCTAATCTGAAGTAGATAGATGAAAATGAGCTCTCAAATGAGTCTTGAGTGTAGGGAAATTGTTTGGGTAAGATTATCCTTCATTTCCATTCTTAGGGGTTCTTACAGGTGTGGCCAAATAGCTCCCAACGACTAGATGGAAAAGCTGACAGAACAGGCCTGTGTACGAATCGCAGGTGGCGTCGCATGTCACGTCACAAATGACTAATATTTTTCAAATCAGTATCTAATGGACACCATCCTACAACTCGGTTGCGACGTCGTAGCCTTCCCCTTCTTTTTTTTCTTTTTTTCTTCTTTTTTCTTTTGGTCTTTTGGTTTCTAGTTTCCATATGATCTCAGGTACAATTCGTACACCATTTTGCACAGGACTCAAGGTTTTCTCAATTTTCAAAAGTCCCAACGGCTACCGACTCCAACGGCTACTTACTCGCACTTTTGTTGACCCGTATTAATTGCTTTGTCCTTTAGTACGTTGGACACTCTATATGACATGTACAAGCTTTGGTACACGTGTTTTAGCGATGGTCAAATCTCCAACGGCTTCTTACTTTTCTGACTTGCTTTCGGGTCATGCATTAATTGCTTCGTCAGTGGGTTGTGCAACAGTGAGTACGATTTGTACGTGGCTTCGCACACCTTTATTTTTCTTTCAGCTGTTTCTCTTTTCTTCTGTTTCGTGACTGCCTTCATGCGATTTGTGTGCGATTCACATAGCTCTTTGCACCTTGCTTTTCTGCATTTCATCTACATTTTTCTATAAAACTCTTTAAGTGCAAAGTATTAAACAAAATCATATATTTGTTGACTTATCATCATAATTAGGAAAACATGGTTATTAGGGCAATCATTATAGTATTTTTCTAGCTTGTTCAAGGCATTTTAGCCTTCCCATAGAAAGCTGTTAATTTGCCAGATCAATTAAGGAAATTGAACAAAAACATTATACATACAATACCGATCAATCTTGCTCACTTTCTCCTTAAGAACCAAAAATGTGACATCATTTTCTCCATGGAAACCTACAAAATATAATTGTGACACCCCAGATACACCACCCCACATACAAGGGGTTGGCTTCACTGGATGCCTGCCTGGTTCGCACCAGGACTTAGAACATGTAGAAGATAATAACTTTATTCTTTATTAGAAATATAATAACACTTACACAACCCTAAAATATATGATTATTAGAGTATGAGCCCATATTTATCCATCCCGCCTTCTAGCTGTATCCCAAAATTTCAGTACTTCAGGTTGTCTTAGTGAGCATAATCGTCTTTGTACCAAAGATATGTAACAATTTATTTTGAAAGAAGAAAACAAAACAGGAAAATGGAATGAGCGCTTGCCCAGTGAGAGTTCACCGTTTTCGCAAACATTTACCAAGTTATAAAATTACCCATGCATATATTTTAGGCAAATCCTAACATATAGTATTCATGACTCATGTAGGATTCATAGAACATATAAAGAGGATGAGGGACGTTTACCAACGTTCTATATGAATAATGAACGATGGACCAGCTCACCTCAGAGAATGAGGGTGCTCACCAGCATGTACAGGAACGCTGAACAACGGACCAACTCATCTAAGCATATTCATAATTATGTAAATATATCACCAGCCAAATCCTAAGCATGTACATTTATGGGCACCGGTGGTCAGTACTGATTTCAAAATCAGAAACGCAGATGATCCAGAACACCAAGCCCTTCGCTGGCTCGTGAGATCAAATCGCAACACACATAAGGGATTCGACACAACTCATGTACATATAATAGATTCAGTGTACAAAGAAAGTACAACTGAAGCATAACAAGTACATATGCATTCCAGCCGGTAAGTAAACACAACTGGCAGTTTAAAATCAAAAGTATTTCAAACATTTTTTGAAAGCGTTTAAAACGTGTCATATAATATAGTTCAATGCATATTCACTTATTAATTGCATTAAAATGGTATTAATTTTCAATGAAAAACTTATCTTGGTCCGAAGATATAAGCTCACGTTCTATCTTGCTGATCTGCAAAAATTTAGTATTTATTTCTAACTAATAGAATCCTAAGATTCTTTAAACTTCTTATGGATTCTAGGTATTAATGAAATAAGGGCGTAAAACTAATTTAGCTAATTTTACTAAAAATAGCGTAAAATAATAATAGGTATTTTAACAATTATTTTCCTTTCTTTTAAAATTAAGTAAATCAATAAGAGAATATATTAATTATGATCTTAAAGAAAATATAAATTTCTTGCCGTAAAACTATTTTACTTAATTTTCTTTAAAAACAGTTTATAACTTTTAAACTCTATATCTAATTTATTTTGGAAATAACCAATAAAAAAAATTATAATAATTATTAACTTAAGAAAATATGGCTTTAAAGCCACTTAAAAATAACTGTAGCAAAGATTTATAAAAGAAATTATAAAGAAATAAAAAAAAGAATTTAAAATTATGAAGAATTTAATTTTTCCAATATTGGATTGGTTTTAACCAATTGGAGATAGGTTAAAACCGCTCAAATTATTTTCAGGAAAATGTAAATTGGTTTTACCCGTTCCAAAATCAGTAAAACCAATCGGGTGGTATTACCGGCTTAGCAATCTGATTTAACCGATTTTCTTGAGCATGGCCAATAGGTTTTGCCCGCTCTTCAATCGGTTAAAACCGATCCATGCCCAGAAAACTTATCTTCAACCTTTTGTATCGGGTTTTGGCTAAAATGGTGCACAAAACTTGTTTTGCTTCGGTTCTTTTTGCTAAAAATCATTTCTACAATACACCTACAACATTTCTAACATTTCATAACACATTTTTAATGATCAAAATTCAAGAATTAATCAAATGATTTAGAAAACTTCAAAACTCAACTAATTCATATTTTTTACATTATAACTTTAATATTTAATGTTATAGTAACTTGAAATTGCTTACCTTTTGATTCTTGAGTCTTTCTAGATCACAATCCTTGAAGGAGCAATCCAACTTCACGCAACAATTTTTTCCTTTCTCCCTTTTCTTCCCAACTTTTCTAACTTTTCCCTAACTTTGAGTTTTCTCAAACTTGGCTTTGATTCCATGATTACTTGCTGTTAAGAAAGATCCAGGGATATTTATAGAACCCTTGAGCCGTATGAGAACAAAGCCTAGGGGTGCCTAAACCCCGTAGGTTGTAGCTTGCCATTGAAACTTGGAGAAGATATTTTTTTTCACCTTTGACTCCCGATCGGTTTTAACCGATCAGGTAATCGGTTTTACCAGCTTCTATCAATTTTACCCGCTCGAAGACTGGGTAAAAATGATCAAAGGGTTTTGTCCTTATCATCCAATCAGTTTTACCCGGTTGAAGGACTGAATCGGTTTTACCCATTCAATGACCGGTTGAGACCGCTCCGTACGCGGTTTCCATTTTTACTGTTCACAGCGCTGCAATCGGTTTTACCAGATTCAGGACAGGGTAAAATCGACTGACCCCTTAATTTTCTATTTTTCATTTATTTTCTAATTTTCTATTTCCAAAAATTCTAAATATTCCTAAATAATAACGTTTTAAATAAATAACATATCATGAAATTAAGAATCAGATTTATCAAATCTAAATCATAGATTAAAATTGAAATAATATTAAGAAAATTCTTTAAAAAGAAAGTACATTATAATTTTATATAAAATTTTCTAAGAAAAATAGTTTTAGATTAAAATTCTTTTTAAAGAAATTCTATAATTTAGTAAATACTTGTAAGACCATATTTTTATAATTACCTCTAAATATTCTAGAGGTGAATTTATATGTGAAAAATATACGGGGTCTCACATCCTTTCGCCCACAGGAAATTTCGTCCTCGAAATTATTTATTTTAGAAAATAACTAAGAGGTAATCATATTTTAAAATTTTCCTAATCATAAATAGTCATATATGTGTAAATAAGAAAATAATATAAGGCATATTAACACAAAGCTTTATATAATTCTTAGAAAGAAAATGTTATAAGAAAGTTTAGCGAATAAAATAACTTCTGAAGATTAAAATTTCATTTTTCTTAACAGACTATTGTTTAAAAACCAAGGGTTAGAATTTGGAATAAGAAAAATCATTAAAAATCTTTAGAAAACGTTTTGGGGTCAAATTAGAAATAATCAAAAATGTTGGACTAGAAAATAAGTTTCCTGGAGTTCCAATCAGTTTTACTCGATTGCCTATCGGTTAAAGCTAATTGGGCTCCAGTACCTAAATTTGAGAAAATTTTTCTTTTTTACTTCAGTTGGTTTTTCCTTCCCCTTTTTGATACCCGAACCCTAGCTCTCAAATTCCTCCAATTCTTAGTTTCTAATCTTCATTTCCTTGAAGTTTGATTCTTCTAGCACCTCAAAGAACAATTTTAGAAGATTCCTGCACTCCAAAATCCATTAAATCCCTTCAAAATTTTTGAATTTCCTATAGAACGAAAAACATGGATTTTGAGGATTCAAAGGTCTTTTTGTGGATTAATCTTTGAGTTCTTTACATCCTGGGCATCTCTGAGAGGTGGGTTTTATTTTCTTGGTTTAGTTTCTCATTTATTAACATTTTATTTCATGTTTTAATTGTTCGCTATGGTAAAATCGAGTTCAATCGGCTTTACCCAATTTCAGTTTTATTTTTGCGTTTATTTTGGATTGTTGTTGATTATTTTTGCTTTATTTGGCTTTAGGCAACTTATATCTAATTCCAATAATTTAAGATTAATTTTCGAATTTTTTTTTTTCCATTTTTCTTGTTTTTGAATTCTAGGTTCAATGGCTCCAAAGAAGGCCAATCATACACCGAAAACTCGCTTTAGAAGAAATAAAGCGGAGGACTCTACTTTGGAGCCTTTGCCTCAATTTTTGAATAACGAGGCTCAACTAGCTTATGAAGGAATGTTGACATGTAAGCTCACGGATTGTTATGTTCTTGACGCAGACAGAATGGTAAATATAGATGAAGTTTTAGAATATTTTGAGTTCCAGGGTTTTATTTCTCTGCTGAATGTAAATGAACCCATTTATGAGACTCCATTAAGAAAGTTTTATGCTAACTTTAGGAAAGATGAGGAAGATAATTACTACTCTAGGGTGAATGAGGTTCAATTTACTGTTAGCACAGAAATGGTGAATAGGGCTCTAAATTTGCTGAAAAACTTGCCTAGGGCTGATAATCCTGATTTTCTTACTAGGCATACTATATATTATACAAAACATTGGCCTACGGTTTTTCCTTTACCTATGCTTGAGTTGAGTAAGAAAATTTTTAAGAGGCCTGCAGATGCTACTACTTTTGGTTCATCTACTCATGATTATAAGCTAGGAAGTTTAGAGCCAAATATAAGGTTCTTGTATGAAATGACCTATCATACTTTTGTTCCTACTGCTGGGCATTCTTCTGAGCCTAATATTTCTGAGATCACTCCTTTCTATTTTAAGGCTAAGCGCTATTTGATTGATTTTGGAAGTATGTTTATGGGCTTTATGGCTGAGTTTATGGAGAATAGATCCTTGCATTATTTGACTAGGATCTTTAGATATAATCATGTTTCTTTGGATGATAGATCTGGTTCTCTACCTATTCAATATGATATCGTGTACTTTTCCAAGAAAAGAATAAAAATGGAAGATGGGAAATGGGTTTATGGGAAAAGGCCTCAGACGACAATTCGAAAGAGACTCCAATAGGGAGAAGGGAGTAGTCAGCAAGAAAGGGAGGGAGATTCTTCCCAGTCCAACAATGAAGCACTGATGGCTTTCATGGCCGAGCAATTTAGTGCCATGAATGCACGGATGGACACTCAGTTTACTAGAATAGATACTCAATTTGCTAGGATGGACACTTAGTTTGCCAGGTTGCATACTCGTGTAGAACATCTACAGGAAGACTTTGAAGATGAGTTGTCTATAGTGAACCGAGGATTCAAAAGCAGTAGGATGAAGATAATGTAGCGGAGCTAGAACAGATGAGACAGGCCCTTCATGGTGTGAGGATGGCTTAGAGAAGGAATAGAGGATAGGGAGGATTTTAGTGATATGCCTTCCATGGCATGGTTTGGACCCTTTATAATGGACCTTGTATTTGGATGATTTCTTTTCTTTGGTTTGCACTTGTGAGTGCTTTTGGATATTTCTCCTTTTTATGTCTTTCATTTTGACTTATGGTTTGTAATTCCTTGAAATGATTTAGTATGGTTTCTTTTCTTTTTAAATGGTTTGTTTGGGGTAGAGAATGATTCATGGTTGCTTTAGTAGGGAAATGTCTTATGATTCTTCTTATTTTTTATTTGCATAAGGCAACGAAAATGGTTTATGCATTCTTTGCTTGGATTACAGGTTTCTTACTTTCTTGGCTTGAATTGAAGGTTTTGGAATCATAGCTTGTATAACTTTTCTTGGTTTAGTGTTGGTTGATTTGAAGTGATGGAAGGAAATGTATGTGGATTGTAGTTTTAGCTTTAATAGATTTAGAATTGTGGTTGGGTTGTTGTATCTTTCTGTTTTGCAGGTGGTTTTCTTTAAAATACAGAGGAAATTTTGGCTAGAAGATTGGAAAGATATTCTTAAATCTTTGTTTCTAGAGATTCTAGATATAAGAAGTTGTTTTACGGTTTAATCTTTGCTTAAAGGGAATGATGAAGAATTTTAATTTTCAAGGGACGGTTTTACTTATGAATATGTCTTAAAAGTCCTATGAATCATAAGTAAAGGAAATGAAGTCCACAACTAGCTAGGGAAATGATTTATATTTCTAGTTTGAAATTGTAGAGTTGGTTTTTCCTAAAATCCTAATGTTTACGGCTAGGTTTGAAAGTTTTCCTATTACTAATGGAAAGGACTTTTTCTAATTTTACTTTTATGGCTAAATTTCTAATAAAGAAAGTCAAAAACTTTTTACTTAATTAGTACATATATATAGATGATAAACAAAGTACTTAAAGAAAAGTTAATACAGGTAAAGTAAGAAATTTAAAGAATGTAAAGAAACTAAAGTAGTTAAAGAAAATAAAGTAATGAAAATAAAATTTAAAGTGATAAGATAATTAAAATTAAAGTAAGTAAAGGAAATAATGCAATTAACAGAGAATTTAAAGAAGTTAAAGGAAATAATAAAATTAGATTAATTAAAGAGATTTTTGGGTAATAAATTAATTAAAGTAATTAAAGAAATAAGGTTATTAAAGAAAATTGAAAATGAAGTATTTTTAAAGTAAGTAAGGGGGAAAAACAAGCAAAACTATAGCAATCTTATATTACACATATTCATGTTACATATATTACACATATTCATGTTACATATTCTACGATAAATTATTGAGTACAATGGCTGTATACACGTCAGCATGATGACATGGTACAACCACCCAATATGTATGCAACACGTCAACACAATTTACAGTGTAAAATTATTAAAATATTATTAATTTTATTTTTCTTTGATTCTAGAAATTCCATATCAGAACCATCCTCGTCTTCATCGTTTTTCACCGCCGTCTACTTCGTTCTCCCACTATCGCCATCAAAATTTCACCGCCGCCAAAATTTCAGATTTTCTTTTTCCGGCTACATAGATTTTTTTGTTCAGATCTGCCTTTGCACAGAAATATTTTTGGTTAAGATATGTTTCATAACATAAATATTATCCTTTTGAGTAAGAGAGATTGTTGTGGAGGCTTTTTGGTTTAATCTTACAGCACAATAATGATAATGAGTTTCTCGCCAAACTTCCTCTCGTGATTTAGATGTAGAAGATGAAATATGAGGAACACTTTCACTATTTCCACTAAAAATTAAATTAAACCCATAAAGATCGCCGTCAATTAACCGTAGAAGAAGTGCATTGGCACTGATTTTCAAGTCCCAACTTGGATTTCTCCAAGATGGATGTTTCAGAGATCGATGCAGGCTGAGATGCTTCAACACCAAACCTGAGCAATTTTTGCGTTATCAAGCTCCGACTAGGGTCTCATCGGACTCCTAAAATATTCTCCTTGTTGGGTCTTCATCCTCCCTCACAAGAAGACAACGGGGGTGGATTTTTGATGGGTGGCAGGCGGTGAAAAACAATAAAGACGAGGATGGTTCTGATATGGAATTCCTAGAATCAAGGAAAAATAAAATTAATAATATTTTAATAATTTTACACTGTGTAAATTGTGTTGACGTGTTAAATATATGTTGGATGGTTGTACCACATCAGCACGTTAACGTATATACAACCGTTGTACTCAATAATTTGTCAACTTGAGGGGTAGTATTGAAAGTTAGAGAAATATGGGATAGCTTTCCTCTTCCAGAATTCATTATTGTCCCTGTTTATTTTGTTAGTTAGATTCTAATTTTTTTTTTTTTTTTTTTTTTTTTTTTTTTTTTTTTTTTTGAGGAAAGGTAAATGATTTTATTCCTCGAAATATCTCAGCTAAAAGCCGGTAAGTGTCAAATTACACTCGTGGAGTGTAACAGAGCAATAATACAACAAAGATGGGGCATTCCCCATATTACAAATCGTGGTCTAAGTTGCCACTACTTAGACTACGTGATTGGCATTCAGCATGCAACCTAGCTTGCCACTAGCTAAATTACAAATTGTGTCACAATAAAATCAATCCAGCGAGGTTCCGCAATTGATACACCAACGGTGCACAAAAATGCAGTGATGCTGGACCAGATGATGGCTCAGAACGCCACACAGAATGCATCAATGCTCAGAATGCAGCATCGAGGTTCCGCAAGTGTTGCACCAAAGATGCGCCAATGGTGCTCCCAAGTTGCACCAAAGTTGCGCCAATGTTGCATCAGAAAGCTACAATGCTGGACCGGAAGATGGCTCAGAACGCCGCTCAGTATGCAGCAACCGGATGGTGGCTCAGAATGCAGCAATGAGGATGGTGGCACAGAATGCAGCAGAGGTTCCGCCAATGTTGCGCCTTTGTTGCACCATCGCCAACCACTCAAAATGCTCCAAAGATGAATCAAAGGCTTTTAGGGATGTAGAATCAGTCTAAATTAGGTAGCAGTCCTAATTGTTAGGAGTTGCTCTGTTTGAGAGTTTCTGTTCTGTTAGGAAACTAGGCTAGGTACTCTATTTAACCTAATGGTCTTCTATAATGAGAGGAAGCTTAGAAAATAAAACTATTAAGTTTTTCTCTCTGAATTACTACACATTGCTCTTCCTGAAGTGTGTATGTATGGCGGGTTTGGAACAAAAGAGGCATGTAGATATAGAGTAAATTTACAAGAGCACGGTATTTAAACATACCAGATAGTCTTTCAATAGATGCCTCATCTCCTCGTAGTAGCTCATGCTAGCCCATGATGAGAAGTGCTTCCTAGCTCTTGGAGCTGATTCCATTTCTTTAGGAAGCTCCTTCACAACCCTCACATCAATTCGTAAGTTCATGATAAAATGTGTTTCGTCCAATATGTCGGTAAATGCACTGCACACAAGGATCATTCCGATGTATAATATCAAACTATATGTCTAAGACTAGGTGTAGACAGACTGCAGATACACCAAAGGTAAGAGTGATATCAGGAAGACAAAACACATTGTGATTAAAACAAGAGAAAGGATGAAAGTAAAAGGAACTTCAGACAACCTTGTATCTTGCCAGAATGAACGTTTATCCAGTTGAGGAATTACCAAGGTCGCATTCAGTATGGGTGCTACAGCCACCATGTCCGTTATCTAGGAGAAAATAAATAAATCAAAATTGGTGCTCAAGACAAATTAAGAAAATTCAAATTCCACATACAAAATTTCTTGTAGGGGCATGCTAATCACATGACACTTTTTACTAAACACATGATACTTTTTAAAATTTTAAGTGGCGAAAAGACAATAATATCCATATACATTTCTACCCTCATAAATAGTTTTACCTAACATTTTTACCTACACCTTCATTTCTTCTTTAACTCACTTCCATTTTTATACTCCAATTCTTTCAATTTTCTTTCACTCATCTCCATCCCACTCCACTTTTATACCATTGAATCAAGAATACAATAATTTTTCATGCGTATTATGGACGATAACTCCGAAGACGATCCATATTTCACAGTACGTATGAAAATTACACATTTTTTGGGTGAAAGGTGGAACCTTTTAAATTTTTTTGTTACCACACATAGAATCGCCTGGAAGGGAAGATCTACATAGATAAAATCGCCCGAAGGAGGTGATTTTAGCTTCTAAAATCGCCCCTTCCAGGCAATTATATCTGAAAAAATGGCCTCCCCCGAGCGATTAAATGGGAATACATTGGCGTCTTGTGGCGAAAAAATCATGTTTGTCCGCTTACTGTGATCGGAGAAACAGGATTTTTTCGCCAACGGATGCCAATGTATTTCCATTTAATCACTCGGGAGAGGCAATTTTTTCCTGATAGATCGCCTGGTTGGGGCAATTTTCAAAGATAAACGCCTTCTCCAGGCGATTTTATCTGTGTGGATCGCCCCTTTCGGGGTATTCTTTCTAAAACCTTTTTTCTACCTCAAATTTCCTTAATTTCTGATGCCATATTTTCTTTCCTTGATAGGATATACGTTTTGAGGATGAACGTATATTTCCATATTACACTGATATATTTCGAACGGATGAAGAGGTCACGACTAGAGCGTACTTGTGGTGTTGGATTGAAACTAGAGCAGTTGAGCATCAGTTTGATACTAAAATCACTTCATCTAAAAAATAGAGAGGGCCTCTAAAAAGGAGAAGAGGACTAGTGGATATCGGTTGTGATAGGTCGGGAGAACTTAGAAGCAAGGCACCATTAGGTGAAGGGGAAAAAAAACGTAACAACACCAGTAGCAAGCTGACTGGTAAAAGAAATCAGTGCGGGTAACTGGAAGCTGAATGGCATAAAATGTCAGCATAATCATGAATTACCCCTCGTTAGAAATTGGCATCAAAAGTACTCCAAGTTAAATGTATCGGAAAAGGAGAAAATTGCAAAAATGATGAAGATAAATATGAGGTCGAAATAGATGTTGGCACAACTGCGATCTGATAATGCGGATAATGTCACCCGTATGAGACATGTGTATAGTGAAATATCAAAAGTAAGAAGAGATGAAAGGGGAGATTTAAGTCCAATACAGTATTTTTTAAAACTGTTGCAGGATTATAGATACCACTACTGGTACACAGCGGAAGATGAGCGTAATGCTATTGAAAATGTGTTCTTCACTCACAAGGGGGTTCCTGGTCTACTTCGCTCATTTCCTTACGTATTGTACATGGATATGACATACAAGAGAAACAAGTATGACATGCCTCTACTGCAGATAGTCGCTCATGTTCCTAGGGATCAATACATTAATGTTGATTTTGCTTTCATGAGGGATGAGGCCTAAGAAACTTATTTCTGGGCTATGACTAGATTGAAGCAACTATTTGATCCCTTGAAATACCCATTTGTTGTCATAAGTGATAGAGAGTCGGCTATACTAAAAACTGTGCACAATGTATTTCTACATTCTAGACAACTACTTTGCAATAAACATATTGTTATGGATGTAAGGAAGAAAGCAATAAGTGTGTGTACAGACATTATGATATTAGATGAGTTTGAAGGTCGGTAGAGAAGAGTGATGAGTGCTTTAACTTATGAAAAGATCATGAAAGCTGTGGAGTTCATTGAGATGAACTATAGAGGCCGCTGGAGATCAGTGGTTAATTATCTGCACCAGACATGGTTGAATCCCCACAAGTCCAAGTTTGTATCATTCTCGACTAAAGATATAAAACATTATGAAGGACGTACAAACAACATGTGAGAACATGTTAACTTTCATCATATAGATTTTACAAATATGCATACATTATAAATTATTATCCAATTAAATCCTTAATTTTTATGTTATTTGATTTTTTAGGCTGAGTGCGCATGCAATGTTGAAGAATGCCATTAACACTGATAGAGGATTATTTCTGACTATTTTCTTGGGAATAGATACAATGATAAAAGAGCATTTAGATGAGATACATAGTAAAATGGAGGCTTCTCAGAGCAAAACATTACGTAAAGCCCAATACCTGTTGTATAGTAGGTTGAACGGTAGAGTTTCGCACGATGCCATACAATTGTTATTACGAGAATATAAAAAGAGAGGTGCACTGTATGGGGTAAATAGTGAGTTGTGTGGTTGTGAAATGCGAACTAGCTTTGGCTTACCGTGTGCACATGAGATGGTTGAAATGGTTAAGAATTTCATACCTATTGATCTTATGGATATAGATGTCTTCTGGAGGACCCTATCTTGGGATGTGAGAAATATTCCCAATGATGAGGAGCGGCAAACAGGATAAGGGCGACTGCATAACATGTATGTTGAAGCCTCACAACGTCCCACTGTGGATATATACAGAGTAGCGGGTGTCATGCACAGTACTCTGTATCCAGAGACTGTTGATCTAGCTCATAGTTGTTAAACTCGTGTGTAGACTCGTAGACTCAGATGAGTCTACGAGTCAAATACACACAATTGATCCAAACTCGGTTTTAATTCCTTTCCAACTTAGACTCGGTCTAAACTCGGTAGACTCGATCAGAATCGGTAAACTCGTCCGAGTCTATGAGTTTAGTCCGAGTCAAAAAAAAAAAAAAATTTATTTGCGTTGTGGGTCATGAAACTCAGGAATTAGCCATTGACCCTGCAGAGAAAGTTAGTACTATATCCCTTCCCCTTTGCTGCTTTTATAAAGGAGTCTCATCTCTTGAAAAGTTCCTTCAGCCGATGTGGGATTGGAATATCTGCAAGGAGAGCAAAATTTTAGCAACTAGGATTCGAATCCAAGCTGCAAGAACATTGTTGAAATCTTCATCATGTGTTGCCATCAAGCTAAACCTCTTTATATGTGTAAAAATAGAATTAATACTCTATATATATATAAACTTGTGGGTTTTATTACACTACTAATTTTCTCCATGTTCGAACGTCGACAAATTTTCAATTATTTTTCTTAAATTTTAATTTTAAATTTCATTTTTTATCTTTACGATCGTTTGTACAAGAGGTATGGTGATTATGCCCCTCTCTCTAAGTCTCCTAATAAATTCTAATAATTAGGGTCACCAAGCCCGCCAGCGACTTAATAAGCTGTTTAAAAAAAAAAAAAAAAAAGTTATTAGTAGTTTATAACTCCATCAATTTTTATGCATGTCATTTATAGTCATTTTAAAATTAATTATATAATTTTAAGCTATTTTTCGATTTTACGATCCGATTATACGATTTTGATTACAGACTTAAAATGAGTTTAGCTAAAAATACAAGTTTAATAACCTTGATCTTGCTGATCTGATACACAGGCCACACAGGGGTCGGCCGAAACACAATCCTACACAGTGAAATCTATCGGGCTGGGAGCATGTGAGAGGGATGCACGCAGATGTAAAGGTAGAGGCAGAGGGAGAGGTACATATAGTTTGACAGATTACCCTATTTGTATTGTTCTTTATGTTTGCTTATAGATCGATAACGTGATGCATATGAATTACATGTGCAGGTCGCAGCGGGACTGGAACATCAATCAGAAAGAAACGAATGAATTCTGACAAATTCAAATGGCCTTTCAACCTTCCAAAAGTAGTGAAACAATTTGTGTTCGATTATGTTGTGGATTATACAATGTACTGGGGATGGACACTGTGGTTTCAGGGTAATAGCTAGATTTGTACATAGTGAAGAGTCATTTTGGTCGCAAGTCCGGAGGGAGCTTTTACTTGAACTTGAAGAGTATGCTTCACTGTGGTTTGAAGTTCTTGGTGAAGGTAACTACAATACAGCTCGTCGAGTATTGAATTGCCATATAACTCCTGCAACAAGAGAGTTTTGGTTTGATACTTACCTATTTGGCCTAGTTGTCGCCACGAGGTACCAGAGGGTATTTGCATTCTTTGGATTGAAATGTTGTACCTTCCTTCCAGTGCAGTTGAGGGAGTCCGGCATATCTGATGATCCGAACACGTACATCACTGTGGGTCATATCTTAGGCAATCATTTTATTTGTTTATAAACGACCGGCGAAATCATGTTGCCTATAATCTGTGTACTGTAGCGACACCATAAGTCAGATATGATGGACGAGTTGAAGGATAACTTACAAGCCCGATTAGACAACTATCGTAGGTTGTACGTCGATAGTATAGGTACTATTGACATACAACCTACGATAGTTATCGAATAGGGATTGTATTAAGTGAATTGAAATTATAATTTGTATTCTTTAATGTGTATTCTAAAAAGAAATTTAGATTTAAGGCAGAATGAATTATTATTCAATGTGTATTTATCCTTGCGAAATTTGGACATAGTCTTCCCTATACAAGGGCCAATCAATCACTGTAAAAAACACAAAATGAAGTACTAAAATAACATTGCTAAACAATTCAACAGCCAACACTCAGTTACGATTTGAATGAAGAATTCTCCAATTGTCTACAAACAACAAAAAAATAGAAAACCATAACAGTTATGACACTAGTTGTTCCAAATCCACATATGATATTACAATGAACTACTGATCATAAGGCAGTTTTGCCATAAGTTCTTCAAGTCCCGGCATGTGATCCTCCAAATGATAACCCATCTCATCAAGAGCCCTCGCACGCATCTCAGGGTTGACCGTATGTCTAGTCATTGGATGAAGAAAAACCATCTGAGATGTTAAGTATTGAATGCGCTACAACAATTAAAAATAAAAAATCAATATCCTTATAGTAATACAAATATAGTTAAAAACGAACTCTAAAAGCATTGTAAACTTACCGCAGCCAGGGACAGCTGGGTAGACCTAGGATTGTCTTTCTCGACAGGATCTCTACTAACATGAACATGCGACCGAGACTGGAAGTAATCAAGGTAACCTTCACACTTCGTCAGTTGCATCGGCCCTCTTCATATCCTGCAGAAGCCTCGTATAATATATTTGCCAACCATGGATATCAACATCGTAATTGTAAGCATATTTTCTAGTCTCTGGGCCTCTGTAACACTCCTTGGGAATAAAGATTGGATAAGGAATGTGTCGGGTGTACCCAAACTATCTTAATACCCGATCCAACATACAGGGCTCTTCAATGCTAATGCAATGGATCAGCCCCCTATACAATGAAATTTTATGGACCAATACTGGATTGGGCTCAAATGGTATCTAACTGACCTGTTAGACATTAAACCGAATTAACTAAGAATCGAAAGAAAGAGAAGTAAATGCTTCAATCATACACAGCGAACATATTACTTTGTTTGGCTTTAGTGCATCTAGTGCACGCCTATATGCATCCAAATCATTCTTTGTGACATGTTTCTTGCCAGTACCAATGTACCATTTCATTGCAAAAGGCATGCTATTATTCTACGATATCTTCTTTGGAAAACTGAATATTGGAAAATATTCGTATATATCCAGCTCTAATAAGAAGAATCAGAAAAATAATTCAAACAATGGACCAGAAAATATAGAAAGATTTAAATGAAATATAAATGCTTTGTACAAACCTGTAACAAAGTCAAATAGCCTCAAAATTGAGCACTCTCTACCCTAGATAACTTCCCAAGATAGCGATACAAGTTCGCCAAGCAAGCTGCGGCCCATGCGTACTCACTTACCTTCTCAATGTCACGAAGGAAAGGTAAAAAATGCCCAGAGACGTGGGTTTTCATCTTGTCCACGAGCAGGGTCAGTCCTAAGAGCCACAATAAATACCCTAAGCAGCATTTACTTGATCGTATCTGATGTACATAAAATGGAAATCCCCATTGGGCCTAGCCCAGTCAATCAAATCTAAGAAACAGTAAAAGATAAAAAAGCCCAGATCCATATTCAGGTCGGGAAAATTATACAAATCAAGTCTCTGTCATAAGTTTTAGATCGGATATGAATGTTTAGCTCGGTCCTAAAGATATAATAAACTCGTGAAGGTTTAGGGCATAAAAACATCATAAACCAACTTGATAATCTTAGATCGGTAGACCTTATAGTTCAGATCGGTAAGATTAAGTATAATTATACTCAAGAAGCCCAGGTCGGAAAAGCTAAAAAAGTTAGATCAGTCGAAGCTCAGGTCGGTAAATAACTAAAACACGAGAAGGCTCAGGTCGGTAAAAAGTAAACCGGTCTAAGATAAAGACAAAACAGTTAAAAATATCATGGTAGGACCACAAATTTAATATATATGTAGGAACAATGATGACAAAGGAGCCATGTTAAAGCCATTATTCCGGGAACGGCAAAAACCATCATTACAAGAAGAATAAATGGGAGCGTATGTCTTCATGACCCAACGGAACCATCAAGGTAAGCTTATAAATACTCAGGCACAAGCCTCATTCAGGTAAGTTCGAATAAGCAATTTCTGGCAATTCTCACTAGCATTTCTTAAGCTATTTTCTCATTTACAATTTCTCTAAACATTCTTGTTCTATATTGTTTATCTCTTTCATATTACTGACTTGATCGTCGGAGCCTATACAGGGGGGAAAGCCCCGCTCCTTTTCTGAATTGATCATAAATTGGTGAACAGAGCAGTGCAAAATCGTCCAGCTTCATCCTCTTTGCCAAGCTTAATAACCCTACTTAGTTCATCCCTCAACTTGCTCATCTCAAGTTGGACCATTTTGTTCCTTAAAACTTCATTTGGATTGGGTTATCGCTGTCTTCAAGAATTCACTGGGCCGCGAAGAAGCATCATTGTAATTTTTGCGTCACATCAACTGGCGCCGACTGTGGGGATCGTTTGATCAAATTATTTCATCAAATTTTCCTCACTTAAATAAATTTGTTGAAACCATGACGCAAACTCGCTCAGGAAAGGGTGCTTCTTCTTCTGATGACACCACCAACGGACTCATCGTTACCACCGCCCTGGTTCTTCCTACCGTTGCAACCACCAGTTCTAATCTTCCAACTGATCCACCAACTACTACCCCCCTTGTTGAAACTCTCACCTCTGAACAGGAACAGGCAGAAAAAGATAGGTTCTTCCGTTTATTTCCAGAACTATTTCACTTAATAAACCATGTTGCTCCTATCATCTCTACTCTTAATACAGAACCTCCCATTACAACCACCACCGCAGATGCAGTTAACATAGAACACCCCTATGGTTTACACTGGTCCCCAACCGTTCCCCCACCCAGGGCTGTCATCAACCCTGTGTCCAACCCCTCTGCTGCTTTAATGTCTAGTCTCCCCCCACAATCTACTACTATATGTCCTCCACAACCTGGGGGAGTTAATTTTTCTTCAGAAATCGGTCATATTGCTGGTCCTCCTAACCTTTCTGTGGCACCACCTGTTTATACCACTGTAGCCCATACTCAGGCTAATCCTATTTTTCCGGGCCCCTTTACGGCCCCCAGTGCTCAGTTCAATAATGGTTCTTTTATGTCAGGCCTACCCTTTCCCACTTTAGGACAACAAATGAGTCAATTGAATCAGCCTGGACATGGCTTACAAATCAGTCAAACGAGTCAACCCGGTTATTACCCTGGATACCCAAATACATCCAACCCTGCCCTATTCCAGCATTATGGTTTAGGCAACAACCGAGCCATGCAGCCGCCCTTAGGAAACCCTCCCTTACTTAACCCAAATTACTACCCTGGGCCCGGCTTAGGTAACTATTACCCCGGCATGGGAGGACACCCCTTAAGTCAGTCTGGATATCCCCAGCTCGGCCAAACCCTACTCCCTGGATCCGGATATGCTCAGCTCGGACGAACCGTCCCCACTTCTCGCGTGTCTCATCCTTTTGGATTGGATATTCAAATGGCACCATTTCCCCCGGGATATAGAGGCCTAGGTAAGGTTGACAAATATGACGGTACCACAGACCCCACGGCTCACTGGATGCAATGTATGAGCGTCATGGATGCTGCTAACCTGTCCGACGCTAATCGATGCATGACATTCCATTTGACTCTTAAAGGTCAGGCCATAAATTGGTATTGTACTTTGCCCCGAAATTCTATTCATTCATTAGATCAATTTGGTGACCTATTTTTAGCCAATTTTATGGGTAATAAGATATTGTCTAAACCAATTTCACATTTAATGAACATAACACAAAAAATGGGAGAGGGATTACAGGCTTACATAGATCGGTTCAATGTAGAATCTAGGCAATGTCACGAAAAAGATGATAGGATAATGATGGGATCATTCATTAATGGGCTACGGTCAGGACCTTTAGCTACCGAGTTGGCCATCCGACCCCCACATTCTTATTTTGAAATGATGGTTACTGCTGTTAATTTTGCTGTTGTTGAAGATGCTACAGCTATAAAACAGGAAAGAGAAAGAAGTTTTTCCGATTTATATGGTAAGAGGAAAGCTTCTTCCCCAATTCTTTCATCAGGAGGAAGTAAGAAATTAAATTTTGCAAATACTACTAACCCTATCCCAAAGACCGGGGTAAGTGTAAACGCTGTGCAGTAGCCGAGCCATTCTCGGTCCCCCGAGCTGACATATATGCTGCCATTCAGAATCAAGGGCTGCTGCCCCCAGCTCGACCCATGACGGGTCCCACAGATCGGCTCAATCCGAGCAGGTATTGTAATTACCATAAAAACATTGGTCATAACACTAATGACTGTCGTGATTTAGCTGCAGAAATAGCTAAATTAATTCAAGCTGGGAAACTACCACAATATACACAAGTGGCACCTCTACCTAAATCGGTGGCTTCAGCAACCCGTGAACGACCAACGGGTGCTACCGATGTGGGGAGACCGGTCATTTTGCCCGCGAATGTCCCCAACCCGACTTACGAGCCCCGATGCTGGGGGTAGCACCGACCTGAATATAGCAGGGATTGTAAACACCATAGCAGGAGGACCGACCCTAGGCGACTCTAACCGCCAAAGGAAACAGGTATACCGACAAAGGAACACTATTCTAGGTAAGCGTAAATCAGATACCATGACACCAGGAATTACTTTCGATGACACAGATACATTTCTGCCTTTCAATTGTGACGATCCACTAGTGATCGATTGCTACATTTCAAATTACCAAGTACGTAGGACATTGTTAGACACGGGTAGTTCTAGCAATATAATTACAACCAAGGCACTGGCTGGTTGTCAATTACACAAGGCACAGTTAAGTCCAGTTCGGACACCATTGATTGGCTTCGGCAATCACCATGTTATACCTGTGGGACATTTGAGTATTCCCGTCACGTTACTGGCTGGACAGCTAAAACGTACGGAAACCATAGACTTCGTGGTCATCAATGAGCCATCACCATACAATGTATATCTGGGACGGCCTGGATTAAATCAGTTCCAGGCCATAGCTTCTACTGTACACATGCTTTTAAAGTTCCCCACCCTAGGTGGGGTAGCTTCTATTCGTTGTGATGTCTTGCAGGCAAAGCAGTGTTACATGGCTTCCTTGAAGGAACCAACTCCCGTAGACCTGAAATCAAAAATTACCTCTACAGTCAGATCGACCTCCGTGAACATTACCGATCTAACAGGTGGCTCGGACCTGTCCATTGAAGCAGGGGCCGAGGTAAGAATTATTCCCCTCGCGGCCGATCCAAACAAGGTAATAAAAATTGGGGCTGATTTACCCCCTCAATTACAATATGATTTGCTTAACCTTTTGCGTGAATTTGCGGAAGTTTTTGCTTGGGGACCGGAGGATATGCCTGGCATTTCTCGAAATATCATTGAACACAGGTTATCCATTGATCCCAATCATAGGCCGATCCGACAACGAAAGCGTAACCTTGGGGGAGAACGTAGTAGATACGTGGAAATCGAAGTGAACGCCCTGTTAGAAGTACGTATCATCCGAGAAGTGGATTATCCAGAATGGTTGGCTAACCCAGTGTTGGTTTCCAAACCGGATGGTTCATGGCGCATGTGCATAGATTTCACCGACTTAAATAAAGCATGCCCCAAAGACTGGTTCCCATTACCTTTGATCGACGTGTTGGTTGACGCTATAGCTGGATTTCGCTTCCTTAACTTCCTAGACGCATATAAGGGATATCATCAAATCTTCATGGCCAAGGAAGATGAAGAAAAAACATCTTTTATTACAGACAAAGGTACATATTGCTTCATAACCATGCCTTTCGGTTTAAAGAATGCTGGAGCTACTTTTCAACGTTTGGTGAATAAAATTTTCAAAAAACAGTTAGGTCGAAATATGGAAGCCTATATTGATGATTTACTTGTAAAAAGTAAAAACGAATCTGTTTATTTATCTGATTTACGTGAAACCCTTGAAACACTAGCCCAATATAAATTAAGGTTAAACCCAAAAAAATGTGTTTTTGGGGCCACTTCAGGAAAGTTTTTAGGATACATGGTTTCTGAGGGGGGTATCTCGGTTAATCCTAAGAAAGTAGAAGCTGTATTGAAAATGCACCCACCTAGGACAATTCGGGAAGTACAACAATTAACGGGTAGATTAGCAGCTTTGAATAGGTTTTTAGCCCGGTCAGCAGAACGAGCATTACCATTTTTTAACATCTTAAAGAAAACTGATAAATTTTTGTGGACCCCGGAATGTCAAACTGCTTTTGAACAATTAAAAACTTATTTAGCTTCTTTACCATCTTTGACTATGCCTATTCATGGAGAACAATTGTACATGTATATAGCTACTACCGAATCTGTCATTAGCTCGGTTTTGCTCCGAGAAGATAACCGGGTCCAGAGACCCATATATTTTGTTAGTAAAGTTTTGCAGGCAGCAGAGAAAAATTATTCCAACCTAGAAAAGCTAGTCCTGGCTCTAGTTCACTCCACACGGCGTCTTCGGCCTTATTTTAACTCGCATGGAGTCACCGTTTATACCGACGCACCCCTCAAAGCCATCTTACAAAGAGCAGGAGTTTCAGGTCGACTCACCAAATGGGCCATTGAACTAGGAGAGTATGACATCACCTTTGCCCCGCGTACAGCAGTCAAAGGACAGGTGCTAGCAGATTTCATAGCTGAAGGAGTACCAGATCAACAGGAGAGCATATCAAGTCCGTCAGAAAAAACCGATCTACTTTTAACAATAGCAGAAGGTGATAATGCGTGGATTCTCTACGTGGATGGTGCTTCAAGCCAGTCCGGATCGGGTGCGGGGATCGTCCTCACCAGCCCAGGAGGAGAAATTCACACGTATGCTCTACGATTCTGCTTCACAGCCACAAATAATGAAGCAGAGTACGAAGCCATGATAGCCGGCCTGAAGTTAGCTCGGAAATTTGGGGTCGAAAATCTAAAAATTTGTTCAGACTCTCAGCTCGTGGTTAAACAAATTTTGGGGGAGTATAAGGCTAAGGATCGACAAATGGAGGAGTATTTAACATTGGCGCAACAGCAACTAAAATTTTTTCAAAAATGGGCTATAGAGCGGGTCCCACGAAGCAAAAATACAAATGCCGATGCTTTGTCCAAATTGGCTTCTTCGGTTTTTTCTCACCTGACTAAAACCGTCCTAGTAGAAGAAGTACATACCAGGAGTACAACCGAACCAATAATCTTGTCTATAAGAGAAGGACAGGATTGGAGATTTCCTATATGGCAATACCTACAAGATGGCACTTTACCAAAATCCCGGAAGGAAGCACAACGAATACAAAGGAAGGCTGAACACTATCAGATAATCGGGGAGGACCTGTATAAAAAGGGTTTCTTGATGCCTTTACTAAAATGCTTGGGATCGGGAGAAGCTGAAGCCATGCTGAAGGAAGTACATGAAGGGGATTGCGGGTCTCACATTGGGGCTCGGAATTTGGCTAAGAAAATAATTGGGGCTGGGTTTTATTGGCCTCGGTTATTCCAAGAAGCAGTGGAGTATGTTCAACGGTGTTCCAGTTGTCAACACAATGCAACAATTCACAAGTTGCCGGCCTCCAGCTTTACGGGGATAATTGCCCCTTGGCCTTTTGCAGAATGGGGGATAGATCTTATGGGTCCGTTTCCTAAGGTCGGTTCATGCCATTACCTTGTTGTGTCCATAGATTATTTCACAAAGTGGGTGGAAGCCGAGGCATTGACAAATATCACGGGGCGAACTATAGCTCGGTTTCTGTGGAGGCAAGTTATCTGTCGTTTCGGTATACCCAGATCGGTTATTTCGGACAATGGAACTCAGTTCGAATCTAAGGAATTCACAACCTTGTGTTCAAAACTTGGTATCACCCAACGTTTTGCATCGGTAGCTCATCCTCCAGCAAATGGACAAGTAGAACTCACCAACCGAACTTTGTTGCACGGGCTGAAATCCAGACTAGAAGATAAAGGTAGAAATTGGGTAGAACAGCTGCCCCATGTGCTCTGGTGTCACCGGACTACGCCCAAATCGGCCACAGGGAAGACCCCCTTCGAGTTGGCCTTCGGGGTCAATGCTGTCATCCCCCCAGAAATACAAAGTGGAGCCCCGCGAGTTATGCACTTCGAAAGGGATCAAAACCAGAAAAACTTGGAGCTCAGCCTGGATCTGATAGAAGAAGTTCGGGACTCGGCCTATGTACATCAACTAAATTACAAAAATTTGGTTCGGCAACACTATGATGCTCGGGTCAAACATCGAGCCTTTGTACCAGGAGACTTAGTCTTACGAAACCGATCTATCAGCAAACCACAAGAACAAGGCAAGTTATTCTCTAATTGGGAAGGGCCTTATCGGATAATCGAAGCCCGACCTACCGGAAGTTATATTTTGGAAGACTTGCAAGGACGATTGATTCCACGAACTTGGAATGCAGCACACTTAAGAAAATATTATCAGTAAAGCAGTTCGAGTTAAAGATAAAAAAGGCCAAATTTGAAGGAAACAGAAAAGATCATTTTCATTCGATAATCAAGCTCGGTTACAAAGACGATCTGAAAAATACAAAAAAAGCTTCGAAAGGGACCAGAGTCAGAAAAAATTCTACAAAGTATAAAGCCAAGTACATCACTGCAACTGCATCTAGGCATGCTACCTACATTCCTCACACAGCTGGAAGAAAGGGCAAGCCCGATCTAAGGGAAGGCCGATCTCAGGAAGGAGGAGCTTGAGAAGAGGCTTCATCTGCTATCTCCTGGGGGTCGGCCACAGGATCCTCATCGACCTTTTCTGGAATCGGAACACCGATGTCTCGGCATTCTTGCTTAATTTCCTCTACTAAGTCAAAAGGATCACGTCCCTCCGGAAGCAAAGAAGACTGGGCTATGGAGTCTTCTGGAGCACCTTCTGCCGATCTGGAGCCTTTTAGCTCGTCCCAGCATATAGTATACCCACACTGGATTAGCTCGAAAAAACGCCGGTTCATTAACTCCAGCAGTGTCCCTTCCTTAAAAAGTTTCAGCTCGGCCTGACGAGACGCTTCAGCCTCTTCCGAACTGACCATTGCTGCAGCCTTCTTTGTAGCCTCTTCTGCAGTTTTCTTAGCCTCTTCGGCAGCTTTCTCCAGAGCAGTTTTTTCCTTTCCCCAGGAAGACTTTTCTTCTTTCAGGGCCTTCATCTCTGCTTCCAGGCCCTGGATCTTGGTCACCAGTTGGCTGGACTTCGTGCTCAGGTCTTGGTTTTGCTGCATTAGCTCGGTTTTTTCAACTTCAAGACCTGAAAACTTGCTTTTCTCGAGCCCCAGCTGAAACTCCAATTCCTCCACGGCCTTGTTCGGATTCTTCAACCTCTCCAGTTCATAGCTTTGGGCTAGGACATCCAAAGCTATCGTTCTTCTGTTTGTGGCCGCATAATTAAACAAGACCTGCAAAAATCCGAGACCAGGGTATTATGAAAGTGATGTCCCAGGTAACCTTTTTATTTCAGGAAAAATTTCTAACTATGTTTGGAAAAATCACCTTTTTTATATGCGCGGCTATAAGGGTCTCCTGTTCCACCGCTTCATTCAAATGGTCCCGGAGCTTCTCGCTAGCTCGGATAATCTCCTCGAAAGATTGAGAAGACTCGGCCGCCACTTCCTGAAATGGCATAAGATCTTCTGGTGGTGACTCTGACAAATCGACCTGGTGAATAGGCCGAGCTAGGGAGAACGGTCTCGCCTTTTGATCTCTTAGCACAATGACCCTTTCTTTGGTCACTGGGTCTGCGGGACCCAACAGGTCATCAGGACTAGGCAGCTCGGCTCCAGTAGGGGGGCCCGATAGAACTTGCGGGGCTTTGGCAGCCTTAGCTGCCTGGATTTCTTCCGGGGTCGGCCTTTTCTTTTTTGTGACCCGGGTCATCAATGCCGAGCTGGGTGGATCGGCAACCTCTACCTCATCTGTAAGATCGATTTCAGCCGATCTTTTTGAAGATCCTGAAGCTGCAGCAGGTTTGTTGGCTTTTTTCTTCCTTCCAAACCCACCGAGACTACCTGAAAACGAGCAACATGCAAAAATAAAAATTACCGAGCTATGAAGGAAGAAGATGTCATAAGTAAAAAGTTTAAGGGACAGGTATTTACATTCTCCTTTCACACCAGGGGCTTGGCTCAGCCCGGCCCAAACCAGAAGACCCTCTGAAGGGGACCTAGCCGAGTATTTAACCGTACAGGTATAATTTCTTAGAATTTTATAATCTGACTGCACTATAGGGTTAGATATATCTCGGGTTTGATCAGCCGGGAGTATCACTTGAGACCAACGACAAGGTAGGTTTGCTTCATTGGCCTTTACCATAACATATCTAGCCCTCCAATTTTTATTAGTATCTGGGGAGTCAGTCAGAAGGATAGGGCTATTCCTACGTTTTTGAAAAGTTACCCACCCCTGGCCATAAGGATACGAGCGGGCAGTGTAAAATTGAAAAAACAAATCTATCGAAGGTCGGAGTCCAGCCCCAACACATACGCACACAAATCCTATCAAAAACCTAAAAGCATTAGGTACTAACTGACTCAGCCCGATATGCAAAAAATCCATCATCTCATTTAAAAAATCGGGAACAGGGAACCTTAGCCCAAACTTCAAGTGATACTCATAAACACCGACCCAGTTCTCATCAATACTATTTATCCTTTCTACGGAGGTCGGTAAACGAATCTGGATATTTGGGCTTATATGATTGTCTGACCTAATTTTCTCTAAATCTGACTTAGTTATTTCCGAAGCTATATCTTGAGGTTTAAACTCGTGGGTGACGGCCGAATCTACATAAAGCGGTACCAAAATCATGCATAAATAACAAATAAAATTTCATGTATAATCTGGCAAAAACTTAAAAGAATCAAGCAGGGAGAGAACGCACTCACCTGCAGCCGGAACCTGATGCGACGCTCCGGTGCCGGAACTCTTTTCTGAAGCCATTGTAGACAGACGAACAGGGAAAGAAAGACGCCGACGGAACGATGGTGACGACAAAGCTGCAATACGAACGAGATCGACAGATTGAAAAGATAACACTTTCGGATTCCGGCAAAGTTCGAAGACTCCGGCTGTCGGAAGGAAAGTAAAGAATTTGTTTTCTTTCTCTTTTGTTCTTTCAGGAAAGCAATTTAGCAAATGGTGGCAATTGATGGTTGTTCTCACAATTTTTATAATGGAAGCCTTGGGGAAATCGAAGAAACATGGGCAGACCAAAAGCTGTGTTCATTAATGACACTTCGGGAACATCAATGACCTTGGAAGTTGTATCGGTTGCTGCAATAAACGTAAAGGGGTGTCCAGATTAATCCGCCTCTTCGAAATCCCGATCTAGGGTAACGCAAAAGGTACGCCTTTATGATTGCTTTTATTTGTTCAAAAACTGTTCAAATTCTTTAGATCGGTACTACAATTATTACCTATACATCGGAAGAGACTGTATTTTATAGGTCGGTTATCATATTTCCCGTTTTTATCAGTCAATAAGCTATGAATTATAGGTCGGACAAACACTGGATGAATGCCTAAGTCACAAATAAAATATGGATGCTGATTAGTTCGGAAAATTAGCTCGGGTTAATATTTAGAAATTCATGATGTCCTTTACGGTATGTCTTAGCTCGGAAAATCCAAGGAGTATTAAGTTTTAGATTGGTAAAACCTAATACTAGGGGGGCTTGTTGATGTACATAAAATGGAAATCCCCATTGGGCCTAGCCCAGTCAATCAAATCTAAGAAACAGTAAAAGATAAAAAAGCCCAGATCCATATTCAGGTCGGGAAAATTATACAAATCAAGTCTCTGTCATAAGTTTTAGATCGGATATGAATGTTTAGCTCGGTCCTAAAGATATAATAAACTCGTGAAGGTTTAGGGCATAAAAACATCATAAACCAACTTGATAATCTTAGATCGGTAGACCTTATAGTTCATATCGGTAAGATTAAGTATAATTATACTCAAGAAGCCCAGGTCGGAAAAAGCTTAAAAAAGTTAGATCAGTCGAAACTCAGGTCGGTAAATAACTAAAACACGAGAAGGCTCAGGTCGGTAAAAAGTAAACCGGTCTAAGATAAAGACAAAACAGTTAAAAATATCATGGTAGGACCACAAATTTAATATATATGTAGGAACAATGATGACAAAGGAGCCATGTTAAAGCCATTATTCCGGGAACGGCAAAAACCATCATTACAAGAAGAATAAATGGGAGCGTATGTCTTCATGACCCAACGGAACCATCAAGGGTAAGCTTATAAATACTCAGGCACAAGCCTCATTCAGGTAAGTTCGAATAAGCAATTTCTGGCAGTTCTCACTAGCATTTCTTAAGCTATTTTCTCATTTACAATTTCTCTAAACACTCTTGTTCTATATTGTTTATCTCTTTCATATTACTGACTTGATCGTCGGAGCCTATACAGGGGGGAAAGCCCCACTCCTTTTCTGAAGTGATCATCAATTGGTGAACGAAGCAGTGCAAAATCATCAAGTTTCATCCTCTTTGCCAAGCTCAATAACCCTACTTAGTTCATCCCTCAAATTGCTCATCTCAAGTTGGACCATTTTGTTCCTTAAAACTTCATTTGGATTGGGTTATCGCTGTCTTCAAGAATTCACTGGGCCGCGAAGAAGCATCATTCCATCATTGTAATTTTTGCGTCACATCAGTATCTATTGGCACATTTTGTCTCAAGGCTGGTCAACTTCACATATCCAGCCTTATCCATTTTCTCATCATCTATTGCCAGCACAGCTGCAACCTCCACCTTTAATTTTGCAGCCTTTGTTTTCCACAAAGGCACTGAGCAGAGTAGCTTCTAACTTAGGATGCAGTCTAATAATTGCACCAAAATGGACTGCTCTACAAGCATTTTCATTTCAACATCGCCTCCCCAGTTTTTCAAGTGATCGGCCCCACTATGACATTTCAATGTGGGACGTTCCTACCAAATGTAAAAATTTTATTAAAACATATTTGCTTACAAGGGATAAAGCATATTATAATAAAATTAACAAGTGAAAAAACTATATTAAAGCATATTTGCATACAAGTAACTAAGCATATTTCAACTGTAAAGAAATAAGAATTCAAAAAACTCTAAATACAAGTACGCAATTTACTTTAATTACCTCTCCATGCCATATGTAGCAGGCAGTATGTCCTTTGAAACTCAAAAGCAACTCAGGAAGGGCCACCTTCAAGGGGATGATCTAGCTCCTTATAAGCCTTCCACCCAACAATCACTGCCCTAGCCTCACTACCCATTAATCCTTTCCCTCCTCTCCTAATTGGTTGGATGCTTGTATTGGCCCATTCACCATCACCGTCACTTCCTCCACAATCCCTCTCACCGTCACGATCATCATATTCCATTTCATTATCATAAAAGGGCGGTGGGAACGTTTATTGACTAATGGGATCATCATTATTCTCATTTCCAGAAAAGAACGGTACAAATTGTTGTTCAATAATGGGAGCATTGTTATTCACACTCGTGGGAGATGCTCGCGATCTTCCTACAACCTTTCTCGTAAGCTCAGACATCATGGGTGGAACACGAGGAACATTTTTCGTTGCCGGAATACGACTCCCTCCGGCTTTGGATCGGTCTCTCCTACGAAATTTAATTATATAATCTGGATTTCTATCTCCTATCTGAAATTAATAGGTGGCAAGAGAATTACTATACAAATAATCAAAGTCAACCAAACATAACACATATTACGAAAAAAAAGAACTATTTAGAAAAATCGCTTGGGCAGAGCGATTAAAGCTGATAAAATATCCTGGTATAGGGATTTTATCAGCAAAAATCGGCTAGACCAGGCGATTTTTCTAAGTAGAGTTGCTTGGGCCAAGCAATTGAAGCAGAAACAATCGCCTGGTATAGGCGATTGTTACTCTTACAATCACTTGGCCAAAGCGATTTTCCATGGAAAATTCGCCAAATGAAGGAGAATTTTCCCTGTACAATCTCTTGGGCCAAGCGATTGTAGGAGAAAAAATTGCCTATACTAGGCGACTAAAGCCAAAATAATTGCCGTCCTTCGGCAATTTTTTCTGCTAAAATCACTTGGTCTAAGTGATTTATGCTCAAGAAAAGCCAAAGGATAGTATTGTTTTTGGAAACAATCATTTGGACGAAGCGATTTTTCCTCAAAAAATTGCCCAGGGAGGCTATTTTTCCAGGTTCAATCACTTGGTTCAAGCGACTGAATCTGGAACAATCGCTGTCTTCTGGCATTTTTTCCTGCTTAAATCGCTTCGTCCAAGCAATTTTTTCTTATCGTTCACCAAAAAACCATTTTTCTGATGAACTAATACAAAATTTACCATAAAATTTGCAAAACATATCCGGAAAACACAAGAAATAGCCAAAAATATTCCTAAACATAGGACCCATACGATTTACAACACCCAAAACATTGGAATTACAGTTTTAATCTAAAAATAAAAAAATTGACTAACCAGCAATGGAGATGGAGATGGAATCGGCAATGGAGATGCGCGGATGGAGATGGAGCCGATGGATATGGAATGGAATCGGCGATGGAGATGGGCTGATGGAGATGGATTCTGATGTGCGGATGGAACCAGATGGAGATGGATTCTGATGGATATGGAAAAGAAAGCAGTAAAATCGCCAATTTTAATGTAGAAAGAAGTAGAGATGGGAAGGGAAAAAAAATAATTTCAAGTCTAAATTTTTTAAATAGTGTCCTCTATATAGTAAAAAGTGTCCTCCAATTAACAATTCTCCTTTTTTTTTTTTCCCCTCCAAGTGTTAGCAATGTGTAATGCGTATATGGGCCTAATTTGGGTTAGGCGGGAATTTTCCCTCCTTACTGAAAATTGGGTTTTGGGTTTATTTTTCTTTAATTGTGATTTTTCCCTACTTTAAAATTTTTGTCTCAATGCTATTTCTTAGAAAGAATTTTTGGGGAAATTTTTTTTAAAGAATATAAATTAGCATTTTATAAGTTTATTAATGCAAATTCTTCACGTGATTACATTAGTATGGGTATGCAATGTAAACAAATTGAAAGTAAACTATTTTATTGAGACAATAAAATTTGTTGAAAGTGATAAGGAATTATTTCTCAAATATATATCAAGAGATATGGGCTAAAAGATAAATAGCAGGGTATTTTAGTAACATTGTTAAGAGATGTAAGTTAAAGATAACTATTAAGGTGTCTTAGGGACATTGTTAAAAGTTATGGACTAAAGGACAAATATAAGGATGTTTAGTGACGTTGTAAATAGTTATGGACTAAAAGAAAATTATTTAGGTGTCTTAGTAGCATTGCAAAAATTTATGAACTAAAAGAAAAATATAAGGTTGTTTTAGTAATGTTGTTAAAAGTTATGGGCTAAAAGAGAAATACAAGATAGTCATTGTCAAAAGTTATGAACTGGAAGAAAAATATAAGGGTGTGTTAGTGGCATTGTTAAACGTTATGGACTAAAAGAAAAAAATATAACGATGTCTTAGTGTCATTGTAAGAAGTATGGGCTAAAAGGGAAATACAAGGCTGCTATAATGACATTGTTAAAAGTTATGGACTGAAAAGAAAATATAAGGGTGTCTTATTGGCATTATAAAAAGTTATGGATTAAAAAAAAATATAAGGGTATTTTATTGATATTGTTAAAAATTATGGGTTAAAAGAGGAATATAAGAGTGACATAATGATATTGTTAAAAGTTATGCAATGAATGAAAATATAAGGGTGTGTTAGTGGCATTGTTAAAAGTTATGAGCTATAAAATAAATACAAGGGTGTCTTAGTGACATTGTTAAACGTTATGGATTGGGAGGAAAATATAAGGGGGTTTTAGCGGCATACTAATAAAAAGAAGAACAGTGTCTTAGTGACAATGTTAAAAGTTATGGACTAAAATAATTTATTGATATATATATATATATATATAATAAGACTAAAAGATAAATGTTAGGGTGTCTTAGTGGCATTGCTAAAAGTTATGAAAGAAAAATATAAGGGTATTTTAGTAATATTATTAAAAGCTATGGGCTAAAAGAGAAATATAAGGGTGTCTTAGTGACCTTGTTGAAAGTTATGAACTGGAAGGAAAAAGTAAGGGTGTCTTAGTGGCATTGTTAATAGTTATGGATTAAAAGAAAAAAAATTTAAGGGTGTCTTACTGACATTGTTAAAAGTTATTTGTGAAGAAAAATATAAAGGTGTCCTACTGACATTGTTAAATATTATGGAATAAAATAAAAATAGTAGCTTGTCTTAGTGACAATGTTAAAAGTTATTGACTAAACTAAAATTCCTTTAGTAATTTTAGTAGATATAATTAGTTTTATTGTACATATGGAATTATTTCTCAATTATATTATATCAAAGAGATATCTTCTGAAAGATAAATGTTAGGGTGTCTTAGTGGCATTAATAACTTATGGAGTAAAAGAAATATAAGGATGTTTTAGTAATATTGTTAAAATTTATGGGTTAAAAGAAAATACAAGAATGCCTTAATAGCATTGTTAAAAGTTATGTACTAATAAAAAATATAAAAATGTCTTAGTGATATTGTTAAAGAAAAATATAAAATGTGTCTTAGTCATGACATTATTAAAAGTTATGGAGTTTGAGAAAAAAAAGAAGAGTCTTAGTGATATTATTAAAACTTATAGATTACAAAATAAATATAAGGGTGTCTTAGTAAGAATTAGTGTAAAAGTTATGGGCTAATAGAAAAATATAAGGGTGTCTTATTAATATTGTTAAAAGTTATGAGGTAAAAGAAAAATACAAGAGTGTCTTACTAGTATTCTTAAAAGTTAGGGACTAAAAAGAAAATAATAAGGTTGTATTAGTGACGGTGATAAAACTTATGGACAAAAAGAAATATTTAAAGGTGGCTTAGTGATATTATTAAATTTATGGACTAAAAAAAATAAGGGTGTCTTAGTGAAATTGTTAAAAGTTATGGGTTAAAAGAAAAGTGCCTTACTTAGTAGTATTGTTTAAAGTTATGGATTTAAAAAAGTAGTGCTGATATTATTTCTATATCAATATTTAAATTGGACTAAAAGCTAACCTATAGTTATTGGTTGTCCTGGTAAGGCATTATGTTGATTACATTGAAGACTCGATTTTGAGTCTTATCTTAGCCTTCTTTTTGTTTATTAAATGAAAATGAAGAGGTATAAATAGTTCAGATGCTTAAACGATCAAAAGGGTTGTTGGTTTGGTGGTAAGTTAATGTGTATTGTTTTTTGACTACATGGTTTCGAATCTCACTATAGCCATTTTAGGGTACTGAGTTTTTACTCGTAACTAACAAGAACACAACATATGTTTACTTATAGTGACAACAAATTATTGTCACAACATTGTTAAATACATCCTTTATTGACGAAAATAAATTTCGTCACAAAACTTCGTCAGTAAATGTCTTTAAACTACTGACGAAACCCATTTTCGTCACTAGTTTGGTCACTAAATGCCATGGAATAGGTGGGAAGGGTTGGCGCCAACCCTTTAGTGAGGACTTTTATATCTCGTCACTAAAACTCCTCATTTTGACGAAATTCTAATGACGACTTCGATTTTAGTCACTAATTAGGGTCTTTATTGAAGACTTCCATTGACGACACAAAACTTTTCGTCACTAATGCCCTTTTTTTTTAGTGCGATTTTACCCAGTCCTGGATCTGGTAAAACCGATTTGCATCGCTGTGAAAAGTAAAATAGAAAGTTCTAACCCCCTACGAAGCAGTTTTAACCGATGGTCATTGAATGGGTAAAACTGAATGGAATCGGTTTTACCCAGTCCTCCAATCGGGTAAAACCAATTGGGTGATAAGGACAAAACCCTTTGATCGATTTAACCCAGTCTTCGAGCGGGTAAAACTGATTAAACCGATTCCCTGATCGGGTAAAACCGATCGGGAGTAAGAGATGAAAAAAAATATCTTCTCCAAGTTTCAATGGCTGGCTACGGAGCTACGGGGTCTAGTCACCCCTAGGCTTTGTCCCCATACGGCTCAAGGGGTCTATAAATACCCCTTGATCGTTCCTAACAGCAAGTAATCACGGGATCAAAGCCAACTTTGAGAAAACTCAAAGTTAGAGAAAAGTTAGGAAGAAAAGGGAGAAAAGAAGAAATTGTTGCGTGAAGTTGGATTGCTCCTTCAAGGATTGTGATCTAGGAAGACTCGGGAATCAAAAGGTAAGCAATTTCAAGTTACTATAACGTTAAATGTTAAAGTTATAATGCAAAAAGTATGAATTAGTTGAGTTTTGAAGTTTTCTTAATAATTTGATTAATTCTTTAATTTTGAACGTTAAAAATGTGTTATGGAATGTTAGAAATGTTGTAAGAGTATTGTAGAAATGATTAGCAAAAAGAACCGAAAACAAGTTTTGTGCACCATTTTAGCCAAACCAATACAAAAGGTTGAAGAAAAGTTTTTTGGGCATGGATCAGTTTTAACCAATTGAAGAGCGGGTAAAACCAATTGGCCATGCTGAAGAAAATCTGTTAAAACCGATTGCTAAGTGGGTAAAACCGTTCCAATCGATTTTTACCAATTTTGAACCGGGTAAAACCGATTTACCATTCCTGAAATAATTGGAGTGGTTTTAACTGATCGAGAAAAATTAAATTTTTCGTAATTTTAAATTGTTTTGTTTATTTCTTTATAATTTCTTTTATAAATCTTTGCTACAATTATTTTTAAGGGGCTTTAAAGCCATATTTTCTTAAGTTAATAATTATTATAATTTTTGTTTATTTATTGGTTATTTCCAAAATAAATTAGATATAGAGTTTCAAAGTTATAAACTTTTTTTAAAGAAAAATAAGTAAAATAGTTTTACTACAAGAAATTAATATTTTCTTTAAGATCATAATTAATATATTTTCTTATTGATTTACTTAATTTTAAAGAAAGGAAAATAATTGTTGAAATACCTATTATTATTTTACGCTATTTTTAGTAAAATTAGCTAAATTAGGTTTACGCCCTTATTTCGTTAATGCCTAGAATCCATAAGAAGTTTAAAGAATCTTAGGATTCTATTAGTTAGAAATAAATACTGAATTTCTGGATCATGAAAAATATATGCAGATCAGCAAGATAGAACGTGAGTTTATATCTTCGAACTAAGATGAGTTGTCAGACCAAATGGGAAGGAGTGTTTAGTTCTCCTCAAACGGGAGTTAAAACAAATTAGTTTCTAGTTGTCTTCTAAGGAATCCAATCTTTCTGCTGTGCCCTCAATCCAAAGGTGATAAGTAAGGATAAAAATTAAGCTGGCAGCCACTGCCGCCACCATGGCCATAATTGCGACCATCATTGCCAAAGCAATGTTTAAGGTCATTCTTTTGGCCCATATTTTTGTATTTCTTCTCCTAAATAGTCGGATCTTATATTTCTCACTGATGGGTTGAGGATGTTGAGATGGTGAAAATTGATCCATTGATTAAGTGGAGAATGGATGCTGGGAAAGTATTCTTGGGAGGCTGGATACTCCTTGGTTCATTGTCTTTCTGGTGGACGGCAGTTTCTGAGTGCAGTTTGGTGTACTAATTTTGTCAATGCTGTTTGTTTTAGTGGGAGTTTGGGAAAATGTGCCACCAGAGTTTATTTTCACTTTGAGCGGCTTTTAGTTTGACTTTTGTGGTAACTATTAGGATATTAAACATGATTCTCCAGTTTTAGTTGCCTATTTGACTGTTGGGGAATATTTACTTCAGTTTTAGCAGTTTGAAGCATTTAAACTGGAGTAGTATATCTATTTGGGTCTGTGTTGGTTGAACTATCACATTTTGCTATAGGGCTTCTAAATCATTAGTTATGATGCTCTAGATTTTTTTCCATGTCGGATCTAACTGGATGCAAACGAGGGGTGAACAGACGTTGGGTTATGTAGAATTTGTGTTACTTAGGGTAAATAAATCTATCATTTCAAGGGAAGAAGAAAAAGTGGGCATGGGAAGCCAAGTGGTATGGGCAAGGTAATCATTTCATATTGATTAGTAAGTAGAAGTATCTCGACTATTGCCATCTATATAACAAAGATACCTGAATTTCATGCTAAAGCTGGTGAATGCTAAATCAATTCTTTCTAAATTGATTGTGAATTCTGAGCTGTGCAAATGGAAGCCGTGTAAGACAGACATACAGGATTTTTGAGCTACTTCCATAATAGCTGAATGAATTTGTAATATTTCATAACGTTGGATAATTCATCTTGATGGAGCATAAGATACTACTACCATCACTAATGTTCAGTTTTTGCAGAATGGGGAGGAGTAGCAATAGGAATAGGAAATGTCAAATTGAAATGGTGTTATATGTTGATGTTTGGATCTGCATTATACTGGTTTTGCCTCCTTGCTTCAAATATATATATATCTACCCTATATAATAGAAACTAACATAAGATTCATTTTAACTTGCCACTTGGCTGCCACGTAAGCCTATTATTTAATGTAATTTATTGCCACTTGGCTGCCACATCATCTACTCCTTAATATTACTTGCCACTTGGCTGCCCTTCTCACAATTTAATTTCTCCATAATTTTGCATTTAAATTTATTGAGTGCATAAACCTTTTTTTTTAATTAAATAACATTTTTCCTTCTCTTTTTTAACTTCTTAAGTTATTTTTTTTAAAATTTTATCTTAGATTAACCTTCATACTATATAAGCATTAGACTCTTTGTATTCCACTTATATATAGATATATATATAATACGTATGTGTGTATACATATCTATTTTACCTATATGTAAAATTTGGATTAGACATATTTTAAAATAGTAGAAGTTTATATTGATAAATAAGTTTATTTTGTTACAAATAAATATATTATTATTAATAAATAAATTTTTATTTAATGCATGTTCGTGTTTATGTAAGGGTGAGTGAAATATAATATTAGTTGTTTAAATTTGTTTTTTTTTTTCTTATACTCTTTATTATTGTCATTCACTAATTTTTTTTTTTAAAATTTTGTGACTTTTTTTGTTCTATAAGTTTCAATATCTGTAAAGGCTATTGATTGTATTATGATTATTTACGTTGTTCACATCAACTTCCTTTATTTAATATATAATTAGTAAATGATTAATTATTTGAAAACTCTTGGTAATTCATATAAAAGAAAATGAATAGACACTTTAAAATCTATATATATCTTCAATCCATTAAAAACAAAGACAACTTTTTTCTTTTCAGAATCCTATGTGCATGTTTAATTCACATTAACGGTGCAACTTTTCGTAATATATGTAAATCCATTTAATATATTTTTGTTTAGAGAAATATTAAAATGCATTTTTCTCATATATCTTCTTCAAATTTGCAAGTTTGTTCATATTCTACTCCAATAAAAAAACAAGGTTTCCCTATCAAAAGCTTCGAAATATGTATCCAGATTCACTTTATTTGACAACGAAAATTCTCATTCTATCGGTATCTACTTATAACACACATCGAAATAGAAAAAGTTGACATATATTTGAGTATGCCAATTGAGTAGAGTAGGCCAATTGTTTATTTGAGAAAAAGTTTCAAGTATTTGTATTATATTTGACATATATATTTTCTTTTTAAATATGTATTTATAATAAATTAATTATTATTCATAATTTTAATTTTTTACACTATCACATAATGATATCATAGGACATTCACTGTGTAAACGCACAGTGTTCCCATCTAGTATATATATATATGTATGTTGGGTTTTGTACTAAAGCCAAATAAACAGATTGAGTTTATTTTTTATTGCCATGAATTAAGAAATCTAAATGGTCACATACTAAGAATTAATTTTTGAGTTAAATGGGACTAGATGTATGATAATTACATGGATTAATTGAATTAATAATTAATCTATAAATATTTAATTGGCAAATTAATTATTTCAAATAAAGTTTGAAGTAAAAGGGATTTACCTAAAAGATATATAATTATCGTATCTCTTATTATACGATAAAATATATCAGGTAGTTGTCATCCTTTAGGATAAATACTACGTTTAAATAATTACTAGATAAAGATCTAGTAAATATTTATCAGGTAAATTTATTTGCTATTAATAAAGCATCAGGGTCATTAATCAGTGTACGACTGAATTTGCTTCCGCAAGGCGTATGCTTCTTGTGTACGACAAAGTCATGAGAAAATAATTTTCTCTGAGAAAATAATTTCTCTGTTGTTCTGATTATTGACGAAGCTAGCACGTTAACCTGCTGTAGTTCATCCTGTGAGGTCCCCGGAAATTGTTCGTGTGGATATCATTAGAGGCCGGACACTTGTGCGGTTGTTCAATCGACACTTCATCAGATCACTGTACTTGCAATCAGAGATTACTGGATCTGCAAAGGAATGTATGATATTCTGGACAGTATTTTATCAATAGATTTTGGCATATAAGTATATTAGATACTTACAGTGGTATCAGAGCCAATATTGGTATGCCTGCACGGAATTTGTTCCTATATGTGTATAAATATTTAATTGATGTTTTGAGAATTTCACATTAATGGTTCTTGCGATGTGTTTTGATGCTGTTTTAACGATTTATTTGTCCTGTGAGAAATCTATTTTTCTTTTACCGTAAATCAATGTTTCGTTTGGTCGTCGGAAATAGGTTTCGGCTCAAGGACAAAACGAAACTGGGTCATGAACTCATCTTCTCTGAACTTCTGAGAATCTGGGTTGCAGGAATTATATTCGGCAAGAAACTTATAACGGTTTGAAAATGATTTTCCAAAGTTCATGTTTAAAAATGTCACTTCGAATGTAGGAAAAGGATTGCCGTCTGTGGGCTATGTTTAATTGCTGAATCTGTAATTGTTTCGGATGCTTGTTTTATTTCTTCCGGTTTTGTTTCGATTTTGGTAACTTCTGGAATCGTCACGGAAGGTGGAAATTCGGCTGTTGTTGCTCGTCTCTGTTTTTCTTTACTCCACCGGAAAAAAGTTCCGACAGAAAGAAAAAAAATTTGCTACGGTTTCGTTCCGACATGCCCGACCAGAACCTGTTCTGGCGGTAGCCGGAACGACGGCCATCGGCCGGGGCTGTCAGTTCTGGTCGCGGCCCCGACGCCGCTGCGACCAGAAAGTCTGGTAGCAAGCAGCAGCAGAAGCTCATAGCGACCAGATTTTCTGGTCGCACATTGAAGCTGATCTGCCAGAAACGTTCTGGCCGGACAAAGGCCAGAATTTGTTCTGGCCGGTTGAAAACCAAATGAAACCTCCGGAGCTTTTGCTCCGGAGAAGAAGAAAAAACAAAAAAAAAAAAGCAGTTCTTTTTGGAGAAGATGAACACAGGCGGCGGCAAATGATGAGCAGGGTTTTCAAAATTTTTTAAAATTGCAACAAAACCCCTATACTGTTGTTTTTATTAAAATTTGGCCCCAGAAAGTTTTTACCTGTTTTCCCTATTTTGGAAATTGCAAAAACACCCAAATCTTTTCTATTTCAGTTTCTGCCCCAAGTAGTTTATTGAAATTACTTTTAAGAAATAAGTTTTCTTATTTGTGCAATGGCCCAAAATGTTTGTATACTTAAAGAATGGCCTCAGTAATTTTATTACTTTAAAGAAATAAGTTTCTTTATTTATAAGATGACCAAAGTTATATGTCTTATTGTAAATTGGCCTGTGTAATTTTAATTAATTACTTTAGAGCATCAAAACTTCTCAAATTATTTAATTAAATCATTTCTAATATGATTAGAAATGTTATGCACATAGATTCAAGTTTAAAATCATTAACATTCATTTAATATGATTATATGATGATTAGGTCATGGATAAATTATTGATATAATAATTTACTAATTTTGGAGTTACTAAAATTTAAATGAGATTTAATATTTAGTTATGTGTTCAACAAAATTATTAAATTTATTGAAATTGTAATTTTATTGAAAGTTCCAAAATTAGATGATTGTTAATTTCAATTTGATTGAGATTTGACAATTATTACTTTGGAGTCCTATAAATTTTAAATTTTGATTTAAACTTTATAAAGAGTTAATATTTTAATATTTTTCATAGTTTAATTTGATTTAAGTTATGGAATAGACTCTAAATTAAATTCAAAATAGGATAAATCAAATTGAAAAGTAAAGGAATTATAATTTTAAGGTTTTGATTTGGATTTTATGTTCTTTAATGCAACTCTTAATTATTCGACTTATTTTCACTTAGTTGAATATTAATTCCAATAAACTATCAAGTTGATTCAAAATTAATATTTCTTATTTGATTAGAAATATCAGTACACATAGTTCCATTATTGTAATTATTAATTTGATTATTTAATTACATATTTTTATGCATTAATTATTTGAATATTTGATGAAAATGCTCATTTAATTTGATTATTTGATTACATATTGTATGTTTTATTTACTCAAATATTTGATTATATTAATTTGCATATAATTTATGGAATTAATATTTAATGACAAATCCCTCAATAAATATTAAATCAATTTAGTTGCCTTCCATTGTTGTAGTTTAAACAATCCTTGTTCGAACAATTTGTTGAGCTACCTCAAGGTTGTTTTACCAAAGTGAATTGTTTTAACTATTGAGACAAATTTCAAAATTATAGTGAGAACAATTCTAGTTGGACAATTTGTTGAGCTACCTCAAGATTGTTCTACTTAGAATGTGTTTTAACTGGGAGATATGTTTCCGAATAATGGGTTAGATTTAACTGAAACTCGTAATTTGTTGAGCCACTTCAAGGTTACTTGTCTTGGAGGCAAAAAGTTAGGAGACATATACGATATGTGTATCAAAAGTTGATAACCTAACTATCTAGGATTTACAATGGTTGTAATTGGTAATTGAAACCTACCGGTTGAAATTATTTTGATTTGTTGAGCTACCTCAAGGTCAAAACTAAGTAAAATCGGATCCTAGCCTACTAAGATTTTTTTTGAAAATTCTCGAATCAATATTGAGGGTCATTGATTTGAATAAAATAGTGGGAGCAAAACCAAAATTGTTATCCATATCACTTATAGTTTGGTTTTGTTCATTGCGTAAATTTATTTTATCATTGTTAATATATGTTGTAGAACATGAGTAAATATTTATCTACCATTTATATTGGCTTATTTCTTGAAAAGATTACTTTGGCATAGATTTGATGATGCTTGTCAACCAAAGTGACTTTGGTTGTTACGATTTCGTAAATTTCAATCATATTTAAGATAATAATTTAGAAATACTTTTTGTAAATATTTAACATGATGTAATAGTTATATCATGTGAACTATTAATTCTAAATTGTTAGGATAAAAAGTTTTGATATCCACATCTTGATAACGTATCTCAATCGTTGGTTGATGCATGATCAAATGTGAATCTCACAATATTATCTTAGTTAATTATTCAAAAATTTGTTTTTGAATATGAAATATATGAACCTTTTACTATTATAGATGAGATGTAATATTTTAATTTTAAAATGGATATGATCCACAATTGAATTTTTGAAATTCAATTAAAGGAAAAATTAAATTGTACAGACATCTATTTTAGTTACATCAAATGAGATTGAGAGTTGGAAACTGCGCAATAATTATAATAATTTGAAAGAAAATATATGTAATTGTTACAATTTTCTTCCAACTACATTAAAATATAATTCTTCCTTAAATTTGGACTTATGATATTCAATATCATGAAAGCAAATATGTTTGCAAGATCTAAATTTAAGAGGATGAAAAATAGGAATAGTCCTATAGTTGACAATTGTTGTCATGGTAATTATATTCTTATTAATTGGACTTATTAAGGGTCATAAATTGAAAATAATCCTATCTAGATGTTTGACATTTTAGGATATGATATTCATACAAAATAACAAAAGTTGCAATTTTGGAGTATAGTTTTCGACTATATGTCATAATTTATGATCATGTGTTAGTTCAAAATATATCTTTAGATAGCATAACTTTGACATCAAAATTTGGTCTTACCTAGAAATGATACTTGCATATATACATTCAAATTACATTCGATGATGGTTTGAATAAATTGATTTTGAATCAATTACAATATGTATATCATTTGTAATGGTCAAATGATATTTCATGATCAAAATATGTGATATTTAATTAATTATTATGACTTATGCATGTGATGCATGTTGTGTCATATCAATTGGTGCCAGAGGTAATTTTCATGTTTTATTAAATCTCAAATTTAATCATTTACAATGATTATGTTATACTTATTGAAGTATAAGTTTGAGTTTTGAATTGTTCAAATAATAAAATAAAATTTGCAAATTTTGTAAGAAAATTAATATCTCGATAAGATCATGATAGTAAATATCTTAAATACTATGCCATCTATTTATACATACATTATAATGTATAGTGTTGTATAATAGAAATTAAATATATGAAATATAATGGATTAGTTATATAGATTTAACTAATGCGGTCTTCTATTTATTCTCAATTTATGTCTACGTTATGGTTCGTTTAGTAATTGATTGGCTATCTTAAGATATGGATTGATTAATAACAAAATTTAATGAAAATTTTAGTTTATTCCATTTATATGATGAGGATTAAGTTGGATTAGTTTTGAACTACATCTAGCTAATTAATTATTTTATGGTTTAACCAAATGAAAATTTGGCTACTAATATTATTATTTCATTGAACAAATATTGTTCAAAAATATATTATCTTTCTACAATAAATAGTTTATATTAGAAAAGATAGTGAGAGGAATGATAAGATTTAAAAACAGATAATCATTAAAATAAAATGTCAACTAATGAAACGAAATGCTCAATCACATGATGATGTGATAAAATTTAACTTCTCAATCACATAAAAGATGTGTATTTGCAATTGTTGCATATTATAAACAATGGTATAAAATTGCGTTATGTACAACGATTTATGTATGACATAGTTCAAAATTTTATATTGATTGATTATAATGAGATATACAAGACAGACAATTTCATTTTAAGTTCTAATACTTTGATTAGAAATACAAACTATTTGTTTTGTAAAATGGTTGTAAGTCTTGTGTATTCAAGTTAGTAAGTTGGAGCATGAATGATTTTCTATTATTATATGTACGATAGAGTATACGTAGAAATTAAATGCCTTTAATTTTTAAGGTATAACTGTTCAAGAAATAAAATTTCTTAAAAGATAGAAAAGCCAATTAAAACTTCATAAGTCAATATCTATAGAGATAGATAATATGTATGTTGTTTTACGTACATAATGCTAAATTTGTTTGGCATGTGTGCATTGATATATAGTTATATTCATATGTTATGAATATTGAATTTAACTTGTATGTTAGCATGTGCACTAAGAAGAAAAAAAAAATTATTATGGTGTTCTAAAAGTTACAAGCTAGTTGAATGAATTCAAATGCTCATTTGGTCAAATTAAGTTGATATATTTCTTATACTTGCGAAGTATTAGAATGACTATCTTAATTCTAATTATTCAACTACTCGTAGATAAATAAGATCAAATCTTTAATTTTATGATAATAAAATAGATTTGTTTTACTTGCAAAATTATTGGAAGAGTTCCAAAATAGATTTGAAAGCAATTTTACAACTTATGTCACATACATTAGAATTTCTAAAGTGTTTATGAAATTATTTGGATCAAACATGGTTTTTATGAAACTATGCATGATGTTTTCATGAGGATGATGAAAACTGAGTATCACTGATGGTCTAAAGTATGTATGAGTCACTATCATTTGATTTATCATTGATTAGAAATGCTCACTAACAATAAAGTAGTTCATCAATTGAACTGAACCATTGGTTCTTATTCAAGTGGGAGTTTTTCTAATGTGTAAAGATAGTGAATATACAAAAATTAGATAATTGTAGTTTTATCATTTTCTTTACAATGCTGAATTTATGCAATTTTGAGATATGAAAATTTATCATTTCGAGTAATATGTTTACTCATATAAATAATGATAGAGTCCTTAGAATAATATGTTTATTATTCTTAAAAATTTCCTAGTTATAGTGTTAACGATACAAATGACATTGTTAATGCGGATAGATTAGCATATATGGTGATATATTAATGAATTGTTAGAGAACATATTCATTGGAATGATCCACTAAGAGATTACAATAAAGGTTAACTACTTAAGTGCCAATGGCATAATCTCTATATGACAGTAGTGTAAACGATCCTTGGACTTGAGATTGTAAGAGTATCATTAGTGTGAATGATTATACTTTGACTCTATTTGTCTATATTCATGACTGGTATATGTACAATAGATGTTGGGTATAATAGGAAGCATGATTTGATAGTTTATGATCAATATATGATTCACAATTCCTAGTTATTGGAGAGTATATCCCAGTTTTGGCCACTTGTTGAAATATCAACTTAAAAGTCTGCAAACGAATTTAGAAGTATTCTAAATTACTTGAAAGTTGAATTTTGGTAACAAGAAAATATTAGCGCAATAAGAGTTGGCACTCGTACCTTACTCTTGTGCTAATTAGGGATATATGATTGTGAAAGGATGTAAATTACACGGAATCTGTTTCATAGATAGGTGAAGTCGATCATTTGACTTTCTTAATTCTAGGGTGGTCATGATGCCTGGCTAGAGGCCGATCTTGATCTATAATAATAAATTAGTGATAAATTAAAGTGTTTAATTTATCTAATCTTAAAATTCTCGTGACTAAAATTGTCTTTAGTCCAAGTGGGAGTTTGTTGGGTTTTGTACTAAAGCCAAATAAACAGATTGAATTTATTTTTTATTGCCATGAATTAAGAAACCTAAAGGGTCACGCACTAAGAATTAATTTATGGGTTAAATGGGACTAAATGTAATTATATGATAATTACATGGATTAATTGAATTAATAATTAATCTATAAATATTTAATTGGCAAATTAATTATTTCAAATAAAGTTTGAAGTAAAAGGGATTTACCTAAAAGATATATAATTATCGTATCTCTTATTATACGATAAAATATATCAGGTAGTTGTCATCCTTTAGGATAAATGCTACGTTTAAATAATTATTAGATAAAGATCTAGTAAATATTTATCAGGTAAATTTATTTGCTATTAATAAAGCATCAGGGTCATTAATCAGTGTACGACTGAATTTGCTTCCGCAAGGCGTATGCTTCTTGTGTACGACAAAATCATGAGAAAATAGTTTTCGTAGCACGTTAACCTGCTGAAGTCCATCCTGTGAGGTCCCCGAAAATTGTTCGTGTGGATATCTTTAGAGGCCAAACACTTGTGCGGCTGTTCGATCAACACTCCATTAGATCACTGTACTTGCAATCGGAGATTACTGGATCTGCAAAGGAAGGTATGATATTCTGTACAGTATTTTATCAATAGATCTTAGCATATAAGTATAGTAGATACTTACAATATATATATTATTTATTTTTTTATAAATAAATAGTTAAAATGAAGTTTAATATATGATTGATTAAGATTGCTAAGGCATTTAGTTAAAGGATTCGCAATTGTGTTATAGTCTTCTTTGCAGTTTTTCTTTTTCTTTGTTTTGTCATTTCCCCTTGTTTTGATATCGAAGATCTCAACTTGAACATGTGATGTGTAATATGTCTAAAGTCTAGGTGCTGTATGGTTAAATAGGTACTTCATGTTGTAAAATCTGATTCTCGACTACCCAACAATGACCTGCCTCTTGATATCCAGCGATTGAGATGCCGTGCTCTGTATCATGCTCTCCGTTTCTCACCTGCTATTGAAAACCTTGGAAAGGTTGGCATATTTCCTTTTCGCCAATTACTTAGCTTAAATTCAGACCTTTAGCTTAATGGTATGTTCATTAGGATAATTATTCTTGAATTCCTCTATATTATTGCTTAGAAATGGTTTATTCCTGGGACTGCCTTTAGCAAATACTGTATTCGAAAGTGAAACTTTTTCACCAGAATTTTTGCTTGGCTGAGAATCAGGAAATCCAAGATTCAATCAAGCATTCCTGGGCACTTGTTTGGCATAAAATGCTGAGTTAATTGTTGTGTCTACAAAATGTTGCTCCATCTTCATTTAACAAAGTTACTGCTGAAATGCTACTCATCAGGTGCTCTTATGCTTCTTCTTCATAATCAAGTCAAGTTGCATGTGTGATGTAATACGAGGTCCATTACAAGTAAACTGTGTCTGTTTGTCTTTTATGTTCGTTTGGTGTCTTCCACGATTCGTCCTGCTAAATTAGGTTCTGAGAATACATGACAATGACACCGCAGAAGCTAGTAGAGCGTCTGAGATCTCGTGCAGAAAGATACATTGCTCTTCATTTGAGATATGAAAAGGACATGCTTTCTTTTACTGGCTGCACTTATGGCCTAACACAGGAGGAATCTAAAGAGCTTCGAATAATGAGGTGAAATACTTATGCTATGATAGACCATCTAAGTGGAAATCTGCAAACTTTCGTTTGAGGACATGCATATTATCTGGGTTTGATGCATTTGCAGATCTGGTACTTGGTAGCATAAGAATAAGCAGGCTCTTGCATATTTATTGTTTTCCAAGTCCTTGTTGGTAGTAATAGGTGTTATGAGCTGTCTCGATGGATGAATTTTCATGAATTGTGAGTTTTCAGGATTTTTTTTTTGTGGGTGAGGAGTAATTCCTTTTTTGATATGATTCATGTATCTAACTTCACATAGTGGGATAAATGTTTAGTTGTTGTGGTTGAGAAGTAGTTCTTTTTCAATCTTACATTCCGAGCTTTTGTTTGCTGAGTTAAAAACAATCCTTTCAGTATTACATTGTGTAGGCGTCATGTGTGAAAACATCAGAGGAAAGTTAAAAACTATTAAATGCACAAATTCATGCTCGTATGTTCATGTGTATAGATTGTAAATGGACACAGGCTTGCAGACATGGAAAACTACACTGCTGTTTCATATTGAATTTTTCCATTGAACTTGCCCGATTATTAATAGTTAGATTTCGCCAAAGAAAAATGTATTTCTTACCTGAAGATTCTCTTGCTCGCATTCTTCAGCGGTTCAGAATTACCAACTCTGTATCATTTACTAGCATCTTGATTTTCTGATTCATTCTTGGCTAGGGAAAATACAAATCATTGGACGATTAAGAATATTGATTCAACAGAGCAGCGAATAAATGGTTTATGCCCGCTAACTCCTAAGGAGGTTGGAATATTCCTACAAGCTCATGGTTACCCTCCATCAACATTGATTTATATTGCTGCTGGGGAGATTTATGGTGGTAATACTCACCTTTCAGAGCTTACTTCGCGCTATCCAAATGTAGTTTTTAAGGTTGGTATAGTTAGCTCATTATTGAAATATTGATATTTATTTTCAGTATTGCTATCTCACATAATCAAAACAATTTTCTCACTAATTGCAGAAAACACTTGCTAGCGAAGAATAACTGAAAGCTTTTTCGAAGCATGCATCTCAATCGGTTGCACTTGATTATATCATCTCTATAGAAAGCGATGTTTTTGTTCCATCATATTCAGGCAACATGGCAAGAGCTGTTGAAGGGCATCGTAGATTTTTAGGGCACCGGAAGACTATCACTCCAGACAGGTTATTTTGCACATCATTAACTCAATGGCTGTAAATTTCTTAGATGTATATGGAAAACTACCAGTTAATAGGAACTGCCTCTTGTGTTAGTTTCTATTTGGTTACGAAGTATTTATTAGTGAATCCTATAGGAGCTCAGTCTGAGTTTTTGTCGATAAAGAATGTTCCAGTTAAACTTTTTAAAGATTAGTTGTTGGATGCACTTAAGTTTGTCATTCCCGAAGTGTCGGCAGGGTCTTTTTCTAGTTATTGCATAAACTAGATAGGTTAAGATTGAGTGTCTTTTCCCTTTGTTAACTTACTCCACATTGAAGTGTCCTATACTAAAGTACTTTGAATTATGATCTCTTTGAACTACTACTGGAAGAAATACATGGTAAGCCTGGCAATTTGACCCATGACCCGTTAACCCGACCCAACCCGTCCGCCTTTTTAACTCGTTGAACTGGGTTGAATGGGTCATGGGTCAAAACTTAACCCGTATATAAGGGTTGGGTTGGGTCAGATTAGGGTCAACCCATGAGTTTGCAACTTTTTTCAACCCGCCCAACCAGTCTAATTTTTTTTCATTGCTGACCGGCACGGATCATATTACATCTAAACCAAAAATGACCCACCGGGTCACACATATTGTATGCATGTGAGTTCACTGCTTTGTGTGTGCTGCGCGTGTGTTTGTGCATGTGCTTTGTGAGTGTTTGTGTGCGCTGTGTGTGTGTGTGTGTTTGTGTTTGTGTTTGTGTGTGTGTATGTTTTTTTTTTAAAACCTCTGTGTGTGTGTCTATATATATATATCGGAATTGTTATCAGTATGCCACCTTTTACTATTCGTAGGCCACTTTTTAAAATTTTTATATGTGAATTTACATTTTTGCCCTTTATAGTTTCTAACTTTATAAAAAAATTACCCAACTTTTTTAACTCTAGGAAAATCGCCCAGTCCAAGCGATTTTCCCAGAGAAAATCGGTGTCCTGTGGCGATTTTCCCTAAAAAAAAATGCCACAGGACTGCTTTTTTTTTTCAGGTTTTCCCGATCATTCGTCGGAAATTCGTTTTTCCGGCGAACGACCACTAAATTTTCGAAAAATCAATTTTTTTAGGGAAAATCGCCTGGCCTGGGCGATTTTATCTGGGAAAATGGCTTAGACCAAGCGATTTGCCCAGAAAAAATCGCCTTGCCTAGGCGATTTTCTCAGGGAAAATTGCTTGGTTGGGCGATTTTTCCTGAGTTAAAAAAGTTGGGTAAATTTTTTTTTATAAAGTTAGAAACTATCAAGGGTATATTTGTCTTTTCACCACTTAAAATTTTAAAAAGTTTCTTGTGTTTAGTAAAATGGTACTTGCAAATAACATGCCCCATATATATATATATGTGTGTGTGTGTGTGTGTGTGTTTTTTAAAACCTCTGTGAGTGTATGTATATATATATATATATATATATAATAATTTTTATTTTTCTTTTTTTAGATAAACATTTATAATGAATGTGATAGTTTATTTTATTATTTTAATTTCTAAATTTGTTTACTCACTTATTCACGTGTTATAGTAAATTTTTCATATAAAATTAATTTAAAAGATATTTAAAATAAAAAGACCGTGGTTACAAGTAATAATTTAATTTATTTTTAAAAAATGAGTGAATTTACAAGTAAAATGAATTAATAAATTGGGTCAAATGAGTCATAATCTAATGACCCACAAAGTTATTCAAACTGCTTAAATAAAATTAATTTTGAATATATTTAAAAGTTGAAATATATTAATTTAATTAATTTTTTAAGAAAAAATATGAACAACTATTATATATGTAATTAATAATGACTCAGAAATAAATATAAAAAAATACCAACTCGTTTATATAATGTTAATTTAAAATATGATTAACAATAATTTTATTAAATAATATATATAAATTTATATGTAATACATATAATATATATCTATATTTAATATATATATATATATACACACACGACACATATATATGTGTGTATACCATACACGCTCACATATATGCGTTAATGTATATATATTACTCCTATTTTGTATATATATATATATAGTATATATATTACTCCTATTATATATATATATATATATTACATATAGATTAATTAATAATACTTTAATCATGTTTCAAGCAGATCAAAAAAAGTACTGTAACAAAAAGAAAAGGAAACGTACACTACTAGAAATAGGGACATTTTACGTCCAAACCTTTACGACTCTACGCTAAACTCGTCGTAAATAATAATTAATGACGACGTGTTCACTAATCTGGACGTAAAATTCCCTTTTTAATTACGTCTAAAACCTAATCACGTCGTTAAGGCTCTAATCTGGACGTGAAAATGAATTGGGAAATAAATTTACTAATATTTTATTAATACTAATATTTTTTCTATTAAAAAAAATAAAAATTCTTGTGAATTCCCCCCCCCCCCCCCCCCCAAATCCTCTCTCTCTCTCTCCCCTTCCCCTGCACTCACACTCTTTCAGAGACGTATTCTCTCTCTTCCCTTTCCCTTTACTGAACGAAAATCCGCATTCCTACTCTCGGAACTGCGTCTCGTCGGAGTTGGGTCTCACCAGAGCTGGTAAGCTGCGTCTCGTTGGTTTTGAGTGGTGTCCATTCCAACGGTGGTTAATAATTGTTAAATTTTTGTTTACAGAGCTGAAATTGTGTAGGGTATTCTGCTCCGGAGCTGATATTCTTAGAAAAATCGCATTTCTTCTCGTCGAATTTGTGTCTCACCGGAGCCGGTAAGTTTCCATGCTAGAAACTATTGACTTGATGTCAACGGTGGCTTTATAATTATTGAATTTTGTTTACTGAGTTGAAATTCTAGGGCATTACTTCTGATTTATACATGTGACTTTATAGGGTGGCTTTTATTTTTGTTTTAATTTGAAGTTATGGTTCTGAAGAGTTTTTATTGAATCCTCACACTTCTGCTATTGTTCTGGGTAAGTGCACTTGATATTTGGTTTTATCAATGTGCTAATTGATGCTTTTGAAGGTGGAATTCTGTTGCATTTTAAGTGTTATGGCTCCACTGACAGTATTTGTAAAATTGCCCCTTCAAGAAGACTACTGGATATGACCATTAAATGATTCCTTTTCTGTATCATTATTTAGACAGAAATGAATCAGTGCTAAATTATTGCGTGCTTGGAGAAAATGATGTCAATGGAAGAAATGTTGGTAGGGAAAATGTGGTAAAATATATTACATTTAGTTGCATGCTGCTGTTATAAAAAATGTGGAAGCATTGATTACGGTGTACTGACATATTTCATATGTTCTCTGTCTCAGAGAATAGAAAACAAGCAAATGCTTGTATCGTATGTTCTTTGATTCTTACCTCTCTGACTCTCACTGCCTATCTACATTCGTTCATAATCATTACTTCTACTGCAATTGCATCTATCATTGCATCATCAAATGTATGGATTCTAGGAGGAGATCAATTATGGGAGAGAACCTCATTAGTTCAGTTCACCAAACCCGAATTTAACACTAATAATAAACCCTAGGCCAATCACAATAATCAAGTAACAATAAAATTTGTAAAGCTTAAATAAAGTTGAAACTATTTTATATTACCTTTTTTATGATTTGAAGCCCACAACAAGGACCGATTGTGGTGAAATTATGATGGGAGATTAACTCCAAGTGGTGGGTGATGGCCGATTAAGAAACCATATCCGGAGTTGGGTGACAGCGGATCTTGTTATCAACGCTACCGGAAGAATGACTTCGGGGGAAGACAAGAGAAAACCAACGGAAAGAGGATGGGCGTCGGCAACGAGAGAATACTTCAGTTTGCTGGAGATGGAAACATGGAGAGCTTCAAAGGTGGGAGGGAGTGTCCCACTAATTAGGGGATTTGCTATTGGAAATGGAAATGTGGGAAAGGGAGCCCTGCTTAACTCAAGCTGACATTTTCAGTAGTCTCTTCTGTGTAGTGAAAAGTAAAACTGACCAAGAAGGAGTGTGTTCTGACCATAAACTTGCTGGTTTTTCATACTTAATGTTGATTTGTAGAAAATGGTGTTTCTTATGTCAAAGAGGGTCCTGTGGGGTGTGTGTAACGAAATTTTGATGACTGGATTACTTGGCTTTGTGTTTCCTCGTGGTGATTGACTTTATCCCAATTAGGTGGCTCTGGTTGGTATTATATCTAGTTAGAATCCTCTGCGGGTTTTAGGTAATGTGCCAAAAGAAAGTTTCTTTGTGTTTGGATTATTTGATGGTTTGAGATTTATGGAATTTGGATTTTCAATTTTGTAAGTTAGACTTAGTATTAGGTTCTCTCCAATTAAGATTATATTTCTTTAATATTCTTTGGTTTCGGATATGGAATTTAGGCTTCAATTTTGCAGTTTAGTATTTCTTTATAATATGCAAGTTACTTGTTAATGGAAAATAATATATTCACTAGTTAACAATGTGTATTGACTGTATATGATAATGAGATATTATCCTTGTGGCTGACCTCACATGGTGGGATAAAGGCTTTGTTGTTGTTGTTGTAGTCTTTCTATAACATGAGTTGAATGACATACGAGACTTCAATATTAGAACACATTGATTCTCAAATGAGTATTCTCTCTCATCCCTGAGCGTGATATGTCAACTCTTTTGCAACCATACCTTAGTTATGATCCTTTCTGGTTGACATGTAAATTTATTGTGGTTGCCCTGCATTCTGCATTCCATGGTTGTCATATCATTTTGTAAATTTAGTATTCATTTTGGTGTTACTCTTCTTTGGTGTCTCGCTCATTTTTGGAATATCAAATGCCACATAATAATAAGATCACAAGTTGTTTGGTGCATGAATAGGGTTGCTGAAGATGATGTTGTCCACCTTGGAAGCCTTGTATCTGGAGTTGTTTAGCGAGTTACTCCTCAGGTAGTTGTAGTCAGTCTGACATCCAAAAGTCACATCAAGGGTACAATATCTCCAGAACATTTGTCTGATCACCAAGGTATCTGTTTTTCTTCTTGATTATAAGTGCAATATTTTTGAAATGGTACTATTTGTTAAATTTTCCTTTATATATTTTGTGTCTTATGCCTTAATGACATTGCATTGCAGGACTTGCTGCTACACTGAAATCTATCTTGAAACCTGGATACCATTTTGATAAGCTCTTGGTTCTTGGTACTTTCCCAATCTTTTCTATAACGGTTCATATATCCCTTCGTGAGCTATTTCATGGTTCCCTTTCAGTTTGAGATTGTTTTCAAATTGATGTTAATATATTCATGGTTGTGGTACTGTAACCTAGCTCCTGTAATTTCTGTATCATGTTTTATGCAATGTAAACGCTTTCTTTGGTTTTTGCTGCTTTTCTTTGCTCTGTCTTCTTTCCTTTCTTTGAACTTTCAACATGGATTACCAATTGGTGGCTTCAAATGAGAGTTAGAATTTGTACCTTCATGCCACTCGAATGATTTTCATCATATCAAGTTGGGTTCCTTGCCAGCTGAAATATTTTATATGCCAGTTCCTACTCCCTTTTTTAATTATCATATGGTTACATTATACTCCAAGTTCGTTTTGTGACCAGTAGAATTGTAGAAAGCTACTCTAAAATGAAAGAAAAACTGGGATCTAAAGGATCTTAGTAAATCATGCAGAAAATTATAGAATTGAGTGCAGAAGTATGCATATTTTCATTTATGAATTTAAGAAAATTGATGAAGCAGAAAATATAGGTGGATGAGTACTAAATTTATGTGTTTCTAATTGTCTATTTGCAGTCCATCAGTTTTTATGTGTTTCTAATTGTCTACACATTATTACTTTGCAGTCAATATGACTATATCCACAACCACCTGTTTTAATCCGTCGGTCCCTTGAAAATGACTCTCTTGGGAAGTATCCAATGAAAAGGTAAATATTTAAACCCACTGTTCACGTTTGTAAATGAAGGGGTTGTCTTTTTTTTATGACATTTTAAAAACTTTTAGTATCCCAAAGTGAAATTAAATGCTATAGATTCTTGAAATACAATTGTATAGAGATTATTGTGGTGTCCTTTCCCAGACCCCATTTGCATGATGTTGGTACATGTGGTTTTATAATGGACATTAGTTAGAGATTATGGTGCACATAGATCAACCTTCACTGAATAATCTGGCATTCGAACTTCCATTTGTCATCAACCTTCACTGAAATGATCTCCAATGTAGCCACTCATCCTCATATTTTATCTTGTTGTGAGCACCGTATAATCTTGAGTTCAAACTCCTGTTGCATCATTCTGCTACATGAGGCGTTTTTCAGTGTGCGCCGTTTGTTATTAAGTTAGTCATATCTTTGTGCAATTTATCAAGACAAAGACTAAAAGAATGTGGTTGACTTTCGTGTAGCTTGCTGTGATTGCTTTATTAATCTTGGAGTTACAACTCCAATAGGCATAAAAGAATTAGCTGGATCCTTGGTTTTATAAACTTACTATCAACTTAACTTCTTCTCATGCATTAGACTTAAAATTTTTGCTTATTTACTTTGTTCCTCAATGCATATCTCTGAAGCTTTCTCCGTGGTTTCACCTTTTGAGTTTCATCACCTGGCTTCCTCCATTTCCAGTGTTCTTGGACAATTATTTTGATGTCAGCTTCAGGGCTTGTTTCAGTGTGCGCCGAAGATGGAATTTAGTGTGAGAAGCATGATACGATGATTGCATCAGCTCCTACTGGTAATACCCCTTTTAATCCACTTGAAATTTTTGAAATGCTGAATTTGGATGACATGAACTCTGTGAAGTCTGTTGTGGAAACTATTAAGTGTTATGCCATGACTTATAATTTTGGGTTGCTTGCTGAAAATTGGATTCATGTTAAGTGTTTAGAATATGAAATTGCTGATACCATTGAGGTAATTTTGAAGAGTGTGTATAGTGTTTAGGATGATTGCTGTTCTGAGGGTTGTAGGGAATTTTGGAGGATGAAAGATTTAAAAGCGCCACATTTACATGTTTTCCAAATCACTAGTTCATGAGACGAGCATGTGAATTTTCGAAACCATAGCTTCACAATCTCCTGTGCTATAAGTGGATTTGTTCGACTATGCACAGCACAGACCTTAATCTTACCACATTGTTTGTTTGTCTGTTTAGGTTTTTTTCTTTGCTCGATGAATGGCTAATTGATTTATAGACTACGGGCTTTCTTCTTGTGATGTATGATTGTGTGTATAGATTTTGAATGTGGAAATTAATGCTCGTTTTGAAGTTCCGTGGTTAGCATCATATTGATTATGTGGTTATCTGTGAGGGAAAATTTTTTATGGTTGTCATACTTGAAAAGTTAGCAACTTTCTTTGCAACATATGGAAGAAGATCTAAAACTTTGTTTGGTGCCGATGATGTCTCTTTCATATGTAGCTTTGTAATTGGGTTCCAGTTTGTTTGAAATTTTAGTGCAGGGGTTATGCCTATGCAATCCAAATTCTTGCACCATATCTTCTCTTCATGTAGGTTTAACCAAGAATGAAACGGTCTCCATTATGTGCCTTTTTTACAACCTTAAAAGATAGGGAGGGGAGTAGGTTCTGTTTCTGGACTATGCAGCACAGGAAAGTAAATTTGGCATCTTGAAACCTCTGCGCCGATAGTCGGGAAGGGAATGTCACTATTGTCATTTCTAAGTTAATCGAGCTTAAAACTTGGTATCAGTTAGCAGTCCCTCTATATTTTTGCTGATGTTCATGGTTTTACACTAAAAGATTGTATGTACTGATTCATAGTGTGTATCCCTTTAGCTTTTGCATCTATCAATACCAAGTTTCTAAGTTTCTAAGTTTAATTTACAATGCCAATATGCCATGCATTACTTAGTTTTATAATTTTGCTTTCTCTCTTTGGTCTTTTTCTATCCATGCTCTCTCTGAATTCTCAAAACAAAGCAAAGTGATTGGACGAAATTTGTGGCTTTGAGTAGCTTAAATTTGTTGGATATTGATTTAGATATATCATATGAGTCTTCTTTTTCATGTGAAAATATAATTAGGAACTAAATGTGTGCTCTGTTTCTCTATTTGCAGGCTCTTTCATGGCTTTTTGTGGGTGCAAGCAATTTTGCGAGAGTAGAAAGAGATGCAAGGTTGCAAACTATTTTGCAGGAGTAGAAATAGATAGAAAAGATGCAAAGCTAATTGTTGATTACTTTTGAAAGAAAATACCTTCTAATTGTTAGGGTTATTAGTTTTGAAAGAAAACACATTGTAAGTGTTAGGCTGATTACTTTTGATGACTATTTAAAATATATTAATAGAGTATTTTAATGTGGATTAGTGCAAAACATTTTTATTTAGGAATTGTTCATTTCTATAGTGATACTTTATCTAAATGGTTTAGGTTTAGGTTGTCTTATTAAGCAATTATTTTTAAAAAAATAATATTTAAAAAATCATTAAATAAATTTAATTTATAGAATTACTACTTTTTTACGACGAGTTTTGAAGTTGTAAATAAGTTTTATACAACTTAAATGGATAACTAATTACGACCAAAAAATGAACTTTTACGTCCAGAAAAGGGATTCGTTGTATAATTTCCATTTACACCGTCCCGGCCAATCTCGACGTAAGATTTCTTACGTCGGAACCTCTGACAACGACATACGTGGAGGCGGGATACTCGACGTAAAACACTTTTTACGACGAAAATATGACTTTTTACGTCCAGAAAAGTCGTCGTAAAAGGCCCCTATTTCTAGTAGTGGTAATATGCTGGGGTGCAGTGGGTGGGTGTTTTTTTTTTTTTTTTGGAACAAGGGGGGTTGGGCTTAGGAGTACTGGAAGAATTTTTTTGGAGGTGACGGATGAGAACTGAGAGGAGGAAATTGCTGACTGGAAGTGAGATAGGGATGGGAGTAGGGGTTGGGGGGGGGGGGGGGGGGTTGTGGGAGGGTTTAAAATTTTTTTAAAAGAATTTAAAATTCTACTTGCGGGTCAAACATGGTTTAAAGTATAAGTTGAGCGGATTATAACCCGTCCGGTCAAATAAAATTAACTCGTTGGGTCAACTAATTTAACCCGTGGATTGAACGGGTTATAACCCAATCCGGACATGACCCAACCCGCACTTGATCCCGTGATCAATGGGTTGGGTTGGGTCATGACCCGTTGGGAGCGGGTCAGGAATTGACCCAACCCACAACCCGCCCAACTGCCAGGCCATTAGGAAGTGCAATAGAATATCTGGACAGTGTAGATTATATGTATGGATTCATGCTTCATTGTGGATGAGTAAAATACTTCTGACTTGTGCTTTCACACCTGTGTATTACAAAATATATGTCGATGGCCCAAAGGAACTTCTCAGGATTGAGTTCTATTACTGGTCTCTTAATTTTTTGTTGCCTACAATTAGTTACTTTAGGATCTAAGCAGAATAAAGAGGTACTTCACTGGAGTAATAGCCACATTCTCACTGGCTTTTCATTGTCGATCGTCTTCATTTATCTTCAAACCTTTCAATAATCATTTCTTCAGCATTCAACATCAGCTACCATTGGGGGAGTGAGGCCGCTCCAGCAAGTGACCTCTACAATCCCACAAACCTTTCGATCAGCTTAAGATCTGAACGAACATTCAATTTAATTGAGCCTACCTGAGGTTTCTGCCACCCTATTTGAGTCTGCATCTCAACTTGCACTTATTGTTTGCTTTGCTAATATTACAACCATTCCTCCATATCCCTATTTACAATGTCAAAATCAGAGCACAGTTCACCATTAAAATACCACCTGTTCCTTGCTTCCATACTTGTTGTTAACCCAATTCTATGTTGGAGATTTTCCAATAATTAAGCTGAAAGAAGAAAGGAAAAGGAATGAACAGGGTGTGTCCGAAATGCTGTCTGATTCGTACAGCAATTCGGACGAGTTCCAGTAATCGTCTGGAACTGAAAAGTTCAAGTTCTGGGACTGATGCATGTCCGATTTTCTGTCCGATTCGGACAGAAAATCGAATGAGGTCCAGTAAGAGTTCTTTATTCTGAAAAGTTGCATCTCTTTACTAAAATGGTGATTCCGAACTCAATTCATATCCGAATTTAGTTCCGTTTCTTCTTACCTCTTCGTAAGAGTTGTGGCTATTAAATGACACCCTTTGGAGTTCTATAAATAGACTCCTTAGGACGGATTTACAGGACATGAAATCATTCTCTTTGTTTAGTCTTTCTTGCACTTTTCACTCTTGTTTTAGTTCTGTTTGAGTCAGTGCAGACTTACGACAGATATCTTCATCTTATCCCACAAGGATATAAGTTCCGGAACTCTTTGCACACCAAAGGGAACTTATAAAGCCTAAAGGAAAGTGCTTAGCACGATTTGAAGAAGCAATTTCCTTTGTTACCTTTTGTAATAGTTTAGTACATTTCTGAATAGATACTTGTAGTTTGTATTGTTAGTTATTGTTGCTGTTTCCGGGTGATTATAAATCCAACATTCTATCGAGCAATTCCTTTGCCTTCCCTTCCTTACTCAAACTGGTCCACCATCCTCTCACAGAATCTATATTCAAAGACAAGCAATCCCACCTTACAGGAGAAAGGTTTCACCCCAACTGAACTCTAGGACAATGAAAAAAAACAACAAAAGCTTCTGGCAATTGCCTACACATATTCCTCCACAATGCCTTTTCATTTTCAACATATCTACTGCCTTCAATTCTTCCTGATTTGTCTTTCTTCTGTTGCATAGCAATGGAATAGCCTGAACTCAGTGAATACTGACCATTTTTCTCAAACTTTCCAACCCATTCTGTCTCTGACCTCCCATTGAAGTGATGGGACTGCCGGACTGATTGTATCAGATTAACTTCATCCACAGGGGACATATCAAGAAGCATTTCTTCATTCCATCCTTCAGCATTTTCCTACAGCAGATCTTTTACTTCATTAGCTTCACATCCAGGTTTCAGAGTGAAGGGCTTTCGAATCTTCCTTCTTTGATCAGGTTTTGTCTTGTCTTCCAGCTAACCAACTTTTCCAAAGCCACAAGTCATCAATGATTCCGCCTTTAGATAAAAAATGAACCAATTTTCATTATTTCTTGCACTTTAATTTACCTTGTGTTATTGCTTCAGATTTCAGAGGCAAATCTGATTTTTCTTCTCATTTACGGAAGTACTGGACCACTTTAGCAGGCAGCTAAATATTGGAGTTAGCACAGGCAGCATAAAGAAAAATTAAACATTTGAGATTTACATCTGGGTTCGCTTCCATTTTCAGGGTGATAAAAAACCATACGGGCACAGGATTTGGTTAAATTGAAGAAAACCCACAAACAAGCAAATCCAAAATGAATGCCCACAAACACAGAAATTAACTAGAGATCATGCGAAGAAAATTAAAGAACATGGTCAATCTCACCGATTCACATTAATAATGTAAGTATCACCGATGATCAGCATGCTCATCAGCTCCTACACATAGAGAATGCGGAATGGAGATGAGCCTAGGAGGAAGCACCAGAAAACACTTATCAAAAGACGATAGCCAATTTACTGATAAGTCGCGTCCGGGAGTAACTCCATCCTCCTGGTATGTATGTTGAATGACAACAAGCTTTCGTCCTTGCCCCAACACAAATAGATAACATCTGGATCAAATGGATGGAATGATACAAAAGAGAGATAATAGATAGCGAAGTGACATCTCTCATCAATCATAATATCAGCAATCCTGATTCTATGCTGAAGGAACCAGTGGTAGTGCTGATGATCATGATCATTGGATGAAATCTGACCCATGGTAGACCTGCAGTTTCCCATATTTGCAAGATTTTTGATTCATTTCCGTCACCTCCAGCAGTAATTTTCGAACCACTTGAGGCATCCTTGACAAACACCACCATGTCCCCTTGCATCACCTGGAAGATCAATAATGCTATACTAATCAGGACTGGCGTAAGGATAATAGGCTAGGAGTCTTCCAGGCCAACATTCAGTCCAATGAAGAGTGTTGTTCAGAAGAATGGGTCTATTCGAAGAATTTTCCCTTGTCGTCCCCACCAGGAAAATTCAACTGCACGTTCAGGGTGCGCTCTAAAGCCTACCCATCTCCCTGTTTCTGACACAAAATTTAAAAGGTTCCACCTTTTACCTAAAAAATGCGTTATTTTCATACGTGCTGTGAAATATAAATCGTTTTCGAAGTTATCGTCCATAATAAGCATGCAAAATTCTTGTACTCTTGATTCAATGGTATAAAAGTGGAGTGGGATAGAGATGAGTGAAAGAAAATTTGAAAGAATTAAAGTAGAAAATGAGAGTGAGTTAAACGAGGAAATGAAGGTGTAGATAAAAATGTTAGGTAAAACTATTTATGAAGATAAATGTATAAAGATATTATTATCTTTTTGCCACTTAAAATTTTAAAAACTGTCGTGCGTTTAGTAAAAAGTGTTATGTGATTAACATGCCCCAAAAAAAATACGCCCCTTCAACTGTAGACTCACTCAGCCCTACGCTGTTTTCCCTTTCTCTTCCTTCTCTTATTCTCTTGATCCCCTCCTACAAGCTAATTAGGGCAGACCGAACATCTGATCCTTACCTTCTTTGCCCGGCCCTTCTACTTCATTCTTGCTTCCTTCACTTGGACCTTGGGCGATGTTAGAGAAGCAAGAAGGTTCTGGGTTTTCTCCTCGACGAATTTTGGATGTTTTAGGGCCTGTTCTTTACCAGGACTAAGACCTGGGTTTTAGGTATTTTTTGGGTCTGAGTCCAAAAAATGGGCCAAATTAGGTTCAGCCTCATGTTCTCTTCACAAAACTCAAACCCAAGTCTTCACCTTGGGTCTGAGTCCAGTGAAAAAAGAGAAGCCCTCTTCTCTTTACCTGTTGCCCGATAGTTCATCTTCCTCCCCTCATTCCATCCTCACGACCGGAGGCCAATTTTTCACCTTTTCCCCTCCGATCGAACCCACCATTTTCGGCGGCCAAGAACGGGCTGAAGGAGAGTTACGTCCGCTGAACTTCCCCCGTTACCGCTTCTTCAAACCATCAAAAAGACCCAGTTCCATGCAAAGGAAAGAGGCGTCGCGGTTCTGGAAAAACAGCACCATCCGCCCCAACTTTTGCCTCATAAGGTACGGTTTAAATCTAATCCTACAACCTGCTCGTAGGTATTGGTTCTATTATTTTCTGGGGTTTATTTTGCAAGTTAAATTTGGGTCCTTCAATGGAGTTTGAGCCCTTGAAATTGGTAAATGTCGGCAAAGTTTAAAAAAGGAAAATTGGTCAAAATGGACCTGTTGCATTTGAGCTTACTATGTGAGGAACTCTGAATGCATTTGATCAATTTTCTTGACCTGTTGAATGGAGTTGCAGGTGGGAAACACTTCTCTGGCTTTTAACCAATTCTTTTAATGATGCTTAAATATAAGCCTAAAGAACTTGCTAACTATGGAAGGAATAAAGAGTGAAATTCTGTAAAGGTTCAGTTTATTGGACAAAAATATTGGAGCCCCCATTTTTAGCACATGCAATTTATCTATTTTTTTAGCTATTGATTTTATTTCTTTCTCCCTCAAGTGTTTTTTTGATTGTCATGATTTTGTTGATATTATTTGAGTGGTGGAAGTGTGTGTACTCTCTCTTAGCTTGAAGTTACAATATATGTGTTCTGCAATTGCATTTGTAAAACGCCATGGACATCGTGTGAAATGGGATTCAAGCTTTGGTTCATCGTGTTTATCCTGTGTTTCCTTTTATTTAGAAATTGCTGTTCATCGTGTTTATCCTGTGTTTCCTTTTATTTAGAAATTGCAGTTAGGGCTGAGAATAGAGCAGATTGTAGCGCGGTTTACTTGCTTAATTTTTTCATTTTCGGTTTAGGAATACTCTGTTTTTCTGCCCTTATCCTTATGCTGAGTTCCACTAGTTAAGCCTTGTTTCAATCGCAAATAATTTGGATTTTCCTCTGCTGCTTAACTGTCAATATGGGCTGCGTTTTTTGGTAATTTGTTCTTTGTCAACCATTCAGTAACTATGCTGGACATCGGTGGAAGTGAAGAGGCCAAGATGGCAATCTTCCTATCCCTATTAGTTGGTAACTTGGTTTAGGGTTCCTCGCTCGTTTTGTGATTGAAACTGCTGATGATGCAATATGGTATGCTGTTGTTGAATTTTGTCATCCTCCTGCAGGCTATAGGTTCTGTTATGTGCGTGTGCTGTGTGTGCCTCACCCCTCCGCCTCAATTTATAGTATTTGTCATGTTTAGAAAGCCATATGTCTGTGTAGCTTTTCAGTTTGTTCTTGTCTTTGGTGTGGATTTCTGTGGTTAGTTTTCTACTGTTCTTGTAATGGTACATTGTAAATTCGTAAGGGTATGCTACTTTGGTTAGCTAATTTGCATCAACGCAGGTGAAAACCATGTATTTATTTGTCAACATTCTGAATCAGTGGAATGGGACAAATGTTTCCTTAAGGAGACTTCGCATTGTGTCCTTGCTGTACTGTTTCTTTGTAATCCTATCTTCATTATCATTTACATGCGGATTGGAATCATTTGACTTCATTAATCAAGCTTTTTGTATTGCTGAGCTCTTCATGAAAAATCTTGTTTTAATAAGATATGCGTTGCTTCTCTCAGTGTCTTTGTCTTGGTTTGTTTGTGTGATTCTTTGCTTCAATGATTTGTTATGCACAATCATGAATAGATATGGGCTGGTTTTTCAGGTTATCCATTACTTTAATGCAGTTTACCTTCCTGGTTTAGGTTTGCGTAGACCAGTAGGTCAACTTTGTTTTTTGCCACTTCTTCTCAAGTGCATACCATGCAAACGACAAGGACCACAACCCTGAATGAGAAGATCCAAACGTCATGAGCACAAGGGTAGGACCGCAACCACGAATGAACATTGTGAACCAATTGTTAGGAAGCCTTCAAATGTAATTTAGTTAAAATAAAATTTTCGGACTGTATGATTTGAAGAACTTGTATTTTAGGGCTGCATATGTGGAGCGATTATTAATGCGTTTGTATTAATGGTAACTGTCGGATAAAATTAGTTGTTATTCTAACAGTGTATAATAATTTTGTTTCGATAAAACGATCACAATTATGTGATACAGAAGTAGTTTCCATTCTTGCTACAAACAGATGAAATAACATTTTGGTTCATAACAATAAAATTAAAAGGGTGTCAAGCACGTCAGTTATTTATTTGTGATTAAGTTATTTTTTTTTTTCTCAAAATTTTTTAAAAAAATCGAAAAAAATTTTTTCAATGCTGTACAATACATTACAATCAAACTTTAGTGGAAATTGAATAGAAAATTTAAAAATAGGAAATGTGGGATTTTTGGACTAAATTTGAGCTAAGACCCGTGTTCTTTAGCTTGGGCTGAGAACTGGGTTACAATTCAGTTCTCAAAACCTTGTTTCTTAGAAATGGACTGAGACTCAGTTTGGCTGAGAACAGGTTCTGAGACCTGTTCTGACAGGTTCTGAGACCTGTTCTCAGAACTAGCTAAAGAACATGTAAGTTATAATCTTTGCTCTTCTTCCTCTGTTTACTCTTTGTATGTAATCCTTTTGGGTAATTGAATTTTTGTCTTTTTATTATGATTATTATTATTAGTTTGTGTTTAATTTTGATTCAATTTATCGCGTGGGTAATAGACCGATGGAATCAAATTTGGAGTTCTCCAGAGCTTCTGTGAATACTGGGATTTCTTTCTGATTTTTCTGCAAGAGCTTAGAGTTGGGTCTGAATGGGAGCTCGGACCATTTTTCGAAAAAGATGGTCCTACAAAACCGAAAAATTGTCCGAGTTCCCATTCAGAAAAGCTTTCCATTTGCCTCCTCCACATCTGGGACGGGTAGGGAGACAACAGGCGAGCATAGCAGCTAAGGGACTTCCCCTCTCTGACTAGAGCGGCCAAAAATTTTTGAATTCGCATTGTTCTCTTGAATATTTGAGCAAAAGGGTATTATCTCTTTCAAAGAGACGTTGTCGCTGGAGTATTAAACATTGAGAATATGATGTCAATCGTCTTTACGGCGAAGCGGGCTGGCACACCACTGTCGGATCCATCGTCAGGCTTGCTACCGGCAAATCTCATCCCCTGAGTTTCTTGGATGGTTTATGCAGTTCAAATTTAAATACTTCCACATATGTGATGGATTTAAAATGCTCTCCTTTAACTTGTGGTTTTTCTTCTAAGGTATAAGTTGGTTATTTAGAATTTTTATACAGGTAATTTGATTACAGTACAGCGACTTTAATTCGATTTCGTTAGACTGACACTTTCTTAAAAAAATTAAGCAATTTTAGAATCTGTGATTCCAGTTTCTGAGTATGTATATTTTATATTCAAAGTTAAAAATCTTAAATTATGCATGTCTCAATGCAGGTAATCTACTCTTCAAAAGTGCATTTATATTTGTTATCTTTCACGAAGATGGATTCAGAGAACGACAAATTTGTTGGAGTGATTTAGAGTGAGTTTGATAAGAAATGTATTATTTCCAAATTTATTATAGTCTTGCTCTTTGATGTTAATACTTAAAATGCTAGAGCTAGCTTTAGTACCTTTGTTTACCGTTAATCTAATTCAACAGATTCAGTCATGCTCTCATTGTGCAATTCGATATAAATGTTGCCCCAATTTAGAGCATTAGTATGTTTTCCAATAAACTTGTTACCAATTTACATGCATGAATGTGTTTCTTTTCAACTTGTGTCTGATCCTAATATGATTGTGGTTTAAGCATTTTAATCATGCTTAACACTAATAATGTGCTTTATGGTCTTGAGTCTTCATACACAATAGTAGTGGAGATGACAAATTTCATTTATTTCTTGTTTTCTATCTCTAATTCCATGGATCCTTTTATCAGGAAGTTTGGAATTTTGAGAGCTAAGAACTACAATGCAAATGCCTGGTTGGACAGAGAAGGGATGCAACTCCTCAAGTTTAAGGAGAAATTTCTAGAAGAGTTCTATAAGGAATGAGATGGAATGACATGCACAAGATCTGCTTTTAATTTGTTAACCAACTTTACAATTTCTTCCTCTAAAGTTTATCTTAGCCTAGCAATGTTGGTTATAAGGTTATGTAAACTTTTGAATCCCATCTTTTTAATTTGGAACAGACAAGCATTTGGAGCTGTACGTTTACATACAGTTAAAACGGGATAAATTCTCTTATTTGAAAGCCTACTGGTCTTGCTTAGTCCTGCAAACCTTTAAGGTAGCATTTTGATTAGTATTCAGCCTATACTTATTTACCATTTTACAGAAAGCAAAACAATGGCCAAATTGCTCGGTAAACTTTTTAGGTTCTTATGGGAAATCTTCCAATAACAAAATTAACTATATGTGAGATCATTCAATAATAAAATCATAGTATCATATATTAATATGTAATGTGTACTTTATATTATTAGGCTCTTTGTTGACCGATGTGCTCAATCATATTTTATTAAGTTTACCTTTTCTTAACCTCTTATTTATTCCAAGAAGTAAGTTTCCATTGTTGCTGTAAGAGAAGACAAATTCTGTACTTCAGAGCTCTCAATCATCTATCATCTGCATTTGGTGAAAATAGTTTAAGAGAAGAATTTGTGTTAATCTTGGCATCATGGGCTTGATGAAATGTCTAAATTTTTATTGTTTAAATAGAATAATTGGGTTTGTCATAATTACTTTGGATCATGTCTCCTTTACAGCTCTTCATCCAAATTTGGTGCTTTGGCCTTTGAGGGAAAGAAATCAATCATAGGGCAATAAGGTTAATTTGTACATTATAC